>OZ023262.1:11101268-11701268 GCA_964006375.1 Tillus elongatus
TCTACTGACAACGGTAGCTTCCAGGCAAACAAACTACCAATGCCTAGAAATGAAGAAAGAAATAATGTCGTCTTACAGGTTTCAAACGAAAACCCTCCACAATCTGTTCGGTTTTATGGTGAACGAATTGACGTTCCAAAAAGTACGGTTCACCGTGTATTAAAGCAAAGTCATTACCATCCATACAAACCTACAATCGTACAAGGCTTAAATGTTGACGATTACCCTAAGCGACTTCAATTCTGCAGATGGTATCAAAGACAATATCAGCAAGATGAACATTTTAATTTGAAAATAATATGGACTGATGAATCTAGATTTACAAATTGTGGTGTGTATAATCGCCATAATAGGCATTATTGGGCAAATGAAAATCCCGATCTGAAGGAAGAAAGATGATTGCAAGACAGATTTCGTATTAATGTTTGGTGCCGCTTATTAGGTGAAAAACTGTTATTTTTATTTGTAGATTAGAAAGTTAATTTTAAAAATTTTCAGGTAACTTCATTGTTGGTCCGTTCTTTTTTGAAAATAATTTAACTGGGGAAAGTTATCTTAATCTATTAAGAAATGATATCTTACCAGCAACTACAAGAGTTCACGATAATTTAGAAGAGATTTGGTACCTACAAGACACAATGCTAGGATGGTCAAATAATTTTTGCACCAAAATTTTAATAATCGTGTCATTTGTAACAATGGGCCGGTTCATTGGTGAGCTCGAAGTCCTGATATAACACCCATATATTTTTATTTTTGGGGTACTCTGAAAAATTATGTGTATAAATTCGATCCACCACAAAACATCATAGAATCAGGAAACATAATCACGGAAGCTATAAATCATATTAACAGAAACACCCTTAACAGAGCTTGCAGGCATGTTTCAAAAAGGTATATAAAGTGCATTGAACAAAACGGTGGCCATATTGAACAATTTTCTATTTAGTGTATTTTTAAGTTTCTATTTTATTATTTGTTGAGTTTTGTTTCTAATTGTGTTGTTTTGTGGAGTTTAAGTTTTTATTTGTTATTGCCGGGTTTCGTTATTAAACTGTTTCACATAATATTACCTAGCATTTGTACCTAATTAAGTATTATAAATTAAATCACAATATTTATTTATCGTGAATCATTACGGAAAATTATGTTAAAAGTAAAAGTCTATTCTTAGACCCCATGGCCTACTGCTTTTTGAACACTTTTTTTGTCATTTGTTTTCTGGTATTGGATTTCATATCCTACTATCCTCAAAACGGTTTTTCCCAAAATTGTCAGTGCAATTACAAGACTTCTCTAGCATGTTGTACATCATTGGAAAGCTCTTTTCATAGGCTATCACATGAGCAAAAAACCAATATGGCTGCTATAATAAAAACAAACGTTGATACCTGTAGCTCAAAAACAAATGACAATCCAAAGTTGAGAATAGCACAAAAAGATTACTATGTAAAAAGTGCCCTGATAATGTGCAAGTTTTAGACATGTCAGATCAACGCCTACTTATATATTGAAGAAAAAAAAATCGACAAATTTTGTTTTTTTTTTGAAAATAACTCGTAAACGATAATGGGCAGGGCAAAATACAAGTCATATTTGGAACGAGCAAGAAATTCTACAAAACATTGGTAATTTAACCGTCTCCCTATCTCTAATAATAACGGAGATAGCAATACATTCTCATCCAGTTTGGGACACACTGTATATATACAGGGTCATTGAAGGTCGATGGTAGGTAAGACGTTTATGGAAAACGAGAATGCAAAACGGGACATAGGATTAATCCGAAAATTTGGATACTGCCATAAATAGGCACGCCCTGCCTTTCTAAAATATTTTCATTATGGCGGCGTTGCCGCTTCTACTCAAAAGTAGTAACAACTTTTTTTAATAGAACATCCTGTATATTATTGTATTTTTAGAACTGCAGTTTATTTACGATCATTTTTAGTGAATTTTCTTAAAAAAAATTTACTAATGAGGAGATCTCGACTTTCGAATTTTGAAAAAATTTGTTCAAATGAGCGCTATTTAGGATCCCTCGAACGCAAATCCGAGGTCAGTTTCAGACTTTATATGTTTATATATATATATATATATATATATATATATATATATATATATATATATATATATATATATATATATATATTTATATATTTATGTGTCACACCTATAACTTAAAAAATAATGGACCGATTTTGATAAAACTTGGTAAGTACCTTCCTTTTGCAAATGGCTTGGATAAGTTCGTTAGCCAAAAAAATCCGCCAAAGTTTTCCCGGAAAATTTTGTGTTTTATTTAAAAAAAAATCGATTTTTTTTTATATTTTCAAATTTAACAAAGTAAGGGCAACCAAATTTCATACGCGGGTTTATATCACTATTGGCAAGTTACATACCAAAATTTAGCTCCGTAGGTTAAAGGACAAAACAGTTACAGGCATTCAAAGAAAAATAAATTTGGGTTCTCCTCAAAACGTCAAAATCGCGATTTTAAACGTCAAAATTGGTGAGTACCTTCGTTTTGCAAGTGGCTTGGATATGGTCGTTATCCAGGAAAATCCGACGAGGTTTTCCCGGAAAATTTTGTGTTTTCTTTCGAAAAAAATTTATATCTCCAAAATTAACAAAGTAAGGGCAACCAAATTTTATACGAAGGTTTACATCATTAGAGGCAACCTACCTACTAAAATTTAGCTCTGTAGGTCGAAAGACAAAAAAGTTATAGGCATTTAAACAAAAATAAATTGGGGTTTTTCACAAAACGTCAAAGTTGCGATTTAAACGTCAAAATTGGCAACATTTAGGAAAAGAACTTGTATCTAATACGGGCTATGGAAATAAAATCTCTCAAGAAGAATGTTTTACAAACCCTGAAGTCTTAGTTTCAACCGTCATTGTCCTTCATTTTAATAAAATGTTTCCAGAAAATTCATTTCAAATAGACCCTTTCTCTGACGCTTGTCACTAGTCTTAGCTATAGAGATTATCGTTAATGGTATATAATTTTTGTAGAATTTTCGTTAAAAAAATCAATAAAGCTCAATATATCTGTTATTACACAAGATATGAAAAAAATTTGTATATATTAATTATAGGGTGTCTTGAGCTACATCTTAAAAAAATATTTCTACAATCACAGGATGGCCCATAAGTCGTTGGTGATAAAAATTTTCTTTTTTTTTTAATCAAACACGCCTTATGTTATTGCATTTTTGCATTTTCCATCGAAATATAATGCATGTTTGTAAGAACAAAAATTCTGGACGCAGTAAGTGCGTTATGGTAGCGAATTTTGATCAAATGCTTAATATTTGAATAGTTCAATTTGCTATTAACCTATAAGGTTGACCAAAAAACGAGTTTTTTCGGGAACACTTTAAATTTACTTTCGGATTTTTTTTTACATTTTCAAACAATAAAGTTATTTTGATGAAATATGGCACATTGTTTTTACTATATAGATTTTACTGGTAACCAAATGTGATGCCTGCTTTCTTAAAAAAACACATTATTGCTATTAAAAAATAGTTTTATGAAAATTCACTACCATAACGCACTTGCTGCGTCCAGAATTTTTTATTAAGAGCTTCCTGTACCCATCTACACCGGTTTTCGAGATAATGCTTATTTAATTTTGTTCTCAGAAAAAAGGTACCTCTAATATTTTAATTTAGCTGCTATTTGAATCCATGGAAGACTGAAATTTTGGACACAATTTGAAAAAGCCTTGTATTTAATAGTTACCTAAATAAATTCATTTCATGTTATACAGGGCGGTTTAAAATTGATGATTTTAACGTGACACAAAAAAGGCCAAAACGCTATTTTTTCAAATAGGACACCTGTATATTATTTAAAATTCTGAAATTGATTCTGAATTGAATGATATTGAAAAAATCGTGTTGATTAGGTTGACTAAAACGAAATCATATTAGCGTTTAATAAGGAAAAATAACTGTTACGTTTATAATTTGTCAGATACTTTACTTTTAGTGAATTTTTATATGTTTATATACATATATATATATATATATATATATATATATATATATATATATATATATATATATATATATATATATATATATATATATATATATGTATCCGTCTGATAACTCAAAAAATAATTAACCGATTTAGATGAAACTCGGCAAGTGCCTTTCTTTTATTAATGGCTTGGATGAGTTCGTTGGCCAGGAAAATCGGACGGGGTTTTCCGGGAAAATTTTGAGTTTTCTTTCAAAAAAATTTTTTTTTCCGAAAATTTCGATAAAGTTTGGTCTACATATTGCTTTGGGAAATACCTAACTATGTGCCAAAATTCAGCTTTCTAGGGTTACAGAAAATTGAGCTATTCAAATTTGAAACATTTATGTTTAAATCATAAGTATGTGGTTGCTGTTCGTTAGTCAATGCTTTTCTTATTGACTCATGAAATTCATTTGTAAGTTTCCGAGAAATGTCAATAATACTGAATTCACTGATTGTTAATCATTGGAAGCATTTACGATTATATATAACCCTATTGTAATGTATTATCATTTAGCACCTCTGTAGTATAATTATTTTTGCCTTACAACTCGCAGCTTTTTTAGTCAATTGTTGTTATTAATAGTCAATAGTTTCTTTCCGAATACACAAACCTTCTATTGACTTCTGCTTCTGCCGCTGTTACAGTCCTTTTATTTAGAGCTAGAGTTCTAACCACTCATACAAACAGTGTTTTTTAACCACGTGGCTGGGCGACTGACCGAATTAATTCCCAGTTGCTGTTGATTTATCATATTCTCTTAATATGTTTGAAGATGTGGTGTCTACTTCATTCCAAGTCACTATTAACCGACTATTTATGAAATCAAATAAGTAAATTAAATCGATTGTCATAAAATATGTAGTGTATTAAGACAAGGGAAAAAGAAATAAAACATATATAACTGTGCACATTTTGATTATATTTTAGGGTGCTTGAGAGATGTATTGTCACAGCATAATATCTTATTAAAGTTCATTTGTAAATAGGTTTAATTTTTATATGTTTATATATATATATATATATATATATATATATATATATATATATATATATATATATATATATATATATATATATGATAACTCAAAAAATAATTAACCGATTTCGATGAAACTTGGCAAGTGCCTGTCTTTTATTAATGGCTTGGATCAGTTCGTTATCCAGAAAAATCAGACGGGGTTTTCCGGAAAAATTTTGAGTTTTCTTTCGAAAAATTTTTTTTTCTCTGAAAGTAACAAAGCTGTTTCAATGAAATTTACTATATATGTTGCCTCAACCTTACTACGTACCAAAATTCAACTTTCTAAGTTTAGAGAAAATTGAGTTATTCAAATTTTAAATTTTCTTTCGAAAAAAATTTTTTTCTCCGAAAATTACAAAGTTATTTTAATGAAATTTTGTGGATATCTTGCCTTAGGAAAAACCTTACTACGTATTGAAATTAAACTCTCTAAGTTTATAGAAAATTGAGTTATTTAAATTTGAAGCATTTAATAAAAATTCACTACCATAACGCACTTGCTGCGTCCCGAGTTTTTCTAAATATGAATTAAGTTCCTTCTGGAAATCTCCTGTATAACTTTAACGAAATATGTAATACAAGTTTATTTTAAAGAGACTTACACTATCTACAGGTAGAGCAAAATTTAATTATTAAGCTCCATAGAAAATTGAGTTTTGGGCATTTTTCTCAAAAGGAGTTATAACATATATATATATATATATATATATATATATATATATATATATATATATATATATATATATATATATATATATATATATATATATATATAGGTATCCATCCGATAACTTAAAAAATAATTAACCGATGTCGATCAAACTCGGCAAGTGCCTTTCTTTTATTAATGGACGAGTTCGTTAGCCAAAAATTTTGAGTTTCCTTTGAAAAAAAAATTTTCTCCTAAAATTACAAAGCTGTTTTAATAAAATTTACTAGATATGTTGCTTTGGGAGAAAACTTACTACGTATCAAGATTAAACTTTCTAAATTGAGTTATTCAAATTTTAATTTTTTTTTTCGAAAAAAATGTTTTTCTCCGAATATTACAAAGTTATTTTTATGAAATTTGGTGAATATCTTGCCTTAAGAAAGGCCTTACTGCCTATCAAAATTAGCCTTCTAAGTGTATAGAAACTTAAGTTATTCAAGTTTGAAGCATTTAATAAAAATTCACTACCATAACGCACCTGCTGCGTCCCGAACTTTTTTAATAACAAAGAGATATCGATGGTTACACTTTCGAGAGAATTCTTTAAATGTGCGCGTGCTAGGACCTCTAAAATTGATCTTCAGGGTCTGTGTAAGTTTAAAGTATTAACTTTACTAATATGCCGTATAATAATAGTGTACAATTCTTATGAGAATTCGCTACTATAGCGCACTTGCTGCGTCCCGAAATTTTTTTCTGTTAACTTAGAGATCTAAATTTCAGTACGTAGTTTAATTTTTATGATATAATCCTGGATACCAAATTTATTTCTCATAGCAAAAATTTCAGAAAGAAACCAAAATTTTCCCGGAAAAACCGGTCCGATTTTTCTCGGTAACGAACTCATCCAAGCGACTTGTAAAAGAAAGGTTCTCACTAAATTTAATCAAAATCGGCCCATCGATAACATTTGAAACTAACCCTTGATATGTGTTCTAGCGCTCATTTGAAGACATGTTTTCAAAATTCAAAAGACACCATCTCATCATTAGTTAATTTTTTCTACGCAAATTCACTAAAATGCATATAGAATATTACCAGTGTTGTATCTGCAACAATTTAAAGTAGTGAACTGCCCACACATTTAATTGAGCGCTATTATTTTATTGTTGGAGTCATTATGCTATCAAATGCATGAAGATTATCCGCAATAAATTATGCTTATGATGTGCTAATCAGTCGTGTCCTAATTCCTACATCTAGAGCATGGTTCATGTGTCACATTACATCAAAACTGTCATATAATTTTCAATGCGGGTCAAGTCAGGTGAAGTTAATGTTTTAGTGAATTTTCGTATAAAATTCACTAATGAGGAGATCTCAACTTTTGAATTTTGAAAAACTTTCTTCAAATGAGCGCAAACTAGGCCTCCTAGAACCCATATGCAGGGTAAGTAAGTTGTATATATTTATACATATATATATATATATATATATATATATATATATATATATATATATATATATATATATATATATATATATATATATATATATATATACATATATATATATATATATATATATATATATATATATATATATATATATATATATATACATATATATATATATATATATATATATATATATATATAGTCCCTGGCCAAATTATTGGACACACCGTGAATTTTCATCTAAAATCAAGTTTTCTTCGGAATTGAAAAGCAATTTTTATTTACATATCTATTCACGAGTTCGTTTACAAAATATTTACAGAATTATTAAAAAAATAATAATTAAAAAATCAATATTTTATCACCCCCCCTCTGGCTTTTAATAATGCGTTAATTCTCCGAGGCATACTCTCAATGCATCCAAGAGCGATTTCATTTAATTTATTATTGTGGTTCCAATGATAGATTATTATTTCTATCAACTGAACCTTATTGGTGATTGTTTCCTACCACAATTCTCTTTTGAGACACCCCCAGTCATTTTCAATGGGGTTCTTGTCCGGAGAGTTCCCAGGCCACCGCAAAACCGGAATTCTGCTATCTTCCGAGAATTGTAAAAAGATTTAGCAGTACGGCATGGTGCACTATCTTGCATGAATATTCTTGTACCATCTTGAAACCAATCCTGGAGTTGGGGAATCAAACGATCCTGCAATACCTCTTTATCTTGGTCTCGCCGCATTGTGCCTTCAACGATAGGCGCCCCAGCCCTTTTCCACTAATGGCAGACTAAACCATCACTGAAGTAGGGTGTTTAACTGTCTTGATCACACAGTCAGGGTGATATTTTTCTCCAGGCCTGCGCTTGACATACTGTGACTTGTCAGTGTGTATTTGGAAAGTGGATTCATCACTGTAGCAAACCTGCAATAACGTTACAATATTAACAATGAAAAAAAATATGACATTGTTGTACTCCATTAGGTATTTACCATTTTCCAATCATCCGTGAACTGCCTGTAGGAATTGGCCCATTCATATCTGGTTTTTATCAATTTTTCAATCAATTTTGGCTTTTTGACTGGTCTTCTAGGTAAATTTGCAGTTTAAGTCACGGACGATTTTTAAATTTTTCTCTTCAGAAACGTGCCTCGAACCCCCCCTGGACGCACAACCCACAAGAAAAATTTCTTGTTTTAACCCCCTAAGGAAGTTACGGGACCAGGAGTGAAGAGGGGTGCTGGGCGGGGTAGGAAGTAAGGAGGAAATATGAGCAGAAAATGCGAAGAAAGCGGCTTGAAAGCTGTCTTTTTCACATCCTGACGCCATATCCCCCCTAAACCCTGCCTACCCTGCACATCACCCCTATTCACGCCAGGTCCCGTAACCTCCTTAGGGGGTATGAACAAGAAATTTTTCTCGTGGTTTATGTAACGGGGGTGGTTGTACGCACGCGTGGGGAGAAGGAAACCCCTACAGCGAAGCACCCGGAAACACACCCCAAACCCCCCCTCCTCCGAGAAAAGGGCGACCCTTAAGTAGGCGGGTTCCGTCATTTCATGCATCGCGAGAGCGGCATTGCCGGATAGTGCTTATTGCTGTAGGGGCCTGCCTGACCTGACCTTCCTGACCTACAGGGCAGGTCAGGCCAGGTCGGTGATGCTTAAGCAAACGGATCCGGTCCATGCATCACGAGAGCGTCATTTCATGCTGCATTGGGTCCTCCCTGGCCTGACGTTTCTGACCAACAGGGCTGCCTGACCTGACCTTCCTGACCTGCCCTGTAGGTCAGGTCAGGTCAAAGTCAGGTCAGGGAGTCCTGCTGGTCAGAAACGTCAGGCCAGGGAGGACCCTAGAGCCATAAGCACAGTCCGGCAATGCTGCATGAAATGACGGGGCCCGTCTACTTAAGGATCGCCCGAAATTTACACAAAGGAACAACAAATTTACACAAACTTACCTTAACATCTCAGGAAAATGATGTAGGTCCGGCCCTTGTGTAGGCAACCTGACCTGACCTTGTAATTTGACGGCCTCGACATGGCAATTTCCTCGCCACAAAAACAACATAGGAAACAAATAACGCGTCACCGACCAAGATAAGGGTCCACACATGCAGCTTATAAGCCACTATAATATCACTGGTCATCAACAGAACAAGGTAAACAGCACACAATTTCAGAAAAAAATGTTCGTCATACAGGAATGCATGAGAAAACGTCCAAAGCGTACTGGTACTAGCGCCGTACTGAAAGCGATGTGTAAACTGTCAGTTATAATGACAATTTCCCATATTCTGATTCTAGAATATTCTAGGGATTCCCAAACACAATGGACACCTTATGCCAAATGTAATGTTTAGGAGGGAATGAGACGGCACGTGACAGGACCGTACTAGGAAATTGTTAAAAAACTGTGTAATGTGTAAACAACTTTAAATGCGAATAACTCGGGAAATAAGGGAGAACAAAAGGTAACATTTGCGTCAGCGTGTATTTAAGACACCAAACTTTATCTATCAGCAGTCGATATTTTTCAAATCGTCCGTGAGTTAAACTGCAAATTCACCGTCTTCTACTTTTGAAACCCATTTGAAACAGGTTTCGTTTGATAGTCCTTTCTGATGCTATGCGCCCTGACTCATCAAACTTCTTTTTCAACTCCCTATATGTGAACTTTCTATACTCAAGCACAACATTCCTTAAGAACCTCTGTCTTCTGGGAGTAATTCTGCGCTTTCTTGCCACATTTCGCTTTCCGCTGTGGTTCCGTAGGCTAAGCGGCCTTCAGTTTTTGGCTGATTCGCCGGACAGAAGCTTGTGAAACTTCACATGGGTTCGCAATTGGCCTTCGGCTGTGACTAGAATGCCTCAAAAGGCCTGTATCTGCTCAATGTGGGCAGGAGATAAGTCTTTGTCACTCCTCATCTGTGAAAGGGACAGACAAATGTTGTATGACGCTTTATAATAATGAAATTGATAATTATTTACAATCTAACTATCTATGAACTAGCAATAATGTTTGTAATTACATACTGCGACAATATAATGAAGAAAAAAACGTAAACAAAAGTCAAATATGACAGGTTATGTCAGAATAAGGATTTTATCTAGAATAAAACACATAATAAACATTTAAACCTTGAATAACTGTATTTAACTGGTTGCCTAACCACTCAACTATTGTGAAACTCAACGGTGAATCCAATAATTTGGCATGGTACTGTATATATATATATATATATATATATATATATATATATATATATATATATATATATATATATATATATATATATATATATATATATATATATATATATATATATATATATATATATATATATAGGTTCACACTGATAGCACAAAAAATAAAGGGCCGATTTCGATCAAACTTAATGGGTACCTTTCCTTTGCAAATGTCTTGGATATGTTCGTCAGCTAGGAAAATCGTCCCAGTTTTTACCGAAAAATTGTGCTTTCTTTCGGAAAATTTTTATATTTCGGGAAATAACAAAGTTAGGGCAACCAAATTTGGTGCGCGGGTTTATGTCACAAAAAGTAAACTAAGTAAACTAATCACTATAGGTTGAAAAACAAAATAAAAGTCTCGACGCAGCAAGTGCGTTAGAGTAGTGAATTTTCATAAAAATGTTTTTAACAGCAAATATGTCTTTTTTTAATGAAGGCAGGCATCAAATTTGGTTACCGGTATAACCTATATAGTAGAAACAATGTGCCATGTTTCATCAAAATGACTTTATTAGTTGATAAAGTACAGAAATTCTCTGAAAATAAACTTAAGATACAAGTTCTTGACAAACTTCGGGATGAGAGTTTGCCAAGAACTGGTATAGCAGATCAGTGCCATGTAATCTCGAGAATATTGTTCAAATATAAGATGTTCCCCAATAAATGGTCCAATTTTTCTGGCTAGTAAACCTATTGAAGCTATTTAGCCACCTATATATATATATATATATATATATATATATATATATATATATATATATATATATATATATATATATATATATATATATATATATATTGCTATGGTATTTCTAGTTTCCTTAGCACTTTTAATTGTAGAGTATGAGAATCCAATTTGCGTCTTCATTTAAAAAACGCTAATAATGATGATCATGAAATTATGCCAAAAATTGTGCTTTAAAATTTTTCTCATGGGTAGGGTTCTGTGTTTGGGCGAGCATTTTTGTTTGATATATCGTTTCTATAAATTATAGTACTCCCCAGTGTTTGGAAGTTTAATATATATATATATATATATATATATATATATATATATATATATATATATATATATATATATATATATATATATATAATTGGGTTCTTTTGATTTTACTTTTAATTAATGGTGAAAAATAGCCCTACTTTATCATATAACGAGTATTTGTTTGATTTGAGGTCAAAATTAAACAGATTGTGTAAGTACAATCTAGTATGTTTTATTTCTGAATGGTAAAATTCACAAATTTCCATTAAAACAAGTTATATCAAATTTATCATCGTTGATTGTCGATAAATCAATAAAAATCAAGTATATTTAAAACAATGAATTACCTATCTATGATCTAGTGATTCGGCCTTTATCTAATATCCCCCTTAGTGGGGTAAACATACATTAAATTCATCAATGGGACAAAAATATTCTTAAAAACTACTCACACTATAGAAAAAAGTCTGCACATTTATTACGATAAAGTTTATAAAACGACTTACTGAATGTTGTCTAATTGCTTCTTCCATTTGATGTGTACTTATTGCTTTCCATTTGATCTACTGTTTGTATTTTGTAGCTTGCCTGTGATTACTGATTAATTTTCATTTTATTTAAAACGGTCTTAACAAACCGTGTACCATAAACTAATTTTTATTTTCCCCATTTCAAGCTGAATATGATTTTATTATGAGGCACTTGCCTTTCACGTTTAAATCTCAACTTCCATATTTACAAACAAATTCAAGTTTCACTTCTCGCAGTTCAATTACGAATCGTCCTCATCGACCTGCCGCCGTCTCCTTAAATAAACTACACCTGTGTCACAAAAAATCTTTTCTCGCTGTACCTGGGTAAAACAAAGTTGATAGGCCTCGCGTTTTCCCATTGTTCAACATTTTGTTCGTTGCACTCTTTTGAAACAACCACCAAAAAAAACTATCCTTATCAACTAACACTGCGTCTTTTCTTATAATTGGTATTGACAAAAAACTTAATACTATACATTTACTTACTGCCTAAGGATAAAATAAAATTATTATATTCTGTTAAAACTCTGTAAATAAAAACAAGGCTATTGTTCTGTGTTCTATTGTATTCCAACGACTTTAGCTTAGTGAACTTAAAATGTACTACATGTAAAAAAAGAAATCATTGTTTTGTATTCTTTTAGCTGTCTTGCTATTCCTTATTTTAACCTAAAATATTTTACACTCTCAATTATACAGGGCATTTAAATATTAGGACGTATTACTTTTATTTACATGGACCGTTTTACTCCACAATATTGTTTCTAATTTTCTGACATATGTGCTATCTATAGCAACAATATATATATATATATATATATATATATATATATATATATAAACATATAAAAATTGAAACTGACCCCGGATATGTGTTCTGGGGGGCCTAATTAGCGCTCATTTAGAGAAATTTTTTCAAAATTCAAAAGTCTGGATCTCCTCATTAGTGAGTTTTTTTAAAGAAAGTTCAGTAAAAACGTATAAAACGTTACAGTCTGACCTTAGGTTACACCACCATAGAGACTTGGATATATTATTCTCGAGCACGCTGCACCACGGTTTTACAGTCACACAGGTCACGGTTGAAAAATCTCAATGCTGTTTTCGTTTTAAAACCCTCGCCCTTATCTAAAGTCGTTATGGTTAGCCTATCTTTATTGCGCATAGGGCCGGTTCTGTTCATTAGACACACACACACACACACACACAGAGAGAGAGAGAGAAAGAGATAGAGAGAGAGAGAGAGAGAGAAAGGGAGACAGAGAGGAAGAGTAACCTGTAGTTTACAGAAGTTGTGTTTATTCATGTGGACTTCCAGAATCAGCTCGATTGCGCCAAACAACATCTTGTATAAATCCATAAGCCAAGAAGGATCTACAAATTAGACTATCTCTAATCTTCGATCTGATAGTTAAAATATCAAACTACATAATTTTATTGTTTCTGTTTGGAACTGAGATATATAATTTCGAATCAATCTGATCAGTAATTTATTTAATTGCCATAGTTTGTAGCTTAGACATAAATAAATACTTATTTACAAAGTCAGCAATATATACAAACTTTCTGGATATATGGGACGGAATTTGCCATGCCTTTATTATTTCTAATTCCGCGATAAATTATCTCCTTTCTCTTGTCGAATTTTATGTGCCCCAGAAAATGAATAGGACGATATTGGCTCCGTTTAAGGTTCGGTTACAGTCCGTGGGAGGAATAATTTAAATTCGCTAACAGTGAGAGCAATAAAACATAAAGTAAGAAAAGAATTTAAATAAGAGATATAAAATGAATGAATCAAGTAAATTGTTATGGGGGGAACGTAACGAATAGATGGTTTATGTGAAAAGAGATCCGAGTATGAAGTCGTTATTTACTTACTTTATATCCCGGGATTTCACAGGCGATTCGTCAATTTATCAAAATTGGGATTCGCGGAATTTAGTTGCCTTTGGCGATGGCACAAAGGCTTTCACATATAAAAAGGGGACTCCCCAGTAAAGGAGCGGGTATTCAGTTACATCATTTTATTGTATTTCCGAATAAGTTATTAACACAATTAAACTGTATCGGACTTCCGATACTGAATACCTATTTGAGGCCTTTAAGCAATATACTTTTCCGAGCATCATGAAATTACCACTTTTATTAGAGCAAAAACTTCTGTGATTAGGCGTCACACTAATATAGGCATCTAATCTATAGGGTGGCGCATTAAAAACGAAACAGACCGATTTGCGTCCAGATAATTTTTTTTTTTAAAGAAACGCTGAAACACGTCAATATTAATATTGAGAGGGACATATTTTGACATAAAACTCAACTTTATCACATCAACCTCTCAAGGGTGGTGATAACAACCCTTATATTTTAAATAGGGAACATGGATAGAGTGTTACATCATTTGAAAGCTCTTTCTTTTCTGAATTCAGCACACAAATTTTTTTTAAAGTTTTATTAACCCGTTTAAAAATTATTCACAGTTGAAGATGCAAAAACGCATTTCACTCATTCCGATAAGATAAGTGCTGATAGTCAATGTTTTGTTGGTTTGTAAACAAAAAAATGACTATCAGACATTTCTTATCGGAATGAGAGAAATGCGGTTTATTATTTCAGTTTATCGGTCGGTTTGATACTCGATAGAACTACCGAAAAATTAATTTCACAATGGTGTATTCTGTAGAATAAACAGTTGAAATAATTCCCCCTTTTTTTAAACGATGACTGCGCCAACTGTACCGCAAATTTGTTTAATGAACGACATCCCAACCGACATGTTAACAGAAAATACATTTTGGAGTTAGTTGCAAAGTTTCGACAAAGTGGTTCAGTAGCCAACAAAAAACTGGATCCTAAACGTAAATTTCCGGTTAGAAATGAGACTACTGAGATTGAAGTTTTAGGACAAATTGCTGCAGACCCAACTTGGAGCACGAGAAAATTGGCCACTGTTTCAAACATCAAAAGAAAAACTATTCAGCGATTATTGAAGCATCATAAATTTCACCCGTATAAAATTCATCTTGTACAACAACTGAATGAAGATGATTTTGATCGGTGGCTGGAGTTTTGTGAAGTTATGACTGCACGAATATCTGATAACGAGAACTTTCTGTTCGATATCTGTTTTTCAGACAAGTGTACGTTTTTATTAAACTCTACAGTCAATCGTCATACTTGTCATTATTGGGCAGATAATAATCCAAGAAATTTTCACGAAGTCCACACTCAAACTCCACAGAAATTGAATGTCTGGACTGGCATTTTTGGAGACCGTTTAATCGGACCAATTTTTCTTGATAGCAATTTGAGTGGCGAAACGTATTTGGAGTTACTAGAAGATATCGTTTACCCTCTACTAATTGACATTGTTGAAAATGATGATCGCTATCAAGAAAATCAATTAGTGTTTCAACAAGATGGAGCTCCTCCGCATGTTCCACAACCTGTTAGGGCGTTTTTGAACAGAGAGTTTCCAGGACAATGGATTGGGCGTACAGGTGCTATTGAGGGGTCCCCTAGATCACCGGATTTAACTCCTTTAGACTTCTTTCTATGGGGCTTTTAAAGAGTAGAATTTACGCAACAGAACCGTAGTCTCTGGAAGAATTACGACGACGCATTGTTGAAGAATGTTGTCTAATAACTCCACAAATGCTCCCGAATATCAGTCCTCGTTTTGAACAAAATTTGTACTTTTGTATGCTGGTGGTCAACAATTTAAACACTTACTTAACTGAATAAACATTTTTGGACGTTTGGTTTTTTTTATAGTTTTTTTTTGTAACGAAAAATTGACTAATTAGTGCATTTCTTATCATAATGAACGAAATACGTTCTTGCAACTCCAACTGTGAATAATTTTTAAACGAGTTATTGAAAGTTACAAAAAAATTATGTGCTGAATTCAGAAAAGAAAGAGCTTTCAAATGATGTAACACTCGACTCATGTTCCCTATTTAAAATATAAGGGTTGTTTTTACCACCCTTAAGGGGTTGATGTGAAAAAGTTGAGTTTTATGTCAAAATATGTCCTCCTCAATATTAAAGTTGACGTGTTTCAGCGTTTCTTGCAAAAAAATTTCTCTGGACGCAAATCGGTCTGTTTTGTTTTCAATGCGCCACCCTGTATTTTTCGTTTCGGTCAGGCTCATTGCCAATAAAATAAAAGTTTTGACGCCGCAAATGCGTTATGGTAACGAATTTTTTTAGAATTGATCTATGTATTTATCTCTCTCTATCTCTCTCTCTCTCTCTATATATATATATATATATATATATATATATATATATATATATATATTTAAGTCACATTTGTCTATGAGAATTAAGTTTATGGACTTTATTACTTCTATGGTCAGTTGTAGTGTGTTGGTAACAGAGAACATCCTGGAATGATATTTCTAGAAGGGACCAGAAGTGACAGATATAGAATAGTGTAGAAGGTTTAGAATCTCTATGGACAGTATAAATAGGCGAGCGGTACACAGAGTAAGTTAGTTGAGTATTGAGTTGGTGTGGTGTAGAATAAGCGATCATAGAGCATTACGCGCGTCAGCAGTAATTGTTGGTGTATAAGAAGCGATCATAGAAGGCGAATAGTGGAGTATAGTTCTATGGACATTTAGTAAGAGAGAGAAATATTTTAGTTGATATTGGTGTTGGAAAATAGTTGGTTATTAGTAGTCTGAAAAGCTGTGTTTCTACAAGAATAAGCCAGCAGAATTGCGAATATTAGTTCGTGTGTCAACGAACGTATAAAGCAGGTAAAAGACGACATCTTCTAACATGTAGAAAGTCGAGTAAGGGGTGTTAGCGACGATGTACATGACAAGCTGACGAGTATGCAAGAGGTACAAGTGGAGGTACAGGAGAAAATGCAAGTACTAGAAAAGAAGTATGATACCCTAGTCAAGGGAAACATCAGACTCGAACATAGCCACATAAGATTTAAGGTTCCCACATTTGATGGCTCAGTCCCATGGGGTGTTTATCTACGCCAGTTTGAAGCCGCTGCTACAGCAAATGGTTGGGGCGAGAGAGAGAGAGAAAGCTACCTCGTTAATAGTAGCTCTCAGAGGAGATGCTCTAGATGTGCTTCAAGGAATTCCCAGGGAAGAACAGGACAATTTCGACAGCATTCGGTATTACCTAGAAATGAGATTTGGAGACCAGCATCTACAACAGCTGTATGAAACTCAGCTAAAAAGGCCGCTGTCAGAAGTCAGGCGAAACTCTGCAGCAATTCGAAGCCGACGTTGGCAAATAACACGATCATCTTACCCCACGGCTCCGGTAGAATTTTATAACCAGTTGTCGGTGCAAACCTTCATTGATTGAGGATGGCGAGACACAAAAACGTGAACGATCCTTTGGCACATTTCTTGGAGTTTGAAGCGGTATAGCAAGCGTCAGAAAGTCATGCGAAAGTTCGCAGTCTTCAACTCCAAGAAGAAAATAAGACAGATTTATCCAAGATCATCCAGCTACTAGAGAAAAAAGCAGAACAAATAAAGCCGACGTCTGTTAAACACCCAATAAGAGCTCACCGTGCAAATGCCTTGCGCTGCTGGAACTGCGGCAAGGTGGGACATATAAGGGGTGAATATTGGGCTCTAAGATCACGCGCAAGGTAGAAAGTGAAGCTAAGGCCGGTAACCATTTCTCAGGTTAGCGATTCTGACAGCGCTCTCGTCGTAGACGGATACGTAAGCGGTAATAAGATTCAGATGGTCGTCAACACAGGCGCACCTAGGACGATTATTCGCCGCGACATGGTTCCAAGATGGCGAATAAGAGAACCAGATAGAGTGTAAAAAGTAAATGTAGCCGGTGGTGATCGGATCCAGGTATTTGCCGAAACTGACGACTAGCTGCAAATTGGGACATGAAAGGCAAAGTAGATAGCCATAGTCGCGGCCATATCATACCCGATTATAATTGGCTTGGACATACCTCAGGGTCAGTGCGCTAAACTTGATCTCGGCATTAACATCCTGACTACCGGCGGTGAAGAAATAATAATGTCGCCTGGCAGTAACCTGGTAGTGCGAAAAATCACCATCGAGGAAAATAGCAACGTCTGCCATAAAAGTGCCATTCCAGTGAAGAGAGCTGTGAGAAGAAGAGACGACCCAGTTACTCAGCCAGCAGCAAGTGGAGAAGAAATGATGAGAGAAGTACAAGATGAAGGGTTTAAAGACCATGTAAATGTGAACCCAACCCAGAAAAAGGTCAGTAGACACATTTGTTGGGACAGAGCCGATGCCGACAGGGTGAATAGGACCCGCCGAGATATTTTTGCGACTAGAAACACCAGGACGGGAACAACTACACGAAAGAGCCAGTACCAAGTAAGAACTTCTCTTGAAGAAAGATCCGACATATTAACGAGAAGGAAAACCATCAACTTTGCTGTCGGAATGCATATACGAATATAAAGCGACCGCATGAAGACCCGTTATGACGTGCGAGTTAATTCAGCTGATTTTAAAGACGAAGATCGGGTGTGGCTCTACAATCCAGTACGACGTAAGGAACGGTCACCGAAACTACAGAAATTATGGGAAGGTCCTTATAAGGTGGTCAAAAGGATGAATTACGTTGTCTATCGAATTCAAAGGAGCCCGAAAAGCAAGATGAAGGTGGTCCATATGCACAGACTTACGCCACACCAAGAAATGTCAGAATTCGACCGGGACGTTGGAATATAAGAGGGGGGCAGTGTCACATTTGTCTATGAGAATTAGGTTTATGGACTTTGTTACTTCTATGGTCAGTTGTAGTGTGTTGGTAACAGCGAACACTCTGGATTGATATTTCTAGAAGGGACCAGAAGTGACAGGTGTAGAATAGTGTAGAAGGTTTAGAATCTCTATAGACAATATAAGTAGGCGAGCGGTACACAGAGTTAGTTAGTTTAGAGTTAAGTTGGTGTGGTGTAGAATAAGTGATCATAGAGTATTAAGAGGGTCAGCAGTAACTGTTGGTGTATAAGAAGCGATAATAGAAGGCGAATAGTGGAATATATATATATATATATATATATATATATATATATATATATATATATATATATATATATATATATATATATATATATATATATATATATATGTATGTATTAATATTTACCTGAAATAAAAACTTAAGAACAGGCATGCAAAACTAAAAATAAATCTGGAAAGAAAAACTTAAGCACCAGGATTTTGATATGCTTAATTACGAAATGCTTAAAACAATTCTTCATTATTCTGCGTTCAGTCCGCCTGCGTTGTCATTTTTAGCAGATAGGTTGCAGAGGGTAGTCTTTTCTCAATTCGTAACTGTGTTGCAGGGAGTACCACAGGGAAGCATACTTGGATCACTACTTTTTACTATATAGATACTTCAAATATGTTTCGTTGTATCAAATTTTGTAACTACCACCTATACGCAGATGACACGCTGTTCATTTAAATTGGAGATGTAGCTGAGACTTATTTTTGATAAACAACGGTATAGACTCTCTGCTTCAAAGTTCTAAAAAACATTAATTATTAATAAATCCAAAAAAAAAACTCCTCTGTTGTGGTTTTAGGTCTTGGAGAGGGGGAGATGGAGAGAGTGCGTCTGGAAATGGATGGTGCTGTTTTTCCTGTTTGACGAGTAGCCAGGAGTTTGGGGTTGCTTGTAGATTCAGATTTGTGTTTCAGGAATCATGTCACTATGTGTTTGAAAAAATCCTACTATGCACTAAAACTAATTCATATCCAGAGACACAGCTTTCATATAGATTTTAAATCACAACTAAACCATTTTGGCGTTATTTATGGACCTTGCCTTGACAGAATTTGTACTCGGAGGATTCAGACGCTTCAAAATTCATGTTTTCGGTTAGTCTATGCCGTGAGACGTCGGCAACGAATATCAGATAAGTTAGCATAGGCTGATTGGCTTAACATGTATAATAGATGAATTTTACGTATGCCATGTTTCTATTATAAAATAATAAAGTCCAGAGAACCTCGCCATCTGCATAATCGTCTGACATTTCAAACCCATGTTCACAATTTGAATATCCGTCGAAAGACGTTACTACCTATTCTCAAATAAAGGAGAGTTGTTTAGAAGGTTCTTTTCATATAACATTGCGTCTCTCCTTGGCTCCTTCGCTGTGGTCAGCTCTGACAGCTCTGTTCGCACATCTAAAGATCATTTTAAGCAAGTCCTGTTTGAATGGCAAAATAAACTGTAAGAGAGCGTGTTAATATATTGTTATTAATTTTGTGCTGCTTGATTTGTAAGACTAGATGCATTCTCGCAACAATTAGAACCATATACCGGTTTCGCTCTTATTAGAGCTCTTCAGTACGGCATAGTAATTGTAGCAAAAATGCATCAAAAGTATAACGGCTAAAGTATAGCCAGTCTTAAAATACTCAGTGATAGGTGGAAATGGGCCAGGGCTGACAATTTTCTAAATTGTTAGTTAGTTGTATCCAGTCTATATTTTTTTAACACTTTATGTTATTTGGAGCTGGCCTGACAACATACTACTTGGTTCCGCAACTAGGTGGCGGCACGTCCACTACTCACTGAGTATTTTAAGACTGGCTATACTATAGCCGTATTACTTTTGGTGCATTTTTGCTACAATTAGTATGCCGTACTAAAGAGCTCTAATAAGAGCGAAACCGGTTTACGGTTCTAATTGTTGCGAGAATGCATCTAGTCTTACATACTTTGTCCCTATATTGGGGTAGAAATGGGCCAGGGCTGACAATTTTCTAAATTGTTAGTTAGTTGTATCCAGTCTCTATTCTTTTAACACTTTGTGTTATTTGGAGCTGGCGTGACAACATACTACTTGGTTCCGCAACTAGGTGGCGGCACGTCCACCACTCACTGGGTATTTTAAGACTGGCTATACTATAGCCGTATTACTTTCGGTGCATTTTTGCTACAATTAGTATGCCGTACTGAAGAGCTCTAATAAGAGCGCAACCGGTGTACGGTTCTCATTGTTGCGAGAATGCATCTAGTCTTACATACTTTGTCCCTATATTGGGGTAGAAATGGGCCAGGGCTGACAAATTTCTAAATTGTTAGTTAGTTGTATCCAGTCTCTATTTTTTTAACACTTTGTGTTATTTGGAGCTGGCGCGACAACATACTACTTGGTTCCGCAACTAGGTGGCGGCACGTCCACCACTCACTGAGTACTGCTCGATTTGTGTTCTATTGCGCAATCGCAATCGTGTGTACGCTGAACATTTGAACTGTATGCCTTTTGTTTTCTGCATTCTAAGTAGGAATATAATTAATTAATGTGTGTAAAATATGTAAAATTTATGCTGACAATAAATGTGTTATTATTATTATTATATATGTATCCATCAAATAACTATAAAAGATATTAACCGATAGACGAGTTCGTTAGCCGGCCCTATCGGACCAGTTTTTTAAAAAAAATTTCTTCCGAAAAAAAATTGTAAATAAAAAAATAACCAAGCTGGAAAAAATTTGGTTGGTACATTGCCCTAGTGAGTACCTAACCACACGCCAAAACTCAGCTTTCTAGGTTTATAGAAAATTGAGTTATACCAATTTAAATATTTAATGAATATTCGCTACCATAGGGCACTTGCTGCGTCCCGAATTTTTTTGTTTATATTTAGCTGAGATAAATAATGTTTATACGATTTTTTGATAATTGGTACCTCACTGATAACGTTTTCGGCAATATTTTTTAAATAGTTTTTAAAACTATCTGGTGGCAAGGTTGGTTTCCTTCTTACCGGTCTATATTAAATAATATTACGTAAAACGTACATTTAGATTTACTTTAATCGGGGGAGTCCGGCGTGGGACATACCACGCATTGGATGTGTGCGGTATTTGCAGGTGACAAGTGCGATATTTTATTGTCGGTATAAAGTGCAGTACAAAATGAGAGTGAATACATTTAGCCTCGATTTTTCGGAAGTAAACAGAAAACTGTTAGCTAAGGAATATCATCAATATATTATGATTTCATTAAAATCAATTAAGGTATACAAAATGAAAAAGTATTAATAAAAGTCGATTCGAATGAGCTATTTGAAAGGATCTTTGAAAATTTTGAAGATAAATTTCTGTATACTGATACTGAAGAAGATAAAACTTACAAAGTAAAACTTCTAAGTGAAAGCAACAAACAAATTGTAAGAATACATAAAATCCTGATCGATGTGTCCGATTTTGATATAAAGAAAACACTGTTGCAATATGGTGCTGTAGAGAGTATAAAGAATAATCTGGACTAATAATA
This sequence comes from Tillus elongatus, assembly GCA_964006375.1. Lineage (NCBI taxonomy): Eukaryota > Metazoa > Arthropoda > Insecta > Coleoptera > Cleridae > Tillus > Tillus elongatus. The sequence goes on from OZ023262.1 coordinate 11,123,504, forward strand.
TGGACACTAAGTGAGTAGCGAACGTGTCGCCACCTAGTTCGGAACCAAGTATTTGTTGTCACGCCCGCTCCAAATAATACAGAGTATTAACAATAGAGACGGTATACAACTAACTAACAATTTAAAAAATTGTTAGCCCTGGCCCATTTCTACCCCAATATAGGGACAAAGTATGTAAGACTAGATGCATTCTCGCAACAATTAGAACCGTAGACCGGTTTCGCTCTCATTAAAGCTCTTCAGTACGGCATACTAATTGCAGCAAAAATGCACCAAAAATAACACGGCTATCGTATAGCCAGTCTTAAAACACTAAGTGAGTAGCGAACGTGTCGCCACCTAGTTCGGAACCAAGTACTTGTTGTCACGCTGTTGTTGCTGCAATTAGTATGCCGTACTGAAGAGCTCTAATGAGAGCGAAACCGGTCTACGGTTCTAATTGTTGCGAGAATGCATCTAGTCTTACATACTTTGTCCCTATATTGGGGTAGAAATGGGCCAGGGCTAACAATTGTTTAAATTGTTAGTTAGTTGTATACCGTCTCTATTTTTAATACTCTGTATTATTTGGAGCGTGCGTGACAACAAGTACTTGGTTCCGAACTAGGTTGCGACACGTTCGCTACTCACTTAGTGTTTTAAGACTGGCTATACGATAGCCGTGTTATTTTTGGTGCATTTTTGCTGCAATTAGTGTGCCGTACTGAAGAGCTCTAATGAGAGCGAAACCGGTCTACGGTTCTAATTGTTGCGAGAATGCATCTAGTCTTACATACTTTGTCCCTATATTGGGGTAGAAATGGGCCAGGGCTAACAATTTTTTAAATTGTTAGTTAGTTGTATACTGTCTCTATTTTTAACACTCTGTGTTATTTGGAGCGGGCGTGACAACATAGTAGTTGGTTCCGAACTAGGTGGCGACACGTTCACCACTCACTTAGTGTTTTAAGACTGGCTATACGATAGTCGTGTTATGTTTGGTGCATTTTTGCTACAATTAGTATGCCGTACTGAAGAGCTCTAATGAGAGCGAAACCGGTCTACGGTTCTAATTGTTGCGAGAATGCATCTAGTCTTACATACTTTGTCCCTATATTGGGGTAGAAATGGGCCAGGGCTAACAATTTTTTAAATTGTTAGTTAGTTGTATACCGTCTCTATTTTTAATACTCTGTATTATTTGGAGCGGGCGTGACAACAAGTACTTGGTTCCGAACTAGGTGGCGACACGTTCGCTACTCACTTAGTGTTTTAAGACTGGCTATACGATAGCCGTGTTATTTTTGGTGCATTTTTGCTGCAATTAGTATGCCGTACTGAAGAGCTCTAATGAGAGCGAAACCGGTCTACGGTTCTAATTGTTGCGAGAATGCATCTAGTCTTAATAATATGGACTAATCTACCTTATAAATGCTATAACGAGATCAAATCGGTTAAAATGGAGATAAAAAGGCATATCCCATCATATATATCTAGAGGCTCACGTCAGTATTGGATAACATATGTAGGTCAACAGAGAACATGCAGAAAGTGTAACTCTCTTGAACATGAGGCACGAGATTGTACTTTTCAAATAAATTCAAGACTAGGTCGAAATTACGCTGGAGCCTTGATAGGTGACAGACAAGAAAGTGATCCCATAGCACCGAGGAAAAAAAACAACTATTGTAGCGAACCCCCTCCAAAAATAAACTAGTGAATAAACGTCCAAAAGTTGCTTATTTTATAAAACATAAAAATAGTCAATGTCAATTGTGGTTCTGGAGAAATTGTTGGAAAGAAAAATGAAACTGATAAAAATAACAATGACAGAAAAACCAAACCTGAACAAGCAGAAGTAAGCAATTTAAAAAGCGACGTTGGACCCTCAATATCAAGAAGAGAAGGAAAATCGAAAGAGAAAAGTCCTGGTAAGGTTATCTAATGAAGAAATGAGTGAGACAGGTGAAAACGCGCGGGCTGCGAAGAAAAAAGTAGACACATCCTGGTTAAATCTAGTAGAGGGACTGATCGTCCAGAATGAAAGTCGTCCAATAGTTTTCGAAAAGGAAGCGAGACCTCATCATGATATGGAAGAAACTACGGTTTCGTCCGAGTCACAAGACGAATAAAAGATAAAATTAATGTCACTACCAGCTATTAGTTATGTTATAGGAACATTAAATTTATATACAATTTCTTCCACCTTAAAACTGCATATGCTCAAACAGTTTCTACACAGGAACAGTATACATATCCTGCTGTTACATAAAGTCTATCTTAGATTTTAGTTTTACTCAAAGCAATAAAGCTCTGATACATGTAGATGAAAACAAGAGGGGCACTGCATTTCTTTTATAAGAACACATTCATGTTTCACATGCGAAATATTTAGAAAATTCAAGAGGACTTAGCCTAAATGTAGGAAGCTTCAAAATAGTTAATACATATGCACCAACCCGAAGTCAAAACAAGAGGGAGAGGCATCACTTTTTATAAAATGAATTGCCAAAACTCCTGACAGATAAAAGAGAAAATATATTGATTGGAGGATATTTTAATTGTATTATAAATAAAAATGAAACATCAAATCCAGGTTCCTACAAATTTTGTAATACACTGAACTCCTTTCTACAATGCTTCAGTTTAAAAGACCGCTGGACAAATAAGAATGCTACACCTGGTTATACATATTTTTGTAAAAAAGGCGCTTCAAGGCTGGACAGAATATACATTAATCAGGGAGCTGTCATGAAATTAAAATTAAGCAAAACACTTCCGGTGCCATTCTCTGACCATTCTGCAGTGATAATAACGATTGAAATGTCAAACCGAAGAATATCTGTCATCCGATGCATATTTGTGAAAAATAGACAATGAAATTCTTGGTGACAGAAACGTAAAAGACATGTTTCAGTCTAACTGGAATTCCTGGAAAAAGGAAAAAAAAACAGATATTCTTCTACAATCGTGTGGTGGACAAATTTTGCACCAGTGAAAATACAATCGTTTTTTAAATGGCAAAATAAAATCAAAATAAGTGCAGAGAAGAAAACTAGGAAATATAATCAGTCCTGTCTGAAATGTTGCACCGATAAAGATCCCAATTAAAAGTCAACTTACATAGAAATCAAGAAATACAAAGCCCTGCTACTAAAACTTTAAAATAAACTTTCACGTAGATACCAAAGTGTAACGAAAAGGTAAAGGTAAAGGTAAGATGCTTACTGGCAATTAGGCCATTGCTGACCCTTTTTGCTCATCTAAACTAACCTACCCTCCACCTTGAGCTCGATCTCAACAACGACAGTGATTTTGAAAAATCATCCGCCGCCGGGGAGGCTCGAACCATCGACCCCCGAGTCCGTATTGGAAAGTCTGAATCGACTTTCCCGCATGGCCACGGAGGCGCAAGTGTAACGAAAAATACCAGATACGTCCACAATGAACAAATTTCGATTTTTCATGTAATGAAAGAGAATAAAGGCATGCAACATAAAAATATAAAAAAAATAAAAAAGGAAGCAGCTATGAAGAAGACAAACAAAAGATAAAGCAACAATTTTGTGAATGCTTTTCCAAACTTTATGAAAGCTAACAAAATGAGGTAAATAAGCAGACTATGGAACAGACTAGGGACTATGGAATGGAAACTTTAAAAATCAGCTATCGGATAAAGCAAACAAGCAAGTAATGGAAAACAACGGAAGATGAGGTTTGGCATACATTACAACAGTGCACAAAGAAGAAATCACCAGGTATAGACGGCCTGACTCTGGAGTTTTATGCATCATATTGGGACATAATCAAAAACGAATTAACTGAAGTTTTGAATGAAATAATTAGGGGAGTAGAAATCCAAAGTGAATTTAAGAAAGGAGTAATGGTGTTGATACCAAAAGTAGGCAACGTAGAGCACGTAGGTGATTTTAGGCCAATTTCCATGTTGAAAACAGACTATAAAATCTTTATGAAATACATGAAGCAACGAATAGCAGAACATCTAAGCGAAATAATAACTATCAAGCAAGCTGGCTGTAAAAAAAGGTTCAGTATTTGAGGTGCTCATTAATCTCAAAGAAACGGTGGCAGCAAGAGCAATGGATGGAAAATTTCAAATGCTTCTTAGCTTGGATTTTGATCATGATTTTGACATAGTCAGTCATCAGTGTTTGTGGGAAGTACTATAAAAGTTTGGATTTGATCAGTCGATAATACAAATTTTAAAGAATATCTATACAGGAGCTACTTCAGTAATTCAGATAAACGGAGGTATTTCAGACCCAATAGGAATTAATAATGGCCTTAGACAAGGGTGCCCACTTTCAATGGTGTTGTTTGTAATTAGTCTTGAACCCCTTTTACAGAATCTGATCTCCCAAAATGTAGAGGTACATGGTTACGCAGATGATGTGACTACAAATACGAAAACGTGATGAAATCAGGAAGATCCAAAACGTAAATGATTTCTATACAAACATATCAGGTGCAGTGCTGAATACCAGTAAATATAAAGCAGTAAAGTTGGTTAAAGCAAATGAAAACGGGGATATCTTAAACACAGACTGGTTTAGCATAGAAAATTCAATTAACATCTTTGGAATAAGCTATTGCAGTAATATACACCAAATGATTAACAACAATTGGTACAATGCAGTGAACACGTTGCAGCAGGTAATACCATCTAATAAATCTCAAAATTTCATTTTGTATCAAACATTGTTTTTTGTTAATACATACGCAATGTCCAAAATTTGGTATTTGGCACAAGTTTTGCCGATTCCAAAGTTGTCAGCAAGAAGGGTGACTGGGATGTGTGGGAAGTTCATCTGGGCCGGAAAAATCAACAGGATATCCAGAGAAATACTAATACAGCCGAAACAGAAGGGTGGTCTAAGACCGATAGATCCTTTAAGTAAGTGTAATGCATTACTGATAGCTAGAACGATAAAATCGGTAAAAGACAGTCCTGACATGTTTAAATATTTAAAGTGCCCTATACTGTGCCCTGGAAACCCACCTTCTCCTGCTCAGGTTCCTCATCAAGCACGCCGAATCTTTGAGGAGATGGCCTATTTAGAGATAACTGATTTTCAAAGCACTACAACAAAAATAGTTTATTGGGATAACATGAGAGGGAAAAGAAAGCCCAGAAATAATCGGCTCTCGAGAAATGTTAACAATCAATATGTGTCACATTAAGAAAAAAGCCTTCGGTATTGCGCATAATTCATTTACCTCGCAGATTTTAGTGAATTTTTGTAGAAAAAAATCACAAATGGGGAGATCCCGACTTTTGAATTTTGAAAAAAATTTTGCAAATGAGCGCGACCTAAGACCCCTAGAACCCATATCGGGGGTCAGTTTCAATTTATATATATATATATATATATATATATATATATATATATATATATATATATATATATATATATATATATATATATATATATATATATATATACTGGGTGGTCCATTTCGCTGGAAACGCTTATTTTGCCCATTAATATCAGTTTTATAAAAATGTGTGTTGGACAAAATTTGTTGACACCAAATCACAGCACACCCTGAAAATAGTTTACACTGTACAGGGTGATCACTTTTCCCGTGGCAGAATGAACATGCATTTTTTAAAATGGAACGCCCAATAGATTTTTCATTTTTCAAATTCGTCTCGACAAATGCTACAAATTGATATAGCATATGATGGGTCTAACTTTTCAAATTTTCGCGATATTCAGTTTTTTGTGTAAAAATGGTGGTGTTTTGAGTGGGCTGTGGATGAGTTATTTAGAGCCGCCAACAAAGTTTGTTTAGTGGAAAGTGAAATACCTCGGACGGACTTTCTAGTGCAATCAACAGAAAGCGCACTTGCCTTAACGGTAGACAGTGTGATCACTTTTTGAAAAGAAAAAAATATTCCAGAATTTTAAATGGCACCCCCCTTTTTTTATTTCACAGTTGGATCAACAATTAAATAACAATTTTTTTTTATTGAGCACACATGGCACGGTAAGCTCATAGTTTTCTAGATATTGCGATTTAAACTTGTAAAATACAGATTTGTTAATTATACTATAATGTAAGTATCATATGATGTTTGAAATAACAATATAACATACAAATTGCAACAAATTATAAGATAATATGTTTACTGAAGTCAAAAGAATTTCCGATATACCACTGCTTGCTACTCACTAACGCTAATATTCTTATACAATTATTGTTTTACAAAATCACAAGTTACCTATGGTACAATAACGCTGACATTTCAATCAAACGAACTGTCAGAATGCTAAACATTATTTATAGTGTAATCTCTTTTTGATTTTGCATATCAAAATGCTGTTTACAGAACATGAGTTAAAAGATATGTTATATTCCATTGCCAAAAGTGACGGCAATTGTATTTTGGCTAAAAGACTGTATGCACAGAATCACCCAAATAAAAGCGCTACGACGTCTGAAAATGCGTCTTGATGTGAGCGGTAATGTAAGTTATCGGCCACCACAAAGGAGAAAACATATTCTTAGCGAAAACAATTGCATCAATGTACTGACAGCGGTGATAGATGATCCACACACAAGTCAAATAATTGTTGCAGACTATTTAAATATGAGTAAGTCATCCGCGCAGAAGGTTCAAACATTAACAGCCGGCGATTATCTACACGCCTAAATTTTTGTAACTGGACAATACAGAAGTTTAATACAGAACCAGACTTCCCATCGAAAATCCTTTTTACCGACGAGGCTACGTTTTCCAACGTTGGATTACCAAATCGGCGTAATCTACACTATTACTCTGACACGAACCCGTACATCACCAGAAGTTTTGACCGACAACACCGGTGGTCCCTGAACGTGTGGGGAGGAATATTAGGATTACATTTAATTGGCACCTATTTCTTTGAGGGTACCCTAACTGGGGATCGTTATTTAAATTTTCTTCGCCAAGACCTTCCAATTCTTTTAGAGGAAGTGCCACTTCATCTCAGACGCCAAATGTGGCTGCAGCACGACGGTGCTCCCTCACACTCAACTAGACAAGTGAAAATATTTTTGAACAGTTCGTTTGGCGAAAAATGGATTGGGCGAGGTTCAAGAACTCCATCACCGCCTCGTTCTCCGGACCTGAATCCCCAAGTTTTTTTTTTTGGGGACATATTAAAGAATTTGCGTACCAAAGACGATATGCAACAGCGTGTGCGGGAAGCGTTTTCGAATGTTTCAGTGAACACACTTTCACATGTACAAGATTCACTAAGACAGCGCCTTGTATTATGTGGGCAACAAAACGGATCGAATTTTGAACATCTTGTATGATAATACTTTTTGTTTATGATTTTCTTTTCAGGTGTCTGAATAAGTTCGAAAGTTTATACAGTTTATAAGTTATTTTCATTATTTTTATTATTTCACTATTTTCGTTATTGTTGTTATTGTTTTTACATATTAATGTTAATAAAGGTTGATTGCATAGTAGAACATTGTATTACATTTTTTAGTAAGCCCTTATTTCGGGTCCTCAGGAATAAGCGACAGATTAACCATTAACAGTGCTCTATTAGTCTTCCTCTAAAAAAGCACTCTCATGAGTTTAAAAAAAGAGGAAACAGCACAATCAATGTCACGGATTTCTTTATGAACATCAAAAGTAGAGTTGATATTTGTTTTAAAATTTTTATTTGGTAAAACGAAAACAAACGACATATAACAGCGACACCTCTTTATGTGCTAATATGTCGTCAATACGGTCTTTCAAAACAGACCGCATGAGGCAATATCGCAATAAGAAGCTACCTATCAAAAATAATGCATAACGATACTGATATTATACATATCTACTTTACATCTTGTGTTAAATTAATAGATATATTATCTTAATATAGCGTTTCAGTAATGACTGAATAATTTTTAATTTAAGTATAACATACAAAATGTGTATTTTACAAGTTTAAATCGCAATATCTCGAAAACTATGAGCTTACCGTGCCATGTGTGCCCAATAAAAAAATTTTGTTATTTAATTGTTGATCCAACTGTGAAATAAAAAGGGGGTGCCATTTAAAATTCTGGAATATTTTTTTTCTTTTCAAAAAGTGATCACACTGTCTACCGTTAAGGCAAGTGCGCTTTCTGTTGACTGCACTAGAAAGTCCGTCCGAGGTATTTCACTTTCCACTAAACAAACTTTGTTGGCAGCTCTAAATAACTCATCCACAGCCCACTCAAAACACCACCATTTTTACACAAAAAACTGAATATCGCGAAAATTTGAAAAGTTAGACCCATCATATGCGGAATCAATTTGTAGCATTTGTCGAGACGAATTTGAAAAATGAAAAATATACCGGGCGTTCCATTTAAAAAAATGCATATTCAGTCTGCCACGGGAAAAGTAATCACCCTGTACAGTGGAAAATATTTTCAGGGTGTGCTATCATTTGGTGTCAACAAATTTTGTCCAACACACATTTTCATATAAAACTGATATTAATGGGCAAAAATGAGCGTTTCCAGCGAAATGGACCACCCAGTATATATATATATATATATATATATATATATATATATATATATATATATATATATATATATATATATATATATATATATATATATATATATATATATATATATATATATATATATATATATATATATATATATATATATATATATATATATATATATATATATATATCACACCAATAACAAGTACACTTGGAGAACACCCAAATCACCACAACACATATTTCAGAGACCTTACGATTGTTTCGTTGACAAAGTCAACATCTTCAGAGGAAGAAAAATTCTGGAATATTTTGAGAATTTTTCTTTCTCTGAAGATGTTGACTTTGTCAACGAAACGATCGTAAGGTCTCTGAAATATGTGTTGTGGTGATTTGGGTGTTCTCCAACTTAGTAGTGCTCATCACAGGTTCCAGTTTTTCACATAGTACACACCAATAACTCAAAAAATAATGGGCCGATTTTGAAATTTGATATGTACCTTTCTTTTGTAAGTGGCTTGGACAAGTTCGTTAGCCAGGAAAATCGAACGAGGTCTTCCGGGAAAATTTTGAGTTTTCATCCTAAAAAAATTTATATCAAAAAATAAAAAGGCTATGATAACCAAATTTGGTAGGTAGGTTTATGATATAAAAGTTAAACTATATACAAACATTTATAGTTCAATGTTACAAGAAAAACAGTTATAATAAAATATTTGGTGCGGAATCATTTCTATAAAAAATTCACTACCATAATGCACTTGCTGCGTCCAGGCTTTTTTTTTACATAAAATCGGTCTCAGTAATTCACCAAATTGTAGAAGATGCAAATTGTACCCAGACACCTTAGTGCATAGATTAACGTATGATAGTGAATGGTTAAAAATAACAGATTATAGTTTGGAATTTATCAGAGTAGAGACACTTATAGATAAACTGGACCTAAGTTTACTGCTAAGCTTAGATTTTAAATTTGATGCATGGCTAAATAATATTGTTGTTATTGTGATTGCCTCCTTAATTAACTATACAATATTTGAATTTGACAACCATGTGAAGTTAAATGTGTTTATTGAGTCACTGAAAGGCAGGATAAGACAATATCAACAGATACTCAGATAAAATCTCTGGACGCAGCAAGTGCGTTATGGTAGCGAATTTTCTTTAAAATATTTTTAATAGCAAATATCTTTCTTTGACGAAAGCAGGCATCAAACTTGGTTGCCTATATAGTAGAAACAATGTACCATATTTCATTGAAATAAATTTATTGTTTGAAAATATATAAACATTTTTCAAAAGTCTAGATGCAGCAAATCTGTTATGGAAGTAAATTTCCATAAAAATGTTTTTAGTAGCAAATGTGAGCAGGCATCAATCTCATTACCGGTATAGCCTATGTGGTAGAAACAATGTACTATATGCATTCTTGCATTTTTCGTCGAAATATGATGCGTTTGTAAGAAAAAAATCTGGACGCAGTAAGTGCGTTTTGGTAGCAAATTTTCGGTAAATTTACAGCTTAGCTCCCGAACGCTTTTCAAAAAACTGTTTTCAGAAACTTGCCTAGGCCCCCACCCCCCCTGGATCCTCAAACCCCAAGGAAAATTTCTTGTTCACACTCCCCAAGGAAGTTACGGGACCAGGAGTAAGTAGGGGTGTATAATTTTTGTTTAACTAATTTTCGTAGAAGAAATTCGTTAATGCATTTTCGCATTTTCTATCGAAATATGATGCGTTTGTAAGAAAAAAACTGGACGCAGTAAGTGAGTTTTGGTAGCGAATTTTCGGTAAATTTGCAGTTTAGCTCCCGAACGTTTTTCAAAAAACTGTTTTCAGAAACCTGCCAACAGTTAAGTTTATTTTCTGAAAATTTTTGTGTATTTTCAAACCATAAGTAATTTTGTTAAAATTTCTGAAAACAGTTTTTTGAAAAGCGTTCGGGAGCTAAACTGCAAATTTATCGAAAATTTGCTACCAAAACGCACTTACTGCGTCCAGATTTTTTTCTTACAAACGCATCATATTTCGACAAAAAATGCAAGAATGCATTAACGAATTTGTTCTATGAAATTTAGCTAAAAAAAATTATGCACCCCTACTCACTCCTGGTCCCGTAACTTCCTTGGGGGGTGTGAACCAGAAATTTTTCTTGGGGTTTGTGGATTCAGGGGGGCCCTACGCAGGTTTCTGGAAACAGTTTTTTGAAAGGAGTTCGGGAGCTAAACTGCAAATTTACCGAAAATTCGCTACCAAAACGCACTTACTGCGTCCAGTTTTTTGTTTCTTACAAACGCATCATATTTCGATAAAAAATGCAAAAATGCATTAACGAATTTGTTCTAAAAAAATTAGCTAAATAATTATGCACCCCTACTCACCCCTGGTCCCGTGACTTCCTTGGGGAGTGTGAACAAGATACTTTTTTTGGGGTTTATGGATTCAGGCGGGTTTCTTAAAATAGTGTTTTGAAAAGCGTTCGAGAAATAAACTGCAAATTTACCGAAAATTCGCTACCAAAACGCACTTACTGCGTCCAGATTTTTTTTTATAAACACATCATATTTCGATAAAAAATGCAAAAATGCATTAATAAATTTGTTCTACGATAATTAGCTAAAAAAAATTATAGACCGTTAAACCATAAACTTCACTAACCCTACAAATAAATATCCAAAAAGCCACCAAACTTAACTAAACTGACAGCTAAAGCATCAGAGAAAGGGTCTATTTGAAATGGATATTCTGTAAATATGTTAGTAAAATGAAGGGCAATGGCGGTTGAATCTGAAACTTAAGGGTTTACAGAACATTTTTCTTGCAAATGCTGCACAATCCGTATTTGTTTCACATTCTTTGCTTAAACGTTGCCAATTTTGACGTTTAAAATTGCGAGTTTGACGTTTTGCGGAAAACTCCAAAATTTGTTACTTTAACTGCCCATAACTTCTTTGTCTTTACAGATAGGGACCTAAATTTTGGTACAGAGTTCACTCTTTATAATACAAATACGGCTACCAAATTTGGTTGCCCTGACTTTGTTATTTCCGGAGATATGAATTTTTTTATAAAGAAAATACAAAATTTTCCGGGAAAACCTGGTCGGATTTTCCTGACTAACGAACTTATCCAACCCACTTGCAAAGGGAAGGTACTCTGAAAATGTTATCAAGATCGGTCCATTATTTTTTGAGTTATCGGTCGGATATATCTATATATATATATATATATATATATATATATATATATATATATATATATATATATATATATATAAACACAGATCTCCCCATAAGCGAATTAAAAAAAAAATTCGCTAATAACAAAAAACAGGTTAATTTATTAAATAGGAAAGATTTTTATTTATACGTTTAAAATGTAGAAATTTAATTTTTAATTAATTTTGAGAAATATGTAGCTTATTTTATTGTAAATAAAGAATTTTATAAAAAAAATCATCTACTATTACAATCGCTATAAATAACGATACAAATGCCATGTCATTTGCGATTAATAGATAAGACCGTTTGAAATATTCTCCTCTGAATATACAATAATAAGTTGCGAGAGAAAAGATAAAATAAATACTTTATTATGTTCTGGCAAATGGAGACACAAAGCCTCATAGATTTATCTCTAAAGTCTGTTGTTTTGAGAGACCTCAACGCTTTGTTAGTCCGAATTCTGGTTTCCCAATCTCTCCATCTGCGACGTAAATATTTCCAAATATAAACCGAGCATTCCCTTTATAATCCCTGCCTCAATTTCCGGTAAAGAAATAACAGTAACGATGTTCTGTTTCTTGTTTCAGAAATGAACGAGCACTAACAGTCGATATTCAGGACAATCATGAACGGGTCGGAGTATTTCATACAGCCGGAATGGGAATTAACAAACGGCACATCTGCAGAACTCAACTCCACCAATTCCTCAGATCCAGCCAGAGACGCCTGGGACCAATGGACATCACTCATCCAAGACCGGGCACTCGTCGTCTCCTTGTTGTTGCTCTTTTCTATGACCACTGTATTCGGAAACATGCTGGTTATTTTAGCTGTGATCCGCGAAAGGTATTTACATACAGCCACGAACTATTTCATCACTTCTTTGGCTGTTGCGGACTGTTTAGTCGGTTTAGTAGTGATGCCGTTTAGTGCGCTCTATGAAGTGCTTGAACACACGTGGTTCTTCGGGACGGACTGGTGCGATATATGGCGGTCCCTGGATGTACTTTTCAGCACAGCGTCCATATTAAATCTATGCGTGATAAGTCTGGATAGGTACTGGGCCATCACTGATCCAATAACATATCCTATGCGCATGACAAGGATACGCTCCGCCCTTCTCATAGCGGCGGTCTGGATCTGTTCCAGCGCAATTTCCTTTCCAGCTATAGTGTGGTGGAGAGCGGTCAGAACTGAACCAATACCTGATTATAAGTGTCCCTTCACCGAGCATCTAGGTTACCTGATATTTTCCTCGACGATCTCTTTCTATTTACCGTTGTTTGTGATGGTGTTTACTTATTATCGTATATATCGTGCTGCGGCTGCGCAAACGCGTTCCTTGCGTCTGGGTACAAAGCAAGTGCTGCTCGGTTCGGGCGAGCTAGAACTGACGCTCCGCATACATCGCGGTGGTACCTGTAAGATCCCTTCAACTGAAGGTAGACATCTCTACTCGACTCAAGAGGATGAACCCCTCACTGCACTTCAGAATAACGGGTTGGCTCGCATGGCATCTACGAGGCTGGGGCCTCATAGTAAGAATTTTTCGTTGAGCAGAAAACTGGCGAAATTCGCCAAGGAGAAGAAAGCTGCTAAGACGTTGGGAATTGTGATGGGTGTGTTTATTGTGTGTTGGCTGCCGTTCTTTGTGGTGAACTTGTTGTCAGGTTTTTGTCTTCAGTGCATCTGGCATGAAGAGATTGTACTGGCAGTAGTTACGTGGTTGGGATGGATCAACTCCAGTATGAATCCAGTCATTTACGCCTGTTGGAGTAGAGATTTTAGAAGGTAAGCTTTTACAAAACGTTTTTATAATTTGAAGATAGTTTGCCGAACAGGAAATAAGTATAGTGGTTTTTACAAGTTGCGATACAAACGTTCTTGTTATATTCGAAGTGCGTAGTGGGTAAACATATTTCAGGTTTATTATTAGTCATTCAACACTTTCGCTGAATTCTTAGTTTTAGGTAGTGTGGGCTCGACATTCGTTTATGCCATTGTATGGCATTTCAGTCTGCACGCTGCTTAATTTCAAGCCAAATAGCAACGAATAACAAAAAACGATGTAGTTTATCATGAGACTACAAGCAGCAACTAACTTTGAACCGATACTACTTTTGTGAATTTTCTTAAAAAAAATTCAGTAATGAGAAGATCTCGACTTTTGAATGTTGAAAAAATTTCTTCAAATGAGCGCTATTTAGGACCCCTGGAACCCAAATCCGAGGTTAATTTCAGACTTTATATGTTTATATATATGTATGTATATATATATATATATATATATATATATATATATATATATATATATATATATATATATATATATGTTTATATATTTATGTGTCACACCTATAACTAAAAAAATAATGGACCTATTTTGATAAAATTAGGTGAGTACCTTCCTTTCGCGAGTGGCTTGGATAAGTTCGTTATCCAGGAAAATCCGCCGAGGTTTTCCCGGAAAATTTTGTTTTCTTTCGAAAAAAATCGAAAAAAATTTATATCTCCGGAATTAACAAAGGGCAACGAAATTTGGTACACGAGTTTATATCATTATAGGTAAGCTATCTACTAAAATTTAGCGCTGTAGGTTAAATGATAAAAAAGTTACAGGCATTTAAAGAAAAATAAATTTGGGAATTCCTCAAAACGTCAAAGTCGCGATTTTAAACGTCAAAATTGTTAATATTTATGCAATGAACCTGAAATTAATATGATCTATGGAAGAAAAATGTCTCAAGAAGAATGTTTCGCAAAGCCTTTTGAATTTTGAAAAAATTTTTGCAAATGAGCGCGAACTAGGACCCCTAGAACCCATATCCGGGGTCAGTTTCAATTTTTATATGTTTATATATATATATATATATATATATATATATATATATATATATATATATATATATATATATATATATATATATATATATATATATATATATATATATATATATATATATATATATCACACCGATAACTCAAAAAATAATGGTCCGATTTTGATAAAATCTGGCACATACCTTCCTTTTGTAAATGGCTTGAATAAGTTCGTTAGTAAGGAAAATCGGACTAAGTTTTCCGGGAAAATTTTGAGTTTTCATTCGAAAAAAAATTATATATCCGGAATTAATAAAGTAAGGGCAAAATTTGATACGCTGGTTCATATCGTCATAGGTAAGCTACATACCAAAATTTAGCACTGTAGGTTAAAGGACAAAAAAGTTACAGGCATTTAAAGAAAAATAAATTTGAGTTTTCCTTAAAACGTCAAAATCGCGATTTAAAATGTCAAAATTGGTAATATTTAGGCAATGATCCTGAAATTAATATGATCTATTGAAAGAAAATGTCTCTAGAAGAATGTTTTACAAAGCCTGAAGTCTTAGTTTCAATCGTCATTGTCCTTCATTTTACTAAAATATTCCCAGAAAGTTCATTTCAAATAGACCCTTTCTCTGATGCTTTAGCAGTAGTGTTGGCTATTGAGTTTATCGTTTAATGGTAT
Organism: Tillus elongatus; assembly: GCA_964006375.1. Taxonomy (NCBI): domain Eukaryota; kingdom Metazoa; phylum Arthropoda; class Insecta; order Coleoptera; family Cleridae; genus Tillus; species Tillus elongatus. Next base: position 11,138,731 of record OZ023262.1, read on the forward strand.
ATCATTTTTGTCGAATTTTCGTAAAAAATCATTAAAGTGCAAAATATCCGTTATTATGCAAGTTACGAAAAAATGTTGTATACATTAATTTTAGGGTGTCTTAAGCTACATCTTAAAAAATATTTCAACAATTACAGGTGGCCCATAAGTCGTTGGTGATTCAAATTTTCTTTTTTTTAGTGAATTTTTTTAATCGAACACGCCCTATGTTATTGCATTTTTGTATTTTCCATCGAAATATAATACATCTTTGTAAGAAAAGAAATTCGGGACGCAGCAAGTGCGTTATGGTAGCGAATTTTCATTAAATGCTTAAAATTTGAATCAATTTGCTATTAACCTATAAGGTTGACCAGAAAACCAGTTTTTTCGGGAACAATTTAAGTTTATTTTCGGAAATTTTTGTACATTTTCAAACAATAAAGTAATTTTGATGAAACATGGCACATTGTTTTTAATACATAGATTATACTAGTAACCAAATTTGGTGCCTGCTTTCTTAAAAAAACATATTTGCTATTAAAAACATTTTAATGAAAATTCACTACCATAACGCACTTGCTGCGTCCAGAGTTTTTTTCAGTAGTCAACACACCAAGCTTCATACGTTTTTCTGCACTTAAACGCATCAAAACATTTTCCAGCAATGGTATTAGTCAAGACAGGTTAAAAAAACATATCAATGGTTTCTATAGAAAAAAGGCTTATTAAAGAACTGACACAGCGGACTTCATTTTACGATAAAGTAATCGATATTTTTGCCGAGCAAAAAGTTAGACGGATTCCATTAATTTATAAAAAAATTTAGGAACGTTTTAGTTTATCAGCTGAATTCAGTAACAGATGCTCAATACCTCCTATTTTCTTGTTTCCGTTTTAGTGAATTTTCGTAGAAAAAAAATCAATAATGGGGAGATCCCGACATTTGAATTTTTTGAAATTTTTTTGCAAATGAGCGCGAACTAGGAACCCTAGTACCCATATCCGCGGTCAGTTTCAATTTATATATATATATATATATATATATATATATATATATATATATATATATATATATATATATATATATATATATATATATATATATATATATATATATATATATATATATATATTAGTGATGGGAAAAACGGTTATTTTCTATTAACAGTTGAAGCCGTTAACGTTATTTAATAATAACCGTTGAAAATAACAGCTTCAGTTATTTATCTGTTATTTTAAACTGGATAGTCGATCGATAGTATCCTACATTCCCAAAGCTGTGAGCGAAAGCGAGCACACTAGTATAAATGTATTGTATTTTTACCCCGTTATTTCACGTAGTGTATAAATCTCAAATTTTGTCGATATGAAAATGAAACAAAGGGTTTAGAAATTATAATAAGCGTGTCGTAAATCTTCTACCACTCTGAAGTGAAACTTTTTGAAATCAGAAAGGAGTCTTCTATAAGTATTTACGTAGATGTTTTAGGAATTATAAACTAGTCATTTCTAACAAATTTATTTTATGAGGGGTCTTTACGTAAATGTCAATGCCACAGCAAGAATCAATAAATATCATTATTTATCACGTCTTGGGACGTTAGACGTTAGAACTTTTATTGCAAGGCAGCACTAGCTTCAACAAATAAATGCTTTATACACTACTACACTACACAGAGAGAGGGAGTGATTATAAGAACTGCATAACATAATGCAGCTCATAAAATTTCGGTAAAGATTATTTGACAGCCTACCACGTACTTGATTTTTCAGCAAATAACAACCACTGTAAATTCATGTGACATCGATCTGAGTAATATTTTTTTTTTTGTGATGAAACTAACAATTTTATGAGAAAATCTCAAGATATAAAAAAGTTGTTAAATGAATCCATTTTTCTAACTCATTTTTTTAAATAGAAAACGGTACACACCATAAAAAGTAGTGATAAAAAATAATGTAAGGGTAAGTTTTTTCACCCTCTTGTGATAACATTATAGGGTTATAAAATCCTTTTAAAACTGCCATTTTGTTAGCCTTATGCATCTGCAAAATTTCATTTTTTAAAATTATTCCATAACGGAGAAATTTAATGGAAACCAAAATTTCAAAGGGCTGCAACTTAGAGGAGAAGGGGTTTCAAGAAAAACTTTATAAAAAGATACCCCTTATTTTTCGCCAAAGAATCACCCTATAAAATTTTTCGCATCAATTTAGAAACACCCTACATATATATATATATATATATATATATATATATATATATATATATATATATATATATATATATATATATATATATATATTCATTTAATTTCTTATATTTAAATGTATATAGATATTAAAAAATGTATCATTATATTTTTTTTATCAATTTGATAACTATTATCAGACAAACGAAAATGACGTGTTAACTGTTTTCTTAGGTAATGTATATAAATTTAAATAAATAAGTACTTTAATTTCACGTGAAAGTAATAACACGTTTTTACAGAAATTCATCTTTTCAAGCAACATTTTTTATTATTAAATATTTGGCTTTACATACTACTGGGAAACTCAACCGTTTCAAAAATAACAGCTTCTCAGTTTAACTAAGATTAACTCTGTGTAGTACGGTCTGCATGCCGTATCTTCATGAACAACCGGTTAAAATTAAAATTTAACCGTTTTATTGTACCGAAGATCCTACGTTCCTAAAGCTGTGAGCGAGAGCAACCACACTAGTATAAATAACGTGTTAAGTAATATGTTATGAAGTAAAGTCCGCTCTATACTGTATACCCATACATATTTAGCATTCCCAGTCTCAAGGCTATTCATCCCGTTAAATGGTTAAATAACAATAATTGTCGATGAAAACCGATGTTTATTCATCGAACCTATTTACAGTGGAACTGAAACAGATACGACTCCGAATTCTAGTTTAGTGTAAAAAGCATTATTTTGTAAGCTGTTATTTTTATAAATCCATAACTGGTGGATACCGTTGCGGCTCGGCAACCATTTAAAAATAACGGACAGTTAAATAACGACCCATCACTAATATATATATATATATATATATATATATATATATATATATATATATATATATATATATATATATATATATATATATATATATAGTCGGATCCCCGACTTGAACGTATAAATCCCGGAATATATATATAAAAAATCAAAATACAGCGAGTAAATTAAAATTCGTTGAATCGGTGATCGTAAATTTCACAAACTACAGCAATTGGCAACAATGTCTCTGCGTTTTGCATCTCCTCATAGACCACTCATTGGATTGGATCACTCATTTAAATTTATTTATTGAACTATATATAATGTATATAGGATTTCCATTGAAATTTATTTTTGGTCTATAAACAATATTTAACAATTTAGTAAACCTTATGTGTTCATATTCCTGTTTGTTTATATTCTCAGTAATTCGTGAATAAATTATTTAGAACGGTATCAAATTTCAAAAATTATTCTTATGAAAGTCTATATTTTTGTATAAATGGATTTTTCACTGAAATTCTGAAGTGCCAGGAAAACGTGTTACCCTGAAAATTAAAAAAATTCTCTCCTCTACCGCGACACTCACGAGCCGCCACTAAGGGCATGCACAATAAACCAAAGGTTGCAGTGCTATCGGGGCGGCAAGGCCGCGGACGAGCCCCGAGGGAGAAAAAAAAAAAGACACCAGATGGCCAGATAGGTTGTACAGTCAGGCTAAGTAGCTTTGTAAAAGAAGAAGAAGCAACTTAGAAAATAAACAGTCGTTTCTATAAAGATGTGGGCGAAGGTTGTTTATCGTATCAAAAGTCTGGACGCAGCAAGTGCGTTATGGTAGCCAATTTTTTTAAAAATATTTTTAATAGCAAATGTCTTTCTTTGATGAAAGCAGGCATCAAACTTGTACCATATTTCATCGAAATAACTCTATTGTTTAAAAAGCAAGTGTGTTATGGAAGTGAATTTGCATAAAAATATTTTTAATAGCAAATGCGAGCAGGCATCAATCTGATTACCGGTATAGCCTATGTATTAGAAACAATGTACTATATTTTATCAAAATTACTTATGGTTTGAAAATATACAAAAACTTTCCGAAAATAAACTTAAATGTTGGTTTTCTAACTAACAAAGCTTACGTTAATAGCAAATTGAGTTATTGAAATTTGAAGGATTTAATGAAAGTTCGGTAAATTTGCAGATTAGCTCCTGAACGCTTTTCAAAAAATTATTTTCAGAAACATTACTAGGACCCCACCTGGATGCACAATCCACAAGAAAAATTTTCTTGTTCACACCCCCCAAAAAAGTTACGGCACTGGGAGTGAATAGATGTGCTGGGAGGGGTAGGTAGTAAAAAGGAAATATGAGCAGAAAATGCGAAGAAATAAAAGGTATCTATTTGAAGCCACATCCCCATTAAATCCTGCCTACCCCGCACATCACCCCTATTTGCCATAGGTCACGTAACTTCCTTGGGGGGTATGAACAAGAAGTTTGTCTGTGGTTTATAAAACGAGGGTGGTTGTATGCACACGAGGGGGAGAAGGAAAATGCCTACGACGAAGCAGACCCCCCCGGTTCGACTTGTGGAGGGGGTGGGGGGTTGGGGTTGCCTGCTTTGTCGTGGGGATTTTCCTTCCCCCTCGCGTGCATACAACCACCCTTGCTGCATAAACCACAAGAAAAATGTCTTGTTCCTACCCGCCAAGGAAGTTACGGCACCTGGGGGGATAGGGGTGCTGTGCGAGGTAGGCAGGTTTTAAGGGGGATATGGCTTCAAGATGTGAAAAAGACAGCTTTGATCCCCGTTTTATCCGAATTTTCTGCTCATATTTCCTTTCTACTACCTACCCCGCCCAGCACCCCTACTCACTCCTGGTCCCGTAACTTCCTTGGGGGGTGTGAACAAAAAAATTTTCTTGGGGTTTGTGGATCCGGGGGTGTGTGGTGGGTTCTAGGCAGGTTTATGAAAACAGTTTTTTGAAAAGCGTTCGGGAGCTAAACTGCAAATTTACCGAAAATTCGCTACCAAAACGCAAATTACTGCGTACAGATTTTTTCTTACAAGCGCATCATATTTCGATAAAAAAATGCAAAAATGCATTAACGAATTTGTTCTACGAAAATTAGCTAAAATAAAATTATAGACTGTTAAACCATAAACTTCACTAAACCTACGGCAAAAACATCAACTTAACTAAACCGACAGCCAAAGGATCAGAGAAAGGGTCTATTTGGAATTAATTTTCTGTAAACATTTTAGTAAAATGAAGGGCAATGGTGGTTGAATCTGAAACTTAAGGGCTTTCAGAACACTTTTCTTGCAACATTTTCTTTTCAAAATTCGTATTTGTTCCACGTTCTTTGTCTAAACATTGCCAATTTTGACGTTTAAAATTACCAGTTTGACGTTTTGAGGAAAACTCCAAAATTTGTTTTTTAACTGCCCATAACTTTTTTGTTTTTAAAGATAAAGACCTAAACATTTTGGCGCATAGTTCAGCCTTTATAATACATACACGCGTACCAAATTTGGTTGCCCTTAATTTGTTATTTCCGGAGATATGAATTTTTTTAGAAATAAAACACAAATTTTTCCGGGAAAACCTGCTCCGATTTTCCTGGCTAACGAACTTATCCCACTTGCAAAAGGAAGGTACTCACCAAATTTGATCAAGATTGGTCCATTATTTTTTGAGTTATCGGTCGGATATATATATATATATATATATATATATATATATATATATATATATATATATATATATATATATATATATATATATATATATATATATATATATATATATATATATATATATATATATATATATATATATATATATATATATATATATATATATATATATATATATTGTTACAAAGCACTTCAATAGACGTAGGTGCGGTGTTGCCACATCTCCAGAATTTCCCCAGCATCTGGGGATTTTTGCACAATATGGCAACACCGCCTCCCCCCTGGGGGTGCCTGGGGTGACTCCCCTCAGGCGAAGTCTCAACCCTCTAGGACCAGAAATAACGAAGTTACCAACTTGTACCCCGTCGGAACGGATAACTGAGGTCTGCACATTCCGAACACCCTGTATATACACCCTGTATACGCAGAGAACCCTTACACCCTGTATACGCAGAGAGATCTTATAGTTCGAGAAACACCTCTTGTGTAACATAGGAGTGGTGACCACATTTGGATCATCCTGTATATACATCCCCCTGTATACACACGGGACCGATCTGTATTCACAGAACCTTCTAGTAAAAGAAGGTCCTGGAACGTTCTAGAATGGAACGCTCTAGAAAGGAGGGGAAGGTACGGCGAGTATATAAAAGCGAAAGCAAGCCAGCCCAAGTCAGTTCAGTTCAGTAAGAGAATGTGGTAGTGACTTGAAGAAGCAGTGTAAAGTGTTAAGAAAGTAGCTACTGTAGTACCAGTGTAGAGACTTGTGTGCAGATTAGTAATTGTAGACAGTAAATTAAGTGTTTTGTGAGAGAGACATTCTAGAAATTTTATTGTATCCATATTTAGAGTGTAAATAAAGTTGTTTTGTTAAAATTAAAAGTCTCACTTATCCATAACCCGGGGAAAACGTAACAATTTGGTGTCAGAAGTGTGGGATAAGTGTGTGAAGAAGTGGACAACTAAGCTAGCTGTAAATGGTAAACACTAGATCGACTGACTACGACAAGATGGCTGAAATCAAAGAGTTGATGGACTTACTGAAAAGACAACGCGAAGAAGACGAGAGAAGACGACAAGAAGATAAAGAAGACCTCAAGAGGCAACGCGAAGAAGACGAACAACGGCGACAAGAAGATGAAAGAAGACGGCGCAAAGAAGACGAACAACGGCGACAAGAAGATGAAAGAAGACGGCGCGAAGAAGACGAGAGAAGACGACAAGAGAAGGAACAGAGGCGTCTTGAAGATAAAGAAGAACTCAAGAAGCAACGCGAAGAAGACGAAAAACGACGACTAGAAGACAAAGAAGACCTCCGAAGTATGTTTCACAATATGAGAGTCGATGTAAAAGAGGAAATTGAACTGATCAACGAACAAATAGAAAGTGTGGACAAGAAAGTAGAAAATGTGAACAGTAAAGTAGAAAATGTAACAGAAAATGTAAAGGATTGGAACAAACGATGGGAAGAAGTTGAAGGGTTGAAAGAACAAATGAAGATGATCATGAAAGGCACAGAAATCACACATAGAGAACTGACAGAGCAGGTGATGGGCCAGACTGACAGAACTCAACCAAGAGGAGTTACTGGAATGTCCCCAGTTCAAAATCGGCCGAAAGAATATATGCCAATCGTGCAGCAGCCTCATGGAACCTTGAAGCCGCCGACTTTTGACGGAGAAACATCGTGGCCCATGTACAGGAGGCAGTTTGAGGCGGCAGCTCTCAGCAATGGGTGGAGCGAACAACAGGCAGCAACTGCTCTAATTCTCTCGCTTCGAGGTAAAGCCCTAGAAATCCTCCAGAACATCCCGGAGTCGAAACAGCAAAACTACTTAACAGTGATACAGGCCCTAGATTTGAGATATGGTAACAAGTACATGAGCCAGGTCTACCAGACACAACTAAAGTCAAGGGTCCAGAAGCCAAATGAGACGCTGCAAGAATTTAGTGCCGAAGTGGAGAAACTTGTGCGACTGGCATATCCCCAAGCCCCAGAAGAATTTGTCAACCAGATAACCGTCCAGACCTTCATCGATGGGGTACTTGATAATGAAATGCAACAAGCTTTAAGGCTCGGAAGGTTCAAAACACTTACGGACTGCGTAATTTATGGCTTGGAATTTGAAGCAGCGAAGAATGCATCTCAACCACGCCGCAACAGGCTGCGCGAAGTGAAGGAGATAGAGGACTTTGCAGACACGACAGCGGAACTAAAGCAAGAAATGAAGTTGATAAAAGAAGCCATAAGGAAGCTCACTGTACCGGTTGGGGCACGTAGGACGAACGCAGCTTGGTCAGACATAGAATGCTACAAGTGTGGCAGGAAAGGGCACATAAGTAGGCAGTGCTCACAAACCCAACAGGTGGCTCGCAGAAGACAAGAATACACCAACAGGGAGCGCCACCAGGGAAAACGACCTGACGCCAGTGTAGGTGGGCGACACGTGGCATGCGAGACCCAAGGCCCCAAGGTCAGGGTCGCCAATATCCGACGCTACCGCGAGAGCCTCGTCATACCTGGCAGCATAGACGGAAGACAATGCAGTTTCACCATCGATACTGGTGCCACTAGATCCGTTGTACGGCCAGACATGTTGCCAAACAGGTCGGCACTCACGACCAACAAACAGCCTGTGTTGGAGACGGCAAAAGGAGATAGGATACCTGTGCATGGAGAGGCCACTGTTTACATTAGGCTGGGCAGTACTGAGCTACAGGTAAGGGCTGTCGTCGCAGAAATCGTCGACGAATTTATTCTAGGCCTGGATTTAATGGAAGGGTTCGATGTCCTTTCAGTAGACTTCCAGAATAAGATCTTGAGAATCGGTAACGAAGAATTGTATTTATCTCCAACAGCAGGCGAAGCTAATCTCAGGGTGAGACTTATTGTCGACGAGGATACACGGATTCCTGGTAACAGTGAGAAGATTGTCAGAGCCAGACTAGAGAAGAAACTTGATTGTATGTCTGCTCTCATAGCGGAGCCCCTAAAAGATAGACGTGATGGTGCCCTCGTCGCACGATGCTTAGTAGACCCGAAGAAGACAATACCCATAAGAGTGGCTAACGTACAAACTAACAGGGTCACATTGAAGAAAGGTGAGGTTATCGCCACTTGCGAACCCATTGACCGAGTGACGTTGTCCAAAAACGTGACACCCACTGCATTAGACAGAAAACTGCCAGTAGAAATAGTAGAGCGATTCAAGAATTTATGGGGCCAATTGAACAATATGGAGATGGAGATGGCCCTGAAGTTCGTATTGGAGGAGGCTGATATCTTCGCTCAAGATAAAATCACAGGTCGTACGAGTCTAGTGCAACACAGAATTAATACTGGCGACGCAAGACCAATTAGACAGCCGCCGAGAAGACTGCCTTTTGCCAAGCAATCAGAAATCAAGGCGATGGTTAACGAAATGCTGGAAGATGGTGTGATCGAGGAGTCTAATAGTCCTTGGTCGTCCCCAGTAGTTTTGGTCACCAAGAAAGACGGCACTATGAGATTTTGCGTGGACTATAGGAAGCTGAATGATGTCAACAAGAAAGACAGTTATCCCCTGCCCCGGATCGACGACACTTTGAACACTTTGGCCGGATCAAAGTGGTTCTCTACATTAGACCTAAAAAGTGGCTACTGGCAAGTAGAACTCCATAAAGACGATAAGGAGAAGACTGCTTTTTCAACCGGGAATGGGTTGTACCAATTCAAGGTCATGCGATTCGGCTTATGTAATGCTCCTGCCACCTTCGAGCGACTAATGGAGTTAGTGCTGAGAGGACTGACATGGGAAACATGCCTGGTGTATCTCGATGATGTCATGGTGATTGGAAGGACTTTCGATGAACACCTGTCGAATCTGAAACAAGTTTTCTCCAGGCTGAGAGGTGCCAATCTGCAACTCAATCCCAAGAAATGCGTCCTCTTCCAGAAGAAAGTGAGTTTCCTTGGACATGTCGTTTCTGAGAAAGGGATAGAAACCGATCCAGAGAAAATAAAGGCAGTAAGAGACTGGCCTGTGCCGAAGAACAAACATGAGGTCAGAAGTTTTCTGGGACTTTGCAGCTACTACCGACGCTTTGTGAAGTACTTCAGCAGCATTGCGAAACCTTTACATAGCCTAACTGAAAATAAGGCCGAGTTCATCTGGTCACCAGATTGCCAACAGTCTTTCAGAGAACTCAAACATCGTCTTCTCACTGCTCCTGTACTGGCTTATCCTCAGGACGAAGGACTGTTTATACTGGACACCGATGCTTCCCAGTATGGCATTGGGGCAGTACTCTCACAGCTCCAAGCCGGAGAAGAAGTTGTGATAGGCTACTTCAGCAAAACGTTTGGAAAAGCAGAAAGAAATTACTGTGTAACCCGGAAAGAACTGCTGGCAGTTGTAAGATCCATCGAACATTTCTACAGCTTCCTGTACGGAAGAACATTCCACGTGAGGTCGGATCACTCTGCTCTGCAATGGCTTCTGAACTTTAGAAATCCCGAAGGACAGATAGCACAATGGGTAGAGAAACTGCAGAGCTACGACTTCCGGATTGAACATCGAAGAGGAAGAAGTCACGCCAATGCAGACAGCCTGTCAAGAAGACCATGTTCAGTGCATGAATGTAAATTTTGCGAGAGACAAGAGAACAAAGAGATCGACAAAGTAACTCATCAGATCAAACAACTGGTGACGGAACAGGAGAATAACACCGATCTAGACGTAAATCTTGAATACATCAGAGACGCACAGAAGACAGATCCAGACTTGAAAAATATTAGAGAATGGCTCGAAAAGGGGAAAAGACCTGAGTGGCACGATGTGTCCCGGCTTGGGGCAGAGGTTAAAGGCTACTGGCTACAGTGGGACTCCTTGTGCTTAAAGAATGACTTGATCACTCGAAAATGGGAAACTGTCGATGGTAAAGACTGTATATACCAGACTGTTGTGCCAAGTGAGTGCATAGAGGGTGTTCTTCATGAGTTACACAATAGTAGAAGTGGAGGCCATTTTGGGGTCAACAGGACTCTCGCCAGAGTCAGGGACCGCTTCTATTGGATAAATTGCCGAAGAAGCGTGGAAGAATGGTGCAAACGGTGTGACCAGTGTGCTTCAAAGAAAGGACCAAAGACCCGATCCAGAGGAAAAATGATGCAGTACATCTCAGGTACACCGTGGGAAAGAGTTGCCGTAGACATCGCAGGACCTTTTCCAATCACAGAGTCTGGGAACAGATACATAATGGTGGCGATGGACTACTTCTCGAAATGGCCTGAAGTTGCGCCGATCCCCAACCAAGAGGCAACGACCGTAGCAGAAGCCCTGTTGGAAAATGTCATATCGCGACATGGCGTACCATTGGAGATTCACACCGACCAGGGCCGGAATTTCGAATCAGAGGTCTGGAAGAGCCTAATGGACTTGCTAGGCATAAAGAAAATGAGAACAACGCTACTCCACCCTCAATCAGACGGCATGGTAGAACGGCATAACAGGACCATCAATCAGTATCTTGCTATGTTTGTTGACGAGAATCAGAGAACCTGGGACAAGCTGATACCTCTGTTCCTCCTAGCTTACAGAAGCTCTCAGCATGAATCTACCGGCTACACTCCATCCATGATGTTGACCGGCAGAGAGATGCGGCTACCAATCGACATGACGAGACCACCACCGAACGAGGACATAGCGGACCTAGCTACGTTACCTGAGTATGTCGCCGACCTAGAAAGAAAACTTCGCACTATACACAGATGTGTCAGAGATAGGCTCCTCTTAAGCAGTGACCGGATGAAGATGCGCTTGGATCGCAGAGCAACACCCCATACATTCAATGAAGGTGATGCAGTGTGGCTGTACCAACCAACAAGGAGAAAGGGCCTCAGTCCCAAACTTCAGAAACCATGGGAAGGGCCATACTTGGTGACTAAGAAAATTAACGACCTAGTCTACAGAATCCAGCTGTCTCCAAGAACTAAACCCAAAGTTGTTCACATAGAGAGGTTGAGTCCCTATCGGGGCAACGAACCCCCAAGTTGGCGGCCGGTAAATACTGTTCGGGACGAACAGTCTTAAGGAGGGGGGCAGTGTTACAAAGCACTTCAATAGACGTAGGTGCGGTGTTGCCACATCTCCAGAATTTCCCCAGCATCTGGGGATTTTTGCACAATCTGGCAACACCGCCTCCCCAACCCCCCCCCCTGGGGTGCCTGGGGTGACCCCCCTCAGGCGAAGTCTCAACCCTCTAGAACCAGAAATAACGAAGTTACCAACTTGTACCCCGTCGGAACGGATAACTGAGGTCTGCACATTCCGAACACCCTGTATATACACCCTGTATACGCAGAGAACCCTTACACCCTGTATACGCAGAGAGATCTTATAGTTCGAGAAACACCTCTTGTGTAACATAGGAGTGGTGACCACATTTGGATTATCCTGTATATACATCCCCCTGTGTACACACAGGACCGATCTGTATTCACAGAACCTTCTAGTAAAAGAAGGTCCTGGAACGTTCTGGAATGGAACGCTCTAGAAAGGAGGGGAAGGTACGGCGAGTATATAAAAGCGAAAGCAAGCCAGCCCAAGTCAGTTCAGTTCAGTAAGAGAATGTGGTAGTGACTTGAAGAAGCAGTGTAAAGTGTTAAGAAAGTAGCTACTGTAGTACCAGTGTAGAGACTTGTGTGCAGATTAGTAATTGTAGACAGTAAATTAAGTGTTTTGTGAGAGAGACATTCTAGAAATTTTATTGTATCCATATTTAGAGTGTAAATAAAGTAATAAAGTTGTTTTGTTAAAATTAAAAGTCTCACTTATCCAGAACCCGGAGAAAACGTAACAATATATATATATATATATATATATATATATATATATATATATATATATATATATATATATATATATATATATATATATATATATATATATATATATATATATAAACACAGATTCGCTAATAACAAATGAATGAAACACTAAAACTCTTACATGTATTTGCATAACTGAAATTTTCATTACCACATCTCTTATAAAATAGCCAATCTACGGATTTCCAAAATAATTAACGAACGTCATATATTACATTTCAGTTTGATTTACGTTTTTATTTGGAATCCAGAAGAAATTTCAGAAAAATTAAAGCTCTGCAAACTTGTAGAATATTTTTTCAAAGTAAGCCCATCCTCTTATTAATTTGATAAAGGAATCTATTGGAGCAATTTCAGCAGTTTATTCAAATGTTATGCCATCCCCTAATAATATTCAAAGAGACCACAAACGAATTATTGTGTCAGGAGCAAAAGCGAAAACTTGATTTGTCAGTGGAGGACGCGCCGAACCACGACTAGTAAATATGAAGACAGGGGGGATTTCATAGATGTCGACGTCTATGTCGACATCTATGGGCTTATTATGCACTAACCGTATTCAATTTGCAGGGAAAGTCTGAATCCCATCCGAGATTATATGTACGCCCCTAGTGCCCTAATACGATAATTTAAACCCTTTCGATATCGCTTCGCTCTCCTATTTTAGCATTCTGCATTCATGGGTGTCGTAGAGTACGCGATGCCTGCAGACTTTACAGACCCAGTCTCGTCTCCATCCCTCCCCACTGAGCCCAGATTAACTTTCTTTGCATCTCGCTCACGCATTTACACACACTTCTTGGAACATAAGGGGCCTCATAAAACGGTCCAAATGGAAAACTACTCTGGAAACCCTTTAGAAAAGAGTTGTAAACTTTCTTGCGTTCACTATTAGATTTTTGTCTCACGGTTCTCAATGGAAACTTTTCCACTTTCTGTTCAATTCAGATTATTTAACTATTGCTTACTTCTCTTCGAACCGAATTCGACAACTTTATAACGTGTGTTATGTCTCACATTGAATATTATTTCAAACCCTTTGAGGAGCATAAGTTCCAGCAAAATACAATACCAAGTGAAGCAGCTACATTTTATCGAATTTTCGGAGAAAAAACTCGATAATAATAATAACAATAATAACAAGGTTTATTGATAAGTTGTAACAAACATTTACAATCAGATACAAAAGGTTATCAAATACAAATAGACAATAAAAAAATGGAATAAACATTTAATACAAAGAAGTAATTAACAAATCAACAAACGCGCATGTCGTACATTGTAAAGTAATCAGTTACAATTATCCTAATAGTTATAAGACTTAGACATCTTCACAGAAGCAAACTTGCTTGTTATCAAAAATGTCTATGCGACATAATAAACAAACTGAAAAATACAACAAAAAAAACTACCATAATACTAGTGAAGATTATCATAAAGTGAACAATATTTGGCAGCGTTCTACAATTAATAAAAGTCAAAAACAGCAAAACTAACTCCATATGCCCACACCATACGAAAAACAACACACAACAGAATTATAACTGTCAAGCAATTAAACCCAGAGTAATTGACAGTCAGGAGACAAAATACCCTCGAGAAAAACAACAAACACAAACAACACCGCCACAAGCAATGGTGTATTGCTTCCTCTGTTGCAACACACCAAATCCTTCCCGCAGCGAGCGCCGTCAAACATCCGAGGCGACTCCTCCGACAACAATCAAAAACGACCAATCACAGTATGTGACTTAATCCCATAACCATGATAACAAAACAATTTTAAAGCTGCAACCGGTCGTACCTGATCATCAATCAAGCGACATCGCCCCAAAACCCAACGACGCCCTCCGCAAAACGAGGGACAGGAAATAAAAAAGGTGTAGGTACTTTAAAAACCCGGAAATACAGACTCACTCAGTAATCTGTGGTCAAATATCATACTCAGTTATATTCCATCCATTTACATACATACTTGCTCGTGCACGCTCGTTCGTAAACTTCACACCTTGATTCACAATGAGCAACAAGCTCGCGACTTTTGAATTCTGAACAAATTTCTTAGAATGAGCGGGAACAAGGACCACTAGAACCCATGTCCGGGATCAGTTTCGATTTTTAAATGTTTATATATCTACAGGGTGAATCACTGGGAACTGCATCGATTGATTATGGCAAAACCATTATCAGAAAATATCTCAAACTTTGGAACTGTACTAATGTAATTGGGGGACACTCGGCTAAAATATTTTCGCACTAGTGATATTTCCGGTTATCGCGGAAGTAGATGTCCACTTATTCTTCTTATTTCAAATTGGACACCCAGTATATTATAACATTTTGAGATTCTGGATATAATTCTAAACGCTTTTTGTAAATAATGTCATATACCTGTGTTCTCCTTATTGAGACTCAAACTTTTAAGTCAAAATTGACGTTTCTCTCATACACACGACACAATTATTAAATTTGACTTGGTTTCCTTGTAGATCAGAAAGCAGTCAACCAGCCGTTGAATGAAATAATCGAACGATCTTTTTTAACTTTATAATCGTTGCCTGGGCAGTTAACGTAGCCCAGGTTAGAGAAAATGTTATATTGTTTGTTTTGCTGACATTCATGGACATTAGGTTGCAATCCAGAAGCAGTTTCATAGAATGTATACTCTTATAAGCCTTTTCTAAAACGTTTTCACACGTTTCTCCGCTAAATAGTATCACTGTATCATCAGCATAAGCGATAAGCGTAGACTCCAAGTTTTATTCTCTAATTTGTCATTAATGTAGATAGAGAACAGTGGAAGCCCCAGTACGCAGTCCTGCGGAACACCCGTTTTCACTACCATCGATTTACAAACTGTTAATACACTTCTAGTGAATTTTCATTATGAAAATTCTTTGCTGGCCTGACACGGTGTGTAAAAGATTGTTAAATTTGGAGCTTACTTCACCGAAGGCTTTCGAAATTATTTCTAGAAACTTGCTTAGAACCTTCCTGGATGCACAAACCACAAAAAAAATATCTTGAAAACAACCCCCAAATAAGTTACGGGACCAGATGTGTTCGGTGGGGAATAAAAAAACTGGTTTCCTAACCAACAAACCTTAGGTTAATAGCAAATTGAGTTGTTGAAATTTGAAGCATTTAATACAATTTTTCTACCAACCGCACTTACTGCGTCTCCATTTTTTTCTTACAAACATGCATCATATTACGATAAAAAAAATGTAAAAATGCAAGAAAATAAAGGCGTCCGATTTTTTTGTAGGGGTCACCAACGACTTATGGGCCACCCTGTGAGTGTCAAAATAATTTTCTAATATACAGCTCAGGACACCCTATAATTAACGTATACAATTTTTTCTCGTATCTTGTATAATAATAATTACATTGAGCTTTACCGTAGAAATTCGTCACCCTGTATATATGTAAACAGACAAAAACAGGATGTAAACCCGAATATGTATTCTAAGTGGCCTAGCTGTGCTTATCTGAAGAGATGTTTTTAAAATTCAAAAGTTGTGGTATCCTCATTAACGAATTTTTTTCTACGAAAATTAGCTAACAATTTTAGATCTTAAACTTAACTAAAACTACCGCCAAAACATCAGAGAAAGGTCTATCTGAAATGAGTTTTCTGTAAATAGTTTAGTAAAATGTAGAACATTGATGGTTGAAGCTAAATCTTCAGGGTTTGCAGAACACTCTTCTTGCGACATTTTCTTTACAATGTCCGTATTTGTTTCAGGTTCTTTGCCTAAATGTTGTCAATTTTGACGTTCCAAATTAGATATCTCTTTGGAAAATATTTTCGGTGCTTAAATACATATTTAAACTAAAATTATATTTACACAAAAGTAAACATTCGGCATTTGTATGTTTCGATATGTGAGCAATCTTAATTAGATATCTCTTCGGAAAATAATTTCGGAGCTTAAAACTAAAATCTATAATTAAGCTAAATTTACATTTATATGAGAGTAAATTCGGTGCTTTTATATTTCGGTATATGAGCAATCTTAAATTTAAAGCTCTTCGGGAATAGTTTCAGTGTAAAACTCCCTGTATAATTAAACTAAAAAAGTAACTTTGTTACAAGCAGCGGTTTAACAAGCGTCTCTCCACAGTAATAACCAATTGCATTGATCATGCGCACTTCGCAGAATACTTTAAGTAACGAAATCAGAGATCTCCCTGACGTGCTGTTTACACACAATTTTCCCAAGTGACTTTCCTGATCTGCTCTGTCATCAGTTTGTCCAATTAAAGCTAAAAGGGGAAGGTAAATCAACCCTGCCATTCATGTGAGCATAATGTACTTTTCCTTCCCGTTTTTCCTCCATTTAGCTTTTGATTAGGCAAACTGATGTCACGGCAGGTCAATTGCGAGGATCGTGTGTAAATAACACGCCAGATGGTCTTTTATTTCACTACTTAATATATTCTGTGAGGTGCGCATGATCAATGCAACCGACTGTTTACTGTGGCGAGACGCTCGTGCGGTTTACATAAGCAAGCATACAGCAAGTAACAAACATACAGCGAAGCCAATGCAAAAGTGTTACTAACAAGCTCTTTGTCAAAACAACGGACACACGAGACGGAGAGGTTAAGAAGAAAGAGGCGGGATATAAGTTCCTGGGCGACCCATGCGGACTGTAAATCCTCAGCATCCCCGATATGGTCAAATCAGGACACAAACATCTTGATTACCTTAGTGAGCTGTGAATCCTTAGCGTCCTCACCAAAATAAACAAAAGTTCCTCATGTATGGGACAGCAAGCTCTGGTGTAGAAAAATTTCAAGGAGTCGACTAGAAAAGGACGTGTGCCTTAGAGTGACCTAGATAGGCTGTGAATCCTCAGCGCCCCTCTCAGCATCAATTTAAGATTGGCATATTCCGATTATGGAAGTGAGCTGTAAATCCTCAGCATCCCCACAAAAACAATGCAAGACAAGGTAGCTATTTAAATGCGCGGTGATATGTAGTGGTGGTGGTGTGTTTTTTTTCTTTAACGTCGGCCCATTTCCGCGACTATGGTCAATCACCGACGCCAGGGAGCAGTTTCACCTCACTATCCTGGAAATTTTGCCGAACCCCTGCCTTTCTGTAAGTAGGGTAGGGATCTTTAACGTGCCCAACATCGCATGGACACGGGACCGACGGCTTTACGCTCCCTCCGAAAGGCGGAACGTGCAGACATTCAACTTGTTCAAATACAATGCCAGAACTTCGATTGATGTTAATGTTACAGTTTGTACTGAAAAACTGAAAGGAGTACCCTGGGATCGAACCCAGTACCCTTAGGTTCAGAGGCACACGTTCTTACCCTTGAACCACCGAGGTTCGGTATGTAGTGAAATACGGAAATAGCTCAATGATTATGATTTGATTGGGAAGAGCGATATTTTAAAAATATGAAAATTCGCCACAAAAATATTAATTAAAACGGACAACTACTCACCTCTAAAAATATTTCTGTTCAACGAAACAAGCCCAGCCTGGAGCGATCGGATGGACAGCGGAATCGGTACGTACTCTGACCGACTGGTGACAGTTCGCAGTTGCAGTTTTGCCGGAAGAACTAATACTGCTTCTATCTCGTGCGGTGTCGCACTATATATGGTTTGGGGAGCATGCAAAAACCACCGCGTCGATGAAAATTTTGTCGGTATTATCGAGAGCGATAAGATAGTAAATACAAAAAAGTCTGGACGCAGCAATGTTATGGTAGTTAATTTTAATAAAAATGAAGTAGCACCAAATATTTTTTATAACTTTCTGTAATATAAAAATCCAAATTTTAGTATATGGTTTCCTATTAATGTCATAAGCCTGCCCAACAAATTTGATTACCATAGCCTTTAGTAAATTTAAAATAAAAAAATTCATTTATGAGGAGAACGCGGCTTTTGAGTATTGAAAAAATTTCTTCAAATGAGCGCTATTTAGGAATCCTGGAATCCAAATCCGAGGTAGGTTTCAGACTTTATATGTTTATATATATATATATATATATATATATATATATATATATATATATATATATATATATATATATATATATATATATATATATATATATATATATATTTGTCACACCAATAACTCAAAAAATAATACACCAATTGAGATAAAATTTGATGAGTACTTTTCATTCGCAAGTCGCTTGGATAAGCTCGTTAACCAGGGAAATCTGACTAGTTTCACTAGGAAAATTCTGTGTTTTCTTTCGTAAAATTTATATATCTCCGGAAACAATAAGGCTATGGCAACCAAATTTGGTACGCCGGTTTATATCGTAAAAATAAAACTCCGTACCAAAATTTGGATCTCTACGTTATAAGAAAAAAAGTCTGGACGCAGCAAGTGCGTTATGGTAGTGAATTTTCATTAAAATGTTTTCAATAGCAAATATGTTTTTTAAGAAAGCAGGCATCACATTTGGTTACTAGTTTAACCTATATAGTAGAAACAATGTGCCATGTTTCATCAAAATAACTTTATTGTTTGAAAAGGTACAAAAAATTCCGCAAGTAAACTTAAAGTGTTCCCGAAAAAACTGGTTTCTTGGTCAACCTTATAGGTTAATAGCAAATTTAGCTATTCAAATTTGAAGCATTTAATGAACATATCGCTACCATAACGCACTTGCTGCGTCTCGATTTTTTTTTTACAAAGATGTATTATATTTCGATGGGAAATGCAAAAATGCAATAACACAAGGCGTGTTCGATTTAAAAAAAAAGGAAATTTGAATCACCATAGACTTATGGGCCAGCCTGTAATTGTACAATTATTTTTTAAGATGTAGCTCAAGACACCCTATAATTAAAGTATCAATTTTTTTCGTATCTTACATAATAGGGAATATATTGAACTTTAAAGATTTTTTACGAAAATTCGACAAAAATGACCATTAACCGATAAACTGTATAGCCAACACTACAGCCAAAGCATCAGAGAAGGGGTCTATTTGAAATGAATTTTCTGGAAATATTTTAGTAAAATGAAGGACAATGACGGTTGTCTAACTAAGACGTCAGGCTTTGTAAAACATTCTTTTTGAGACATTTTCCTTCCATAGCTCATGTTAGTTTCAGGATCATTGCCTAAATATTACCAATTTTAACGTTTTCAATCGCGACTTTGACGTTTTGAGGAAAACCCAAATTTATTTTTCTTTAAATGCCTGTAACTTCTTTGTCCTTTAACCCACAGAGCTAAATTTTGGTAGGTAGCTTACCTATAATGATGTAAATCAGCGTACCAAATCTTTGTTAATTCCAGAGATATAATTTTATTTTCGAAAGAAAACACAAAATTTTCTGGGAAAACCTCAGCGGATTTTCCTGGCTAACGAACTTATCCAAGCCACTTGCGAAAGGAAGGTACTCACCAAGTTTTATCATAATCAGTCCGTTATTTTTTTAGTTATAGGTGTGTTTTCTTCTTAAAACTTCAAAACGCGATTTGCTACGTCAAAATTGACATGTTCTAGATAAATAATCAGAAACTAATAAGGCTTGTGTGAAAAGAAATATCGTAAGGAGTGTGTTCTATAAAGCCTTAAGTTTCAGCTTAACGCGACATTGTCTTTCATTTTACTTAAATATTTGCAGAAAATTAATTTCAAACAAACCCTTTCTCTGATGGTTTGGTAGAAGTTTCAATTATAAGGTTATAATACATGAAGAAAAAACTTTGTATCCCTTTTTAAGCACATTGCACGCACGGAGCAGTGTGAGATTTGGCATAGTTAAAGTTCATATAAGGAAAGAGAGCAGAAAGATAAAATGTATCACCCAATCTAAGAGGCTTATTAAAATATCCCAGGAAGAAAAATACTCTAATGGTACTAGAACATATATTGAATTTACTACTGTCTTGGCTTTGATTCTAATAAAGAATTGTTTTTGTTAGGCTTACATCAGTTTCTATAGAAATTTAATCATTCAACAGAGCAACATTTACTAAGCAATTAGAGGCAGATACAGAGCAAGCACAATTAAGTTGTTTGAAACAACTGCACTAATTACTGAACCAAATTTGAAAGTAAAACAATAATTTCAGAAAACTTAAGTGCAGAATAATAACCTGGAGATTCTCGTTTCAGTCACACAATAACTGTACTGTCATCAGTTTAGTTTTATGTCTGAGGTATATTAAGTATGAGTATAGTATCTTTGGTTTAATTAACATAATGTTGTGATCTAACCGTTAAAACAAAGAATACTAAAGTACTATACTGTGCTTTTGGAATATATATTAGCCCTTCATAGGTTACCGGTACATATATGTATCAAAGTCTATTATGGTCTGCAGTGTCATTAAAAAAACATCAAATATGAAATTTCTGGTTTGTTTCCCTCTGGCAAACGGTTAAAGGTATAAACAGGTACCATATTTCAAATTCCGCGCCGTTAACACGCAACAGAGCACATTTGCAATAAAAGTGGTGTAAATGTGTAACGGTGACCACCAACTGTACGTTTATTATTGGAAAATGTAAGTAATGAACATTTACTGTTATTTTCAGCTAAAAATTATCAAATTTATTTTAGAGACTTTTCTTTAAAAAGATTCATCATTGAGGAGATTCATTTTCCCTTTGGTTTCTTTTCTTTTGGATCTTATAACTATTTAAAAATATGTTAAAGCCAGTCTAGCTGAGCTTGTTCGTTAGGTAACGTTTTCTAATCAGAATAACAAAATTTAAGGTACGTAAAGTTATATATATATATATATATATATATATATATATATATATATATATATATATATATATATTAACTTTACGTACCTTAAATTTTGTTATTCTGATTAGAAAACGTTACCTAACGAACAAGCTCAGCTAGACTGGCTTTAACATATTTTAAATAGTTATAAGATCCAAAAGAAAAGAAACCAAAGGGAAAATGAAAATGTTTGCACGTTTCTTAACACATTATATTATATATACGCCGACGAATTCGTATATCAGCTATAATAGACATTATTTTCCCCCACAAATATACAAAAAATGTTTCAAAACGCTATATTTTTGTAAGTATCAGAGTGACCATTCAAGGGATTTAAGCTCTGTGTTGGGATACGAGGAAAGTAAGTAGGTTGCTGAACCATATTGGCTAAAGAATTGCTGACTGCAAAGGCCTCCGCTGCTCTCCCTTGTGGATCGGTTTTTGAAGATCCTAGCCATTCCTTATTATGGACATTGAAGTCACCAAGAATAGTGACCTCGGAGGAAGGATATTTAGAAATCAGATGGTCGGTTTTTTCAGAAAAGCAGTCGAAGAGCTGGACAAAGTTGTTGTCAGAAGGTGACCGGTAAATGCAACAGATGAATTTAGTTGCAGCCCTGAGAGCTTAAAGCAAAGAAGGAAAAAAAGTACTTTTTCAAACAATAAAGTTATTTTGATGAAATACCTATGGTTCATTGTTTCTACTACAAAGGCTATACTGGTAGGCAAATTTGATGACTGCTTCCATTAAAAAAAAGATCTATTATGTAGTTATTAAACACATGTTTATGAAAATTCACCACCATAACGCACTTTAATTAAACACCATCTGGTATAAATTTTATAAAAATTGATAAAGCCCTACTGGAAGTTCGAATTTTGTTAGGTCAGCATATATTGTTTAAAACACTTTGAAATGACTTCTTCCGAGAATTTAATAAATATAAAGACAGAAAGACAGTATTTTTCGAAACACAACCCATGCATTCCCTTGATAACATATCTAAATTTAATTTGTGGAAATTCAAAAGTGTCGAACTCCTTATTGGCAAAAATATCCCACGAGAATTTGCTAAAAACGTCGCTTGCTCAAGGTTTGTAACAATCTTATAAATCTTTTTAAAGAAATAACTACTCTACCGTATTTAGCAAGTGAAATAGAACATAATTGTCGCATAATAACTAGACCCTTAGCAAGAGCTGCAAGGGTCCAAAGTTTCGATGACACTTAAGAAATGAATACACCATTGTTATGTAAAGCAGCTAAGCTCGTTTACTTTGTTAAAAATTCTGTTTCTCGGGTGAAATAGAGTATATTTGCATAGAACTTGCAATTTAGCTTTCTATTAAAGTTACGAATTTCAGAGGAACATCTTCAAGATACTAAGTTCATACTAAGTTGAAGTATTAAGTGTATTTGATTTACGTAAAACATTTAGTTTTTATTAAAGCGTACTTAGGATTTTTAGTCTACGAATGATCACAAGGAAACAAAAAATTATTTACGTGAACTCAATTCTGTTTTACATATTCTTAATAATATTAATACGAAAGATGTTTTTATTTCATATAGCCGCTGGGGATGCAGCACAAACGAAAACACAAAAAAAGTCTGGACGTAGCAAGTGCGTTATGGCAGTGAATTTTTATAAAAATGCTTTGAATATCAAATATGTCTTTTTAATGCAAGCAGTCATCAATTTGGTTACCAGTATAACCTGTATAGTAGAAACAATCTGCCATATTTTATCAAAATAACTTATTGTTTGAAAATGTACAAAAATTTTCCGACAATAAACTTTAAACGTTGGTTTTCTAGCCAACAAACCTTAGGTTAATAGCAAATTGAGTTATCGAAATTTGAAGCATTTAATGAAAATTTGCTACCAAAACGCACTTACTGCGTCTTGATTTTTTTTCTTACAAACATATTTCGGTAAAAAATGCAACAAAATAAGGCTGTTCGAAAAAAAATTTGTAGGGATCACCAACGACTTATGGGCCAGCCGGTGATTGTCAAAATAATTTTATAAGATGCAGCTCAAGATACCCTATAATTAACTTATACAGTTTTTTTCTCGTCTCTTGCATATTAATAATTATATTGAGCTTTACCGTAGAAACGCGTCACCCTGTATATATGTAAGCAGATCAAAACTGAACGTAAACCCGGATATGGATTCCAGCGGGTCTAGTTTGCGCTCATTTGAAGAAATCTTTTTAAAATTCTAAAGTCGCAGTCTCCTCATAGACGAATTTTTTGTACGAAACTTAAATAAAAATTATGGACCGTTAAACCATAAACTTAACTAAAAGTACCACCAAAGCATCAGAGAAAATAACTAACCTGTTCTATATCAGCTCCTTTTGTAAAAGTTCGATGTGTTGATGAAACATAACAAACACTGCTTAGTTCACCCACTAACATTAATAAAGGAATAATTTGCACTTGTATATAAACATTTCCCAAATACCAAATAATTTGTCGACTCAAACAGATAAAAACATATAAAACAATCTCATACCCAACGTCAGTTACAGGTTATAGCGTCTAACAGACCTGCGCAATAATATCAAATGTTCCGTCGCCTAGCAACAACATACTAGATCTCATATAAGCCAGGTTTACGATTGACAGTCAAACGGCGGTGATATTAAAAATAAATGTTTTAAATTTGAATAGCTCCATTTTCTGTAAACCTAGAAAGCTAAATTTTGGCGCATAGTTAGGTATTTCACAAAGCAATATGTACACCAAATTTCATCGAAATATCTTTGTAATTTTCGGAGAAAAAACTCAAAATTTTCCCGGAAAACCTTGTCCGATTTTCCTGGCTAACGAACTCATCCAAGCTATTAATAAAAGAAAGGAACTTGCCGAGTTTCACCAAAATCGGTTAATTATTTTTTGAGTTATCGGTTGGATACATACATACATATATATATATATATATATATATATATATATATATATATATATATATATATATATATATATATATATATATATATATATATATATTTATATATATATAAACATATAAAAATCGAAACTTACCCCGTATATGGGTTCTAGGGGTCCAAATTCGCGCTCATTTGAAGACATTTTTGCAAAGTCTCACCATCGATACCTCTCTATTAGTGAATTTTTTAAAATAAAATTCACTAAAAGATCATAATATTTATAAGTGAATTTTCTTTTAAAAATTTCACTAATGTGGAGATCGCGACTTTTGAACTTTGAAAAAATGTCTTCGAATGACGAAAACTAGGAACTTTGGTCAGTTTTAGACCATATATGTATATATATATATATATATATATATATATATATATATATATATATATATATATATATATATATATATATATATATATATATATATATATATATATATAATAATAATAACATACTTTTATTGACAATTAAGCTACATGTCAAAGCCAGAGTTCAGAAATATTTCTGTTCTTCCACTCAACCGATCCTTAATATAACACAATTAAACGGTGGTAGTGACTATTTACAAACTCATGAAATAAACAAACGAAAGAAAAAAAAATAAAGTGACAAAAAAGAAGAAATAACCTAACTAATATTAACAAATAAGAAAAAATACATGTTTGTAACTATAATTAGCGGGAAAAAGTATGAATTAAAATAGAGAAAAAAAAAAGAAAAAAAAACATTGGTAAAATTACGTGGGTACACACATATTATGTGTATACTACAAAACAGCAGACATCCAGACTCTGCAGCCACAGAAAATTAGAATCTTCCCTCCAGAGGCAGCCCCTTCAACCTTCGTTTAAAAGCAACAACTGATAGTGACTTGTAACAATGGGGAACCTTGTTATAAAGATTCGCTACATTATTAGATAAAGATCTTTAGAACAGCTCGTTTTTATGCTGTGGAATTGTCAGCGTTCCCTTACTTCAGATGTTGAGACTGTGGATGTCAGTTCTAAATTTAATTTAATTTTAAATATATGGGGGGGGGTCCGATCTTGTATTACCTTGTGATAAAGTCACATACAACGAAGATTTCTTCGCTTTTGGAGTGACAAAATGTTCAAGTCTTTAAAGCTACTAGAGTTATGCTGAAACTTGCGTAATCCACACACCAGTCTCACACAGAAATTCTGAACGCGCTGCAGCCTAGTTGAATCTGCCACTCTTAAGCATGCATCGTACACCACATCTCCATAATTTAAGTGGGATAAGACTAGTGCCTTGTGCAAAGTCAGTCTAACAGCGCTGTTAAGATACTCCCTGTACCCATACATCAATTTTTATTTAGCATAGGCTCGGCGTGTAATCATGCTGACGTGATGGGAAAATCTTAGTTCATTATCGGTTCTTATCCCTAATATGTCAACACATTCTTCCGGTTCTAATTCTACGCCACGGATTACAAGTTTCGCCAAGGGTTTATGATGTTTAACTGTAGTTTTGCGTCAGAAAAGAATTGACTTTGATTTAGAGGGATTTACAGTAAGATTGTATTGGTTTGAAAAGTCATTTAATCTGCTTAAGTCACTGTTAATGATATTGCAGGATTCTTAAATTGCTGAAGGCTCAAACGAATAATATATTAGTGTATCATCTGCGTAAAAGTGATACTGACAATCACGAAGATAGGCAGGTAGGTTTGATGTTTATATGCTGAATAACAGAGGCCCTAGTATGGAGCTCTGAGGGACACCAGATGTGACAGGAAATAAATGTGAAGTATGATCACCCAGCCTTACTCGCTGCACTCTTCCAGGTAACTATCTAACATTGAAGCAGCGGCGACCCCAAATCCAGAGTGCTTCAATAAAGTCACAAAAAGCCGATGATTAACCCTATCGAATGCCTTGGAAAAATCAATCGCCACCATGAGTGTCAGCTTATTCTTATCAGCAGCAATCAGTATGTCGTCCAGTATCTTGAGCAAAGCCGTAGAGCAGCCATGTCCAGGCTTTAAACCGGATTGATTAACAAGTATTATACTATTGAGATCCAAATAGACCTTCATCTGTTTAAACATAACCTTTTCTAAGATCTTACATAAGACGCACAGGATGCTAATTGGTCGGAGATCACAAAAACTGTTAGGATTATCTTTTTTATGAAGTGGCAGGATATACGACAATTTCCACATAGTAGGAAAACAATGACTTAGGATACAAGAATTTATTATGTGTGTCACATATGGGACAATGAGTGGACAGCAATGTAATAGCATCGATATGCTGATATAATCAGCAGCCACAGCGCGTGTCTTCACAGAAAATAAATGGTTGTATATTTCATCCTCATCAATAGGTTAAAACTCAAAACAAGAAGAAGTCGCTTTGTCTTGTAGCAATGAGTTTAAGGTATTATTGTCGGCTTCATCTACGGACAAATTTTGTTCGCAGAAGGACCGATTAATCATATTCGAATTATTGAGATGAGGAAGCAGGCCCGGTGATTCTGCCCTTTTTAGACCTTCCCAAAACTTGTTCTGATTATGAGATTTTAGGTAATATTTTATATATATATATATATATATATATATATATATATATATATATATATATATATATATATATATATATATATATATATGAAATGACTTTTTCCGCGAATTTCATAAATATAAAGACAGAAAGACTAATTCCCTTGATAACATATCTAAATTGAATTTGTGGAAATTCAAAAGTGTCGAACTCCTTATTGGCAAAAATATCCCACGAGAATTTGCTAAAAACGTCACTTGCTCAAGGCTTGTAACAATCTTATAAATCTTTTTAAAGAAATAACTACTATACCGTATTGAGCAAGTGAAATAGAACATAATTGTCGCATTATAATATTCGAATTATTAAGAAGAGGAGGCAGGCCCGGTGATTCTTCCCTTTTTAGACCTTCCCATAACTTGTTCTGATTATGAGATTTTAGGTAATATTTATATTATATATATATATATATATATATATATATATATATATATATATATATATATATATATATATATATATATATATATATATATATACAGTAGCCTCTCGATTTACCGGGAGCTTATTAAGCGCGAGCCTCATTTACATACTAACGATTAAATATTTTATCACAAGAATAACACAACGAACGTCCTAACAATTCAAGTATGTACCTTAGTTGCCAACGGCCGTAAGCAGGTAGTTTATATTATCTTTTCAGATAATTTTGTCGGCTCGTCAAAGCTTTCGATATCCTAATAAGTACACTTGGAGAAACCCAAATCACATATTTTAGGGACACATATTTTAGGGACACATATTTTAGGGACACACATATTTTAGGGACCTTACGATCGTTTCGTTGACACTGTCAACATCTTCAGAGGAAGAAAATTCTAAAGTAAAAAAACTAGCTCCCGTGTATTTATATCGCGTCAAGGTTAACGAACTAGTCCGAAGTAAAATTGTCGTCCAAGAACGATCGTTTGTTTATTGTGTAGTGAAACTACGAGGTTGAAGACCTGCTTTTAATCTTCTGCTCGACAAATTTATGAGCCCTTATCTAATATAGGTTTGAATGAACCGAGTTATTTAAGGAATCTGCACGTTCCCTTTCGATCTAGAAATTTACTATGTGGATATTGGATCATGCCGACAAAGACATATGGTAAGATAAACAACATCAACTCAACTCATCTTTTTTAAATAGAAAACTAAACCTGGGTGTCTGTCTCTCCATGTTAACTCTAACAAAGGCTAAATAATTCAACTAAAATACTACATAAAAACTATATTTATATTGATTTTAATTCTTTGTGAAAGTATTTATATTGACTACATAGATACAAACAAAACGAACGGGTCTTTAAGTCGAGATAAACGTAGAGATTAGTGTATATATATATATATATATATATATATATATATATATATATATATATATATATATATATATATATATATATATAAACCGGCCAAGTTTTTGACAGTAATTTATTATTCTACCAGACAAATTAGGAGTGTTTAAGCGGTCAAATGCAAAGTGAAAATAAAGGACTTGAAATTAAAGGTGCCGCATGATTCAATGAAGTTTTGTTCTTAATAGACCTTAATATATTAACTCCTTTTTATATATTTTTGTGTTAGGCATTTTGATTGACAACACTTTTGTTCACTTTCAATACATTCAAAAATATGTTGCGCACCGAATTTTTAACGCTCTTGCTAAGGTTAACTGAGTGGTACTAAATAATATGCACTAAACTGTCGGTCATTCTGGCATTTGGAACTCAATATTTATTATTTGTACCTCGAATTATGGTCATTCCAACCATCTGGGTTTTTACCGTTTCCGGTTATATAATATAATGGGCTGTTTATCATCATCTACGATTCTGTGAATTTTATCGGCCGCCTCTCCCAGCGTTAAGTTCCAGGAACTGCACTGGCTGTCTTTATATTTTCAGGTCTAAGCTTGATGTCCTTTGTGTTTCACATAATTTAAAAATTTGTGAGAAAAAATGCAAAACTTGCTGCTTGATTAACAAAAATGCATTTTATACGAAAAAAATCTACTCCCTTACTTGAATAGCGAAGGAGGGGAGGTGGGGGTGCACCGTCCTGTTGAAACGATGTCCTTTTATGGGGAATATTAGGTTCCATTACATTTGGATCCAATTCTGCTAACATTGGGACAACCTGTTCTCTTAGCATTACAAATATCTTAGACCGTTTAGACTTTTTATAAAAACAGTTTCAACTACGTGATCACCAATGATACCACCATAAACTTCTGAGGACGCTGAGTATGTGTTTGTCGCATCCTGTAGGGTTTTCGGCAGCCCAGTATCTGCAATTTTGCCTGTTTACATCGCCATTCAAAATAAATGTTGCTTAATCGGAAAACAGAACGTCAGCAGAAGAAATAACATTTCCATGTAACATGTCCGGCAGTTGTTCACAAAATTGCATTCTTGTATCAGAATCACCGTCAATCAACTCTTGAACGTGTTGTAGTTTATAGGGATGCATTTTTTCGTTTTTGAGACACATTAAAACTGTTGATTGCCTAACATCATTTTCACGTGCAACATGACGGGTAGAAGTTGTTGGTTCTTTTTGAAAAGCCAATAAAATATTGAGTTTTACATATTCTTTAACAAACTTGGGTCTCCTAGGCAGTGGTTTAACGTGTCCATAATCACGAAACTGTGAATGAATCTTAGACACAGTTCCCTGGGTTAGTGGGGGCAAATCTAGATGTTTTTCATTTAATAGGTTAACAACTTGTGTCTGTTTTCTACACATATCACCATATCCAATCATCATTAATATTTCTGTTCGTCTAATTGAAACTATCGGAACAAAATTAGGACTAATTTATTAGGAGACCGTGCATTCAACACAATACACCACAAAATTAAACAGAAATGTTAAATTTCACCTTTGAAACTGCAAAAATTTTTAGTTAATAAGAAACAATTAATGATACCAAGTAAGTTTTAAATAAAAGACAAGATAAGAAATTTAAGATAAGAGTCACTGAAAAATTCCAGAGCAGATTATTTCGTTGTGTGCAAGTGAACGGAGAACTTTGTGAACATTTATTATAAGAAAGGGACGTTTTTATTAAGTTTATTTTCGAAATTTGAATTTCAGGGTAAACTGTTTAGCTTTAATATTTCGGTATTAAATTTCCAGCCTATATTGAAAACTGTAACATTAGACCACACAATAAAAACTATTTTTGATAAATAATGAATTTTATTCCATAAGTGTGTTTTACACTATATATATATATATATATATATATATATATATATATATATATATATATATATATATATATATATATATATATATATATATATATATATATATATATTGTATTGATATTTAGCAATATCAAACTAAATATATATCAGATACTTACAAAATACTTAAGGTGCAGGTGTTTTCATATATCCAAGGAAGCCAAACTGTAGTACAGTTTTGCATCATTTGTCAAATAGGCATGTCCGAACAAGGATCTGCATTATTAATAGCATGTTAATCTAAAATTACAAAATTCTAAAATTAATAAATGAAATAAGATATGAATTCAAAAGGAGAATCCTCAAGTAATAAACAGCAAATAATTCGTAGATTAACCACAAGAACATATAAAATGTAATGAGAACAGATAAACACTCCAGTTTAATCAAATTTAAAAGACTTTGGATTACGCTACAATGAGACATTTAAAATTTAGTGAAATGTAGCGTGAAATCAAGACAAACTGTTAAATAAACAAAGAGGTGGAATTGATTATAAATAATAGTTAATAATATTTTGTTACAGATAAGAGTTCAAAAGTATTTTTGTTGGTTATATGAATATTTTAAAAAAAATGAAAGTTTATCCTAACCTGTTAAAATGTTATAATATCCAAACACCCCTATTTAAAGTTTGAAAATTAGTTATATATAATATTAGGTATGCTTAAGATGTTTTTGTTGATGTTTGTGGAGTAAGGTTAAGATATGTCATGCAAAATGAAAGTGGGAATCAGTGAATTTGACATTGACATTGAATGCGAATTTATTCTAAAGTTTTGACGTGTACATAGAAAAAAAAAGTCTATGATCAGGACAAATGACAGATAACAAATATTATTAGTTTGCTTTGGATTTAATAATCGGAATTGATAGAAATAATAATTAAATCGCTCTCTTCAATTTGGGTCGTCGTAAGAAGAGGATGTTAGAGCAGTTCAGAAAAGAAATTAAATGAAAATAAGTATTTTCATCGGCAAAGTAGAATTTTAAATGTGTGGAAAGTTTAAAGTAATAAATAGTGTACCTTTTAAGTAGAAAGGTAGTTTAAAAATCAGTGCTACAAGAAGAATATAAATATCCAAATAATTGTTGTCGCAGAGGACGCCAAATTTTCAAATCAGAAGCCTTACAAGATGCTGCCTAGTGAAGAGTCGAGAATCAGCGGTCGTCAAGGGAAGCATTTAGAAGTTTTAAGGTACCGAATTCTACATTACCTAGACAGGCCTGAAATGTCATTGCATTTCAAATTTTTGAAAGAATAAATTCAAACACAGAATCTGTGAATGATAATTGGTACCAATAAATCTACATTAACCTTTAATTTAGATAATACTATAAATAAGAAATTCATTCATATTTTTAAATTAAACAGTTTTGAAAAAGCGCAAACAAATTTTTCCTTTGATAATTAAATAAAAGAAATATAAATAAAAGAACTCTAGCAACTTCTGTAATTTACTGAATAAGTAGGGGTGTTATATTTTGTCATATGATTTGTTAAATTTTGATACATACAAAAATTAACATAAATAGAATTAAAAGCAGTGTTATTATTCGAGGAAGTTTATAAATATATATATATATATATATATATATATATATATATATATATATATATATATATATATATATATATATATATATATATATATATATATATATATATATATATATATTTGGTTAAATCATATAAAAGAAAATGAATTCACTACATACCCTAGAAGTATGGAGTCAATAGCTGGGCAGATTTCAAAAACCAATTAAAAGGTTATTAATATAATTAGCACCCAACAAAAGAATATAAAAAAATATACTAATTTAAGTAAGTAGAAATTATTTTAATTAACATCCAATTTATAAAATATACTTAGCAAACAACCAAATAATAATATAAAACCATTATCAATTTTATATATATATATATATATATATATATATATATATATATATATATATATATATATATATATATATATATATATATATATATATATATATATAATTCACTAAAATGCAAGAAAATACAAACTCAATTTTTTCCGTGTCTTAATCATAACGTTTCAGAAGTTAATGGGTACAGGAAGTCATGGACCCCAAAATCATTTCACGAGAATGTCTTTTTGAGGAGAGTAGATTGTGACACCTATGTGGAAGTTATGATTCAATTTGCAGCACTATTCTTAACAGCAGTTATACTTTACAAAATAATTACCATGCCTAATTTATTTGCAGAGAGATAAATTTAAACAGTTTCCCGCTTAATCACACAAGAGCTGATTTAAGTGGTGTCACTCCCAACTTAGTTCGACAACCCAAAAGTAACTTTGATAAATCGAGTTGATAATATTTAACATATATAAAGGGTTTTCTTGGAGGCGCTGCCTATGAAAATGGACTTGTCTGTGATTTGGATAGAGGGCTGACATGATGTATATCTTGAGAGAGGACAGTGTTAGTTAGCGGTCGCAAGTCTTCAGGCTGACACGGGATTATTCAATGGGCATTCTTTCGTTATTGGAGGGCGATCATCTGGAAGTGGCCATCTGGCACTGGCGCATTCAGTCTCAGCTTTGTTTGGAGCGCAAGCTGAATTTACTAGATTCTGATTGTGAGCCCCTACATCATAAATTCTCTCTTCAGGCTCGTAACGGCACGCCGATGTGAGTTGAGACATATGGTGCGGACATCTGAATGTAGGAGCTCGTGCCGGATTCCTTAAGCGACCCTTATACTTCGGAACCGGAACATGGGCCTAAGAAGCAGCCAACGCTATCAGCGTCGTAAGAGATCGAACACTGTTTGTCCTAAAATTAGCTTAAAATTACTCGTCTATACAAGGTATGACCACTCATTAATTATATTGGGCAGCGCATACCTAATACAGGGTGATTCAAATTCGAGGCTAATCATGGGCAATTTTGCGTATTCTCGAATATATAGGGTATGTTTAAATACGCAAAACGGTTTTGTTTTCTTTAATACGCCTCACAGAAAACCAACTCTTTGCAACTGTGGTTCAAGAAATTGTCAGAAAACCAAAAAAAGTTCGGGACGCAGAAAATGCCTTATGGTAGCGAATTTTCGTAAAAATGTTTTTAATGAAAAATAGTTCAGCTTTAGCCCCTACTTTGTTTCTTCTCCACATCAATGACCTCCCCTCTAGCACATCCAACCCAGTTCACAGTTACGCGGACGACAGCACCCTCCACTCAAATATACAATATTCTAAGCCTGTCTCTTTAGCCCAACTAGATGAGGATCGCAGACTCATGGAGGGTTCTATCTCCGTGGATCTCAAAAAAATATTAAACTGGGGAAGTAGAAATCTTGTACAATTCAACCCCACCAAATCACAGTCTTGCTTTCTTTCTCATAAGAGATACACCAGCTCTATACCCATCACAATAAACAACCAAGTTATTCAAAGTAATGAGTCCTTTTCACTTGTTGGCATCTCTGTGGGTCGAAATCTCAATTGACACCAACATGTCACATCAATTGCAGAAGCGGCTGCTAAGAAATTAGGTTTCCTCTTCCGGGCTCGCAAATACTTTACACCAGCTAATCTCTATACTTTATATACTTCACAAATAAGACCAAACCTCGAATACTGCGCCCACATCCGGGGTGCTGCTGCTGCTTCTACACTCGCTATCCCCAGGAAGACAGCTATACGTGTCATCGGTGACCCTACCCTCACCCAAAGGCTGCCATCCCTTGCCCACCGACGTGCCGTTGGTGACCTCTCTCTCTTTTATAGATATCTGCACGGGCACTGCTCAGAGGAGCTTTCTTCCATAGTTCCTCCACCTGCTGCCCCCAACAGATCTACCAGGGGAACAGAGCGAATGCACTCTTTTACTGTCCAGGTCACCAGACATAGAACATCTTGTTATGCCCGCTTTTTTGTCCCGAGGACTTCCAAGTTGTGGAATTCCTTGCCGGCACATGTTTTTCCTTCTCCCCCGAACCTCCAAACCTTCAAGTCTAGAATTAACAAGTTGCCTCTTTCCTCCTTGTCGACTCTCACGGTACGATAGTATTTAGGCTGTAAGCCCTGGTGGTGTGTTGTTGAAATAATATAAAAAAATGTCCTGTTTTTACAAAAAGGACATTTGGTTGATAGTATAACCTATATAGCACTAACAATGTACCATATTTCATTAAAATGGCTTTCTTGTTTCAAAAAGTACAAATATTTTCCCAAAATAAACTTTAAAAGTGCCAGAAAAACGGATTCGATTTTCCTGGCCAACAAAACTCTTTAAGCTATTTACACACCTGACAAGAAACAATTACTCACAAACAGCTTTAGGACCAAAATTGAAAAAAAAAATATGATAATTTCTTTTACTTAAATTGCCTTCAGTAATGTTACACTAAAGTATATTTTTCACAAAAAGTCGACAACTTTTTTTACAATCACTTACTAAACATTTATTACTCATTACCAACATAACACAAAAAGCTTACAAAAAATGATTTCTACGGAAACACTAAAAACATTTCTGCAAAAGCCTTTCAAGTTCAGCCACTATTTGAGAGCACCTGTATACGGCACGATTTTTTCGACGAGGAATACAAACAAAAAGCTCTCTGAATGCGCAATTTCCATGGGGCTCCGCTATCTATTGATAAATACGTCATACCAGAATTTGTGATATGCGTTTAAAATATGTGTCAAAAACGTAAAAAGTTGCAAAACAATTGAAATAACTAAAAAACGATGAACGATTTCTTTTTTTCCTTACAAACAAGCATTATAATTTGATGGAAAACACAAAAATTGAATAATTGTCCAAATAGGTTTACAAGTCACAGCTTGAGAGATCCTATAATTAACGTATATCGTGTATAATAACGAATATATTGAGCTTTACCGCAGAAATGCGTCACCCCGTATATGTGTAAACAGGCAAAACTGAAACTGACCCCATATATGAGTTTTAGGGGTTCTAGTTCGTGCTCATTTGAAGAAATCTTTTTAAAATTCGTAAGCCGTGGCCTTCTTAATAACGATCTTTTCCTACGAAAATTTGCTAAAATATAGACTACTAAACCATAAACTCTATAGCGGAAACTACTGCCGAAGTATCAGAAAGAGGGCCTATTGAAATGGATTTTTCGAAAACCTTTTAGTAAAATGAAGGACAGTGATGGTTGAAGATGAAACTTAAGGCTTTGTGAAACACACTTATTAAGAGATTTTTTCGACATAATCCGTATTTGCTTCAAATTCTTTGTCTGAAAATTGCAAATTTTGACGTTTCAACTCGCGACTTTGACGTTTCAAGAAAAAAAAATCCCGAAAAACTGGTCCCATTCTCCTGGCTAATGAACTTATTCAAGCCACTTACAAAAGGAAGGTACATACCAAATTTCATTAAAATCGGCCCATTGGTTTTTGAGTTGTCGGTGGATCTCCACTATCAAGCATCATGGCAGAAATATACATACAAAAGTTAGAATTTAAAATCAACACCATCATAAAAGAGACAGAGCCCAACATCAAATGGATAAGATACGTCGATGATATATTAATAATATACGACAATCAAAAAACCAACATAGACAAAATCCTCGAAAAAAAAAAACCAAATTAACAAAAACATAAAATTTACAATAGAAAAAGAATCAAACAACACCATAAACTTCCTAGACTTAACACTAAACAGAAAAGAAAACCAGATTGAATACAAAATATACAGAAAACCCACACAAACAGACATCACTATACCTAAACACTCACTACACCCACATACACACTAAATGGCCGCATACAGATACTTAACAAACAGAATGCTAAATGTACCACTTCATAATGACGAACGAGAAAAGGAGTACAACATCATAATACAAATAGCAGAAAGAAATGGATACAACAAGAAAACAATAGAAAAGCTAGTAAAACAAATCAAAAACAAACAAATCAACAAAACCGAAAACAAAACACCACAAACAAACACAAAATACACAACATTCACTTATAACCACCACATCAAAAAAATAACACAAACACTCAAACAATATGACTTAAAAATGAGCTACAAAACCAATAACAAAATAAACAAAATAAATAAAAAACAAGAAAACAACCCACATGAATTAAACGGAATATATCAAATAGAATGTAACACATGTAATAAATAATATATAGGAATGACATAAAAATCAATAGAAACAAGATTCAAGGAACATATAACAGCATTAGATAAAATCCACATACCTAGCTACAAATCAAACGTAGCTACACACATTCACAACACAAAACACCAAAAACCAGGCATCACCCAATTACAACTAATGAAACATGTTAAAGACCACAAAAAAATGGAAATCTGGGAACAATACTACATTCAACAAACAAACAATAGGAAACAATTAATGCCAGAACAAATCCAAGTACAAACATTTAAACAAAACTTAATAAAGGCCATATAAATAGACAAATTATCAAACCACAGTGATCAAGACAGGAGACCGATACACACGACACAGTCTCGAAGGCACAACCAATCAGAGAACTGCAGTCCGCGCAAACCAATAAGAAATCATAAACGTACAGCAAACAAATAAAGTGTATATTTAAAAGTGATTACAGTGTAGTGCAATATTCCTTAAAATATATATATATATATATATATATATATATATATATATATATATATATATATATATATATATATATATATATATATATATATATATATATATATATATATATATATATATATATATATATACAGTGTGTCCCAAACTGGATGGGAATATATTGCTATCTCCGTTATTATCCGAGATAGGGAGACGGTTAAATTAGCAATGTTTTGTAGAATTTCATGCTCGTTCCAAATATGACTTGTATTTTGCCCTGCCTTTTTTCGTTTTCGAGTTATTTTGAAAAAAAACAAAATTTATCGATTTTTTCTTCAATATCTAATTAGCTGTTGGTTTGACATCTGACATTGCACAGTATCAGCCACTTTTAACAGAATAATCTTTCTGTTCGATTATCAACTTTGGATTGTCATTTGTTTTTGAGCTACAGGTATCAACGTTTGTTTTTATTATGGCAACCATATTGGATTTTTTGCTTATGTGATAGCCTGTGAAAAGAGCTTTCCAATGATGTACAATATGCTTGAGAAATTTTGTAATTGCACTGATAATTCTGAGAAAACCCGTTTTGAGGATAGTAGGCTATGAAATCCAATACCAGAAAACAAATGACAAAAAAAGTGTTCAAAAAGCAGTAGGCCATGGAGTCTAACAATAGACTTCTACTTTTAACATAATTTTCCGTAATGATTCATGATAAAAAATAGAAATTTCTACAAATGATATTTTACGTTACAAGATTATTCTAAAAAAAATATTTATAATTTAATTAAATAGGTAAACCTAGTAAATAAATAAATTTATTAACAGAACTCAATAAAAAGCAGATTAATGATTTACGAAGACGCCTTTGAAAATTGTTTAATTTTTAATCGTAAGTCAACTGAAAAACAACAGAAGAAATGTTGCTATCGATATAGCACTATCGCGACAAATAAAAATACTGTCATTCTTAGTTATCTGAATAATTTTAGGTGTATTTAACTCCTTGCTTAAAATTGTGTACTAAATAGTTCGTTTCCTGTTTATTTTAAATATTATTCAACAATATATTTAGTAATGAAGAATATTTTGACATATTGAAATGTTATATTCTTTCTAACCGAAATACTGAGGCAGCTGCAAATTCATATCAAAACAACTACCCAGAAAGACGACAACCAAACAACAAAATATTTCGCAGGATAGTGACCAATCTACTGAACGACGGTAGCTTCCACGCAAAGAAACGATCAATGACTAGAAATGAAGAAAGAAATAATGCCGTCTTAGAGGTTTCAAACGAAAAGTCTCCGCAATCTCTGCGTTTTATGGTGCACAAGTTGACGTTCCAAAAAGTACTCTACACCGTGTATTAAAACAAAGTCATTACCATCCATACAAACCTACAATCGTACAAGGCTTAAATGTTGACGATTACCTTAAGCGACTTCAAGTCTATTGTTAGACTCCTTGGCCTACTGCTTTTTGAACACTTTTTTTTCTCATTTATTTTCTGGTATTGGATTTCATAGCCTACTATCCTGGAAACGGGTTTTCTCAAAATTGTCAGTGCAATTACAAGATTTATCAAGCATGTTGCACAGCATTGGAAATCCCTTTTCACAGGATATCACAAGAGCAAAAACTCCAATATGGCTACCATAATAAAAACAAACGTTGATACCTGTAGCTCAAAAACAAATGACAATCCAAAGTTGGGAATAACACAAAAAGATTACTCTTTAAAAAGTGTCTTGATAATGTGAAAGTCTTAGACACGTCAGATCAACGCCTGCTTAGATATTGAAGAAAAAAAATCGACAAATTTTTTTTTTTTTCAAACTCGAAAACGAAAAGAGGCAGGGCAAAATACAAGCCATATTTGGAACAAGAATGAAATTCTGCAAAACATTTCCAGTTTGGAATACACTGTATATATAAACATATGTGTGTGTTTTGTTTCTTTAACATCGGCCTATTTCCGCGACTATGGCCAATCACCGACGCCAGAGAACAGTTTCACCTCACTATCCTGGAGGGTAGGGATCTTCAACGTGCCCAACATCGCATAGACAAGGGACCGGCGGCTTTACCCCCCCTTCCGAATGGCTGAACGTGCATACATTCAACTTGCTCAAATACAATTCCAGAACCTCGGTTGACGTTAATTTTACAGTTTGTACTGAAAAAGTGAAAGGAGTACCCTGGGATCGAACCCAGTACCCTTCAGTTCAGAGTCACACGTTCTTACCCCTGAGCCACCGAGGTTCATATAAACATATAAAAATTTAAATGGACACCGGATATGAGACTAGCGGTCCTAGTTGGCGCTTATTTGTAAATTTTATTGCAAATTCTCACCATCAATACCTCTCTATTGCCGAATTTTTTTTAACAAAAGGTCGTTAATAAATTGTCAACGCAAATACTTTCTGATTAAACTCTAGTGTAGGCTGTTTTTGAGACATTGTTTACAGCAAGTAAGTTATAATTTCCAGCATCAGTAGAGCATTATGCAGTTGAACATCTAAAACTTTCTAAATAAAAGCCCTGATCACATTTTTTTTTAGTTTTGAAGTACCCAGAGAGGTCCAGACCAAGCACAGACTCAAAGTATACATTTTAGAGCATAATAAACGTATAATCTAACGACAGACAAAGGAAACGTTGAACTACCATATCAAATAAAATCCGAGGTTAATTTCGTCTAGAATCACGTGTTTAAGCATTCATGGATCCACGTTTCCAGAACATAACATAGACTGTCATTCAGCAGTCTCATTTATAAGAAAATATAACAAACAGCGTCGACATGAATTTGCATATCTTTTGGTAATATGAGTTCCAAACTTTACACAAAGAAATTGGACCCGAGCTGAAAGAATTATGGGGAAATATTCTGGTGATTTAATTATATAACCCTCCTCTTTTTTATCGTCTGATTTTCAAAGCTTGCTAAAATACAAGGGTGTATTAATATCTTGTTAGCCTTGACCGTTCCAATGGAAAAACAGAATACTGTGGTATCTTAACAACGAAGTTATTAAATATCTCAGAGTAATATTAAATAAAAAAAAACTCGGGACGCAGCAAGTGCGTTATGGTAGTGAATTTTTATTAAATGTTTCAAATCTAAATAACTCAATTTTGTATAAACTTAGAGAGTTTAATTTTAATACGTAGTAAGGTCTTTCCTAGGGAAAGATATCCACAAAATTTCATTAAAATAACTTTGTAATTTTCGGAGAAAAAATTTTTTTTCAAAAGAAAATTTAAAATTTGAATAACTCAATTTTCTATAAATTTAGAAAGTTGAATTTTGGTACGTAGTAAGATCTCTGAGGCAATATATGTAGTAAATTTAATTAAAACAGCTTTGTTACTTTCGGAGAAAAAGAATTTTTTCGAAAGAAAACTCAAAATTTTCCCGAAAAACCCCGTTTGATTTTTCTGGCTAACGAACTCATCCAAGCCATTTATAAAAAAAAGGCACTTGCCAAGTTTCATTGAAATCGGTTAATTACTTTTTGAGTTATCAGACGGATACATACACACACACACATATATATATATATATATATATATATATATATATATATATATATATATATATATATATATATATATATATATATATATATATATATATATATATATATATATATATATATATATATATATATACATATATACATATATACATATATAAACATATAAAAATTGAAACTGACCCCGGATATGGTATCTAGGGGTCCTAGTTCGCACTCATTTGAAAGAATTTTTGCAAAGTCTTACCATCGGTACCTCTCTATTAGTGAATTTTTTTAAATAAAAATTCATTATTTATGCATATTGTGCTTTCTCAATATTCTGTGTATTGCCCAGATAGATAAACCCAAATCTTTAGACCTACTTCTTAACGAACTTTGTAGACATGCTTCAAAATATGCAAGAACTATAATTTCATTCATTTCATTGTCTTTAATTTTGAAACGTTTAACAACGCGTCCTCTCAGTATTATTCCATGACTTGACGACTTACTTTTAATTCTGCTGAATTTTGTTCTATTCATTGAAGCCAAATAAAGGAATCTGTTGTTAAAGGTTCGAACTGTTGTCTCAACTATTCTGTTACATTCACCATATATTGAAAACAAATTGAAAAGATCATCTGCAGAATAACAAACTAGCATGTACAACATTACTTGCCACCGCCTATCCTCTCATGTGATCCTGATACTAGAGACGTGAAAATCGTCTCGTCGTTTCTACGATTTCTGTGGTAAAAACTTAATGTTAAATATTAAATGCTTCAAATTTGAAAAACTCAATTTTCTATAAGCTTAGAGAGTTTAATTTTGGTGTGTAGTAAGGTCTCTCCTAACGCAGGATATCTACCAAATTTCATTAAAATAACTTTGTAATTTTCGGAGAACAAAAATTTTTTCGAAAGAAAATTTAAAATTTGCATAGCTCAATTTTTATAAACTTATAAAGTTAAATTTTAGTACGTAGTAATATCTCTCCCAAGGCAACATATATAGTAAATTTCATTAAAACAGCTTTGTTGCTTTCGAGAAAAAAATTTTTTCGAAAGAAAACTCAAAATTTTCCCGGAAAACCCCGTCCGATTTTTCTGGCTAACGAACTCATCCAAGCCATTAATAAAAGAAAGCCACTTGCTAAGTTTCATCGAAATCGGTTAATTATTTTTTGAGTCACCAGACGGATACCTATATATATATATATATATATATATATATATATATATATATATATATATATATATATATATATATATATATATATATATATATATATATATATATATATATATATATATATACGCGCTCATTTGCAAAAATTTTTGCAAAGTCTCACCACCGATACCTCTCTATTAGTGAATTTTTTTAAATAAAAATTCACTAAAAGGGAAATAGTGACGAAAATATTAAAATTGAAAAAATGGCTAAAAAACCACCATCAAGAGGTTGATTTGAAGAGGGTAAGTGTAAAACAGGCTTACAAAGCCCACTTTAATTGTAGCAGCCAAATACATAATTTATATTTTTCGGATATATTCTACTTGTTATGTTAGTGAATTAAAAAAAAACACCAATAGGGAGATCTAGACTTTTGTATTTTGAAAAAATTCTTTAAAAACTTTTGACGCAAAAACTATGGCGCTAACTTTACCCTCCTAAGCGGGGGTGTCATCCTTCGGACTTTTTCAAATGGGAATATGAGTCATGTGCTAGCTCATTGAAAACAACTTTTGATTCCCCATACA
Source organism: Tillus elongatus (assembly GCA_964006375.1). NCBI lineage: Eukaryota > Metazoa > Arthropoda > Insecta > Coleoptera > Cleridae > Tillus > Tillus elongatus. The sequence goes on from OZ023262.1 coordinate 11,180,706, forward strand.
TTGCTTTTTTATTTTTGAAATTCGGTCTATTCGTTTAGAAGGTATGGATTTTTGAAACATCACTAATGTGTGTGTGTGTGTGTGTGTTTTGTTTCTTTAATGATTTCTGATCAATTCTCAAAACCCCACGCGTTTCAACACATTAACGTGCCATCTTCAGGGGGTTTAGACATAGAATGTAAAAAGGTGGTTGTCAGAAACTATGTTTCTGGTAGGTCTAACATGCGAGTGACTAACACCGCAACTACAGAAAGAATACAAAGTCCAGCGAAGCTAAATGTCAAATACAGCTTAGCCCCAACGGACATGCACCTGAAATTTTTTAAAATGAACAGTCTCCTCTACAAATAAAAATAACAGTTTTTTACCTAGTAAGCCGCACCAAACATTAATAACAAATCTGCCTTGCAATCGTCTTTCTTCCTTTAGATGAGATTTTCATTTGCCCAATAATGCCTCTTATGGCGATTATACGCACCACAATTTGTAAATCTGGATTCATCAGTCCATATTATTTTCAAATGAGAATTTGCATCTTGCTGACATTAACCTTGATACCATCTGCAGAATTGAAGTCGCTTAGGGTAATCGTCAACATGTAAGCCTTGTACGATTGTAAGTTTGTATGGGTGGTAATGACTGTTTTAATACACGGTGTACCGTACTTTTTGAAACGTCACAATTTGTTCACCATAAAACCGAACAGATTGCGGAGGGTTTTCGTTTGAAACCTGTAAGACGGCATTATTTCTTTCTTTATTTCTAGGCATTGGTAGTTTCTTTGCGTGGAATCTACCGCCGTTCGATAGATTGGTCACTATCCTGCGAAATATTTTGGTGTTTGGTTTTCGTTTTTCTGGGTAGTTGTTTTGATATGAATTTGCAGCTGCCTCAGTATTACGGTTAGAACGATTATAACATTCCAACATGTCAAAATATTCTTCATTGCTGAATATATTGATAAATAATATTTAAAATAAACAGGAAACAAACTATTTAGTACAAAATTTTAAGCAACGTGTTAAATACACCTTAAATTGTTCAGATAATTAAGAATGACAGTATTCTTAGTTATTATTTCTAAACGTCATAACGTCTAGGTTTGACATAGTTAAAGGAAATTAGAGGCCTTTACTACCAGACAAACTGATTTATTCTCAAAACCCTACGCGTTTCAACACATTAACGTGCCATCTTCAGGGAGTTTAGACCTAGAATGTAAAAAGGTGGTTGTCAGAAACTATATTTCTGGTAGGTTTAACATGCGAGTGACCAACACCGCAACTACAGAAAGAATACAAAGTCCAGCGAAGCTAAATGTCAAATACAGATTAGCCCTGACGGCCATGCAATATTTAAACTGACATTAGTGTCAGGAGTTATAAAACATCTTTATAAAAACGTACAATTTAAGATTTGAAAACTTAAAACGGGACTGGGGTCCCACAAATATGAACAACACTCTTATGGAGTCACAAGCAATAAGCTAAATTCAAACTAGTCAAATTACATAAAAAGCCACAGACAAGCGCAAACATAAAAGCAAAGCAGGCTGCACAGCCGAGCAGAACTCCCCGAGAACATCTGAACATGTGAAATTCAGAAAGAAAAGAAGGGAATAGATGCTACATTTGGGTTAATACTTACAAATTTCCTGTCTCAATTACAGAAAGATGCTGTATGAAATGTTGTTAAAGTGGCTTTTCATCTATTGTCCTCAGGTTACCAAACAGAAACTGCGTAAAACAGGAAGGAACAACAAACCAGAGGATGAATGCAGAAGACGCTTGTTTTTTAGTTTAATTTTTTACAACGAACAAAATGGAGTCCCATGGACTTCTAGATATTTAACTCAAGAAATGCAAACTGAAGGTGACAGACAATTGATAAGAAAAAAGAGCCGTCAGCTCTTGAGAGAGACAAGTTCCAATCTCTCGCCAGCCCAATCAGAGAGTCCCTCATACTTTCCTCTTACATACTGTGGCCCAATCACTGCTGCAGTCTCTTGAGTCTTAAAGAGAGACAATATCAAGTTCGCATACAGGTCGAGAGATACTGTTAAGAAGATTCGGGTTCATAATAAGGATTCTATTCCTCACCTCAAGAAGTCGGGGGTATATTGACTCACCTGTGGGGACCCCCAATGCAACACTGTTTATATAGGAAGAACGGGAAGGGCACTGGGTACCAAGGTCTCTGAACATCTTAGAAGCAAATATGATGTCGATAATACCACTTCTGTCTTCGGTTGACACCTCAAAGATAGCGGCCACACCTTTGACAAGGAGAACGACGCTAGAATCCTTCACCCATCTAGTTTTGGTATGGAACAGCTTGTCCTAGAGGAAATGGAGATCTACAAGTACATACATGGCTCCAATAATAATGTTCTTAATGTTTCAAACACCAGCAGCATGAACTTTCCTTCCATTTACAGAAACCTTATTGAATAAACTTTCAATGGTAGTGCTCTAGCTCCACATAATTAAAGTGCTTCTTTTGGTACCAAGCTCAAGAATAACTTTCTTTTCACATACAGAAAATCCTGAGTGAATAGACTTTCATTTGCAGAAACGTGACTGGAACTTTCAATGGTAGTGCCCCGAATGACGTGTGATGGATTCCAGCCATAGAGCAAAGATCGGCTGTTTCTTTGGTTCTCTCTCCGCGCCGTTGACATTTTCTCTGCCGGCCGTGGTTCACCTGTCACTTCTGGTTGTTATGTCACTTGTCACTTGTCACCTTCAGTTTGCATTTATTGAGTTAAACATCTAGAAATCCATGGGACTCCATTTTGTTCGTTTGAAAAAATTAAGCTAAAAAACAAGCGTCTTTTGCATTCATTCTCTGTTTTCTTCAAGTATTGTGGTGTTCCTGCCTTCCCGTTTTACGCAGTTTCTGTTTGGTATCCTGAGGACAATAATAAAATGCCAAACTTTGACGACATTTCATACAGCATCTTTCTGTAATTGAGACAGGAAATTTGTAAGTATTAACCCAAATGTAACATCTATTTCCTTCTTTTCTTTCTGAATTTCACATGTTGAGATGTTCTCGGGGAGTTCTGCTCGGCTGTCCAGCCTGCTTTGCTTTTATGTTTGTGCTTGTCTGTAGCTTTTTATGTAATTTGACTAGTTTGAATTTAACTTATTGCTTGTGACTCCATAAGAGTGTTGTTCATATTTGTGGGGCCCCAGTCCCGTTGTAAGTTTTTAAATCTTAAATTGTACGTTTTTATAGAGATGTTTTATAACTCCTGACACTAAAGTCAGTTTAAATATTGCATGGCCGTTAGGACTAATCTGTATTTGACATTTAGCTTCGCTGGACTTTGTATTCTTTCTGTAGTTGCGGTGTTAGTCACTCGCATGTTAGACCTACCAGAAACATAGTTTCTGAGAACCACCGTTTTACATTCTAGGTCTAAACCCCCTGAAGATGGCACGTTAATATGTTGAAACGCGTAGGGTTTTGAGAATAAATCAGTTTGTTTGGTAGCAAAAGCCTTTAATTTCCTTTAACTATGCCAAACCTAGACGTTATGACGTTTAGAAATAATAACTAAGAATACTGTCATTCTTAATTATCTGAACAATTTGAGGTGTATTTAACACGTTGCTTAAAATTTTGTACTAAAAAGTTGGTTTCCTGTTTATTTTAAATATTATTCAACAATATGTTCAGTAATGAAGAATATTTCGACATGTTGGAATGTTATATTCGTTCTAACCGAAATACTGAGGCAGCTGCAAATTCATATCAAAACAACTACCCAGAAAGACGACAACCAAACACCAAAATATTTCGCAGGATAGTGACCAATCTATTGAACGACGGTAGCTTCCACGCAAATAAACTACCAATGCCTAAAATAAAGAAAGAAATAATGCCGTCTTACAGGTTTCAAACGAAAACCCTCCGCACTCTGTTCGGTTTTCTGGTCAATAAATTGTGACGTTCCAAAAAGTACGGTACACCGTGGATTAAAACAGTCATTACCATCCATACAAACCTACAATCGTACAAGGCTTAAATGTTGACGATTACCCTAAGCGATTTCAATTCTGCAAATGGTTTCAAGGATAATGTCAGCAAGATGAAAATTCTGATTTGAAAATAATATGGACTGATGAATCCAGATTTACAAAATGTGGTGTGTATAATCGCCATAAGAGGCATTATTGGGCAAATGAAAATCCCATCTAAAGGAAGAAAGACGATTGCAAGGCATATTTGGTATTAATGTTTGGTGCGGCTTATTAGGTAAAACACTGTTATTTTTATTTGTAGATTAGACAGTTAATTTTAAAAAAAATCAGAGAACTTCATTGTTGGTCCGTTCTTTTTTGAAAATAATTTAACTGGGGGAAGGTATCTTAACCTATTGAGAAATGATATCATACCAACAACTAGAAGAGTTCATGATAATTTAGACGAGATTTGGTACCAATAAGACGGTTGTCCAGCTCACAGTGCTAGGATCGTCAAAGAATTTTTGTACCAAAATTTTAATAATCGTGTTATTTGTAACAATGGGCAGGTTAATTAGTGTGCTCAAAGTCCTGAGATAACACACATGGATTTTTATTTTTGAGGTACTCTGAAGAATGATGTATATAAATTTGATTCACCACAAAATATCAATGAATTACGAAACAGAATCACGGAAGCTATAAATCATATTAACCAAAACACCCTCACCAAAGTTTGCAGGCATGTTTCAAAAAGGTGTATATAGTGCATTGAACCAAACGGTGGCGATATTTAACAATTTTCGTGTATTTTTGAATTTCCATTTTATTGTTTGTTGAGTTCCGTTTGTAATTGTGTTTTTTTATGGAGTTTTAAGTTTCTATTTGTTATTGCCGGGTTTCGTTATTAAACTGTTTCACATAATATTACCTAGCATTAGTACCGAATTGAGTATTGTAAATTAAATCACAATATTTTTTTATCGTGAATCATTACGGAAAATCCTATTAAAAGTAGAAGTCTATTGTTAGACTCCATTGCCTACTGTTTTTTGAACATTTTTTTGTCATTTGTTTTCTGGTATTGGATTTCATAGCCTACTATCCTCAAAACGGTTTTTCTCAAATTGTCAGTGCAACTACAAGATTATTCAAGCATGTTGTACATCGTCGAAAAGCTCTTTTCACAAGCTATCAGATAAGCAAAAAATCCAATATGGCTGCCATAATAAAAATAAACGTTGATACCTGTAGCGCAAAAACAAATGATAATCCAAAGTTGAGAATAACACAAAAGTATTACTCTGTAAAAAGTGTCCTGATAATGTGCAAGTCTTAGGCATGTCAGATCAACTCCCACTTATATATTCAAGAAAAAAGAAATCGACAAATTTTGTTTTTTTCAAAATAACTCGAAAACGAAAATAGGCAGGTAAAAATACAAGTCATATTTGGAACGAGCATAAAATTTTACAGAACTGTGCCTATTTAACCGCCTCCCTATCTCTAATTATAACGGAGATAGCAATACATTCCCATCCAGTTTGGGACACACTGTATATATCTCTTACAACACTGAGACTCGGGGCGTAAGCAAAGTCATATGAAAATCACATCATTTAGAAAAATGAAACACCCAGGGGCGTGCGGTGACATTTCAAATAAGGGAACCAATTCTCAGAAACTTACCTATTTGTAGTGTAACTCAATTCTTCTGTCGTTTTTGGCAAATTTTAATAATGTCGTCATAAAACTGTGGATTAGGGGACATTTACTGGACGAGTTTATTTTCAACTGACAAAATTGAAATTTGAGAAAGTCTTTCCTGTCCTGTTGAATTTCTAACAAAACTCTTGATACGTTTCAATGTAAAAATTTTTTGTTCTAAAGATGCACTAGTAGCAGGAATTGTTAATACTAATTCACATAATTTGAACACTTCAGAATATGCATTTTCCAATTTTGATTGTTTTAAGAAAGTTAAAAGTTCACTCGCGTTAGTTTTTGTGCCTATAACATCGGTTTCATAAATGACTGTAAGTTCTGATCGTAATAAGGCTTTGTCAAAAGAGTGTCCATGGTGGTGAAATAATGATTTGAATGAATCTTCTGGGAAAGGTATCCCTTTATATCCTCCAAAATTACACAATTCAATAAATTTCAGGTTACTAAGATGATCAAATCTGCCGTTAATTTGCTGCTAAATTTGATCTATGATTTCGTAGAAAAGGCGGCAAAAAGAAGTTTGAAGGTCTCCCACATTATCAGTGCGCAAACGCTTTCTTCGTGGCTCCACTTATCTTAAATCAAATGTTTTTTCCCAGAACTTATCAAATTCATTCTACTTAAGGTAGCAAAAAACACTTTACATTCTTTAATATGATATATAGATTGGGATAAAATTAAATTAAATTTATGAGCACAACAGTGTACAAATAGTGCACTGGAGAACGTTTCCCGCACTTTATCTTGAAGACCTCTTAATTGTCCGGCCATAACAGCAGCTCTGTCATAGCTTTGGGCAATTAATTTATTATCAGCCTCCTCAATATCTGTCATAATATTAAGCACAATTTTATATAGAGCGTTTGCGGTACGATCTTCTGTCACATGTTTAAAGCCTAAAAATCTTTCTTGTACAGTCCCATCCATTTTTACGTAACGTATTACTACAGATAGTTGACTTAAATTAGTTACATCGGTTGTTTCATCTAGATCAATAGCAATGAAACGAGTCTGTTTAATTTCAGATTTAATTCTGTTCAAAATAATAGTGACAGCAGCCGAAGTTAAGTCATTCTGACTCCGATTTTATGTCTCGCGAATAACGTTAGACTGTTCCAAGTGATTTTTTAAATAAATGTCGTATTTGGCTATTAAAGAAATTAGGTCTTGAAAGTTTCCTCTATTTGCAGATGTAGTTGTTTCGTCATGACCCCGGAAGCCCAATTCATGCTGACCAAGCAAACACACAACATCAATAAGTCATTTTAATATGTTTCTGTTTTTATCAACCAGTTAATTGTGTTGGCGATGACTAATTTATATCTGCTTGTCAACGGCGTATTCAATTCGCGTTTTTCCAAAGACACTTAATTTTAAAATGGTCTGGAAATGCACTTCAGACATAACATGTCTTTTTACTACTTTACGTAGATTATTCAAGTCGGAAAACCCACTTTTAATCCACACCCCCTTTTCAGTCACAAATTGACTACCAGGCCAATAAAACAATTTATTCCTGTTTTCACAACCCGTTAACCATTCATATTGTTTATAAGTTTTTTCCGCGTTGAAATGTCGAGTACATGTTTTAATTCTTGGGTTTAAGTTTTTTACAGCAGGTTTCGCCCTCCCCTTATTAATAATAGCAAGTTTTTAAGCAAACGGCAAACCTGAAAATCCTTTGGTTATCAAAAACACACAATACAATTACAGTTATTATTACCACTTGTTTGTAAAGTTTGTAAATCGCCACCCCCACCGACGCCGCTGTTAAAAGCTGATCTACTTGCAGCCATATTAATAATCATAAAATGCCCATGTATTTAACATAGTCAACTGCTTATATCTACGAAATAATCAAAGACATTCACTTTGTATGTGCACCGGGTCTTCCTAGTACAACACGTTCTAAAAATACGCGTACATCCGTCGAGATAGGGTTTCTTATAAAGTTGCCTGCTGACTACGTGTATTTAACCGAAGTCATTGAAACTGGTGCTGTTAGCTGGCGCATTTACTGGGACGACGTCCTTGCTAGGAGCGTATATACAAATACAGTATGATGCATAATAAATAATTATGTGTGTGAGGTTGCGAAATAAAAATTGTAATAATTAAATTAGTTTCAGAGTTTGAAATTTAATATATAAAATACAAAAATGATTTTAAATAATGCGGTTTAGGTATGTAGTCGTTATTTTAAGGGAAACAATGCTTCCCTTGCTTCCATGGACCGCACGCCACTAGAAACACCCTAATATATAAACACATAAAAATAGAAACTTACCCCGTATGTGTTTTAGAGGGCCCAGTTCGCAGTCATTTGAAGTGATTTTTTTTAACGAAAATTCAGTAAATTTATAAAGGTTGCTATCAAAATGGAGCCCGAGACTACAACTTTTTTAAACGTCTGAAAGAGCAGCGAGTACGCTATGATAATATTTTTAATCAACGGGAGCTTATATTGTGTCATAAAATATTTAGAGTCTAAAATCTTGTTTGCTTCTACAAGAAGCCTAAAACTTTTCAATACATCCTCGTAAATATAAAAAGCACACACAGAGCGAGTAACACAAAGAGGAGATTTATTTGTGGCATTGTGTGTTCGTGTTTGTTGCTTTCCCTTTCCTCTTCCCGTCCCAAACGTTGCAACACTTATTAGGTTTCGAATTCAATTAAGTATGGTCGTGCGTGGTAACTGTTTTGAAGTTTTGAGGTGGAACCCTTTGAACGACAAACTCTCGATCCCGCTAATAAACTAATTAAAACTTTATAAATAGTCTACGGATAGGACGTGTTTCTTCTAAATCCGGTTATAAAATGAAATTGCTTCGACGGTGTAATTTGAATTTTTTTCTCTGCGGCACTATTCCTATTATTTTCAGATTATATAAAATAATGTTAAGTATTTAGAAAAGAAAAAACTCGGGACGCAGCAAGTGCGTTATGGTAGTGAATTTTTATTAAATGCTTCAAATTTAAATAACTCCATTTTCTATAAACTTAGAGAGTTTAATTTGAATACGTAGTAAGGTCTTTCCTAAGGCAAGATATCCAAAATATTTCATTTAAATAACTTTGTAATTATCGGAGTAAAATTTTTTTTCGAAAGAAAATTTAAAATTTGAATAACTCAATTTTCTCTAAACTTAGAAAGTTGAATTTTGGTACGTAGTAAGATCTCTCCTGAGGAAACATATATAGTAAATTTCATTAAAACAGCTTTGTTACTTTTCTTTCGAAAGAAAACTCAAAATTTTCCCGGAAAACCCCGTCCGATTTTTCTGGCTAACGAACTCATCCAAGTCATTTATAAAAGAAAGGCACTTGCCAAGTTTCATCGAAATCGGTTAATTATTTTTTGAGTTATCAGACGGATATATATATATATATATATATATATATATATATATATATATATATATATATATATATATATATATATATATATATATATATATATATATATATATATATATATATATATATATATATATATATATATAAACATTAAAATTGAAACTGACCCCAGATATGGGTTCTAGGGGTCCTAGTTCGCATTCATTTGAAAGAATTTTTGCAAAGTCTCACCATCGATACTTCTCTATTAGTGAATTTTTAAAAATAAAAATTCAATAATTATGCATATTGTGCTTTCTCAATATTCTGTGTATTTCCCAGATAGATAAACCCAAATCTTGAGACCTACTTCTTAACGAACTTTGTAGACATGCTTTAAAATATGCAAGAACTATAATTTCATTCATTTCATTGTCTTCAATTTTGAAACGTTTAACAACGCGTCGTGTCAGTATTATTCCATGACTTGACGACTTACTTTTAATTCTGCTGAATTTTGTTCTATTCATTGGAGCCAAATAAAGGAATGTGTTGTTAAATGTTTGAACTGTTGTCTCAACTACTCTGTTACATTCACCATATATTGAAAACAAATTGAAAACATCATCTGCAGAATTAAAAACTAGCATGTACAACATTAACACTGCTACTGTCTATCCTCTCATGTGATCCTGATACTACAGACGTGAAAATCGCCTTGTCGTTTCTACGATTTCTGTGGTAAAAACTTCATGTTAAATATTAAATGATTCAAATTTGAATAACTCAATTTTCTATAAACTTAGAGAGTTTAATTTTTGTGTGTAATAAGGTATCTCCTAACGCAAGATATCTACCAAGTTTCATTATAATAACTTTGTTATTTTCGGAGAAAAAAAATGTTTCGAAAGAAAATTTAAAATTTGCATAACTCAATTTTTTATAAACTTAGAAAGTTAAATTTTAGTACGTAGTAATATCTCTCCCAAGGCAACATATATAGTAAATTTCATTAAAACAGCTTTGTTACTTTCGGAGAAAAAAATTTTTTTCGAAACAAAACTCAAAATTTTCCCGGAAAACCCCGCTCGATTTTTCTAGCTAACGAACTCATCCAAGTCATTAATAAAAGAAAGCCACTTGGCAAGTTTCATCGAAATAGGTTAATTATTTTTTGAGTTACCAGACGGATATATATATATATATATATATATATATATATATATATATATATATATATATATATATATATATATATATATATATATATATATATATATATATATATATATATATATATATATATATATATATATATATATATATATATATATAAACATATAAAAATTGAAACTGACTCCGGATATGGGTTCTAGGGGTCCTAGTTCGCGCTCATTTGCAAAAATTTTTGCAAAGTCTCACCATCGATACCTATCTATTAGTGAATTTTTTTAAAATAAAAATTGACTAAAAGCCAAATTTGTACATCACAAATAGATTTTATAGTGAACTTCTTTAAAAAAATCACTAATGAGGGGATCGCGACTTTTGAATTTTGAAAACATTTCTTCAAATGAGCGCGAACGATGTTATGTGTAAAATCGCCGTAAAGCAAATTCAGCATAATTAACATCTTTGTTTTAGACATCACAAGTTATCTGTTTGTGAACAGGCAATGATCGTATTTCTTTTTGCAGTAGGATGGTTCACAAAGTAAGTCTAGCTTGATAGGTGGTAGTGGACTTTTCGTTTACGTGATAGTAAAGAATTTTTCACGCCCAATGAGGTACCACCCCTTACATCAAGGGGCCGGTGAAGTTCCAACGGACGTTTCCAGTTCTGGTGTTTGAGTCGGTTTCCCTTATAAACAAAAATCCTCCATGTACAAAAGACTCCGGAGATAAAATACCCCTACATTCGGATCTCTGGGAGAGGGGTGTACAGGCGGCGCCGGCATCAAGATTTACCATATCCTTCTCGAATATATGTGGCCTACATTCTAACCTCAACTCCGTCCACCATTTCTTCCAGGCTAATAGGCCCCAACTCTTCTTCCTCAGCGAAACCTAAATCAGTGCCAAAACAGCCACTAATCACCTTAATTTCCCGGGGTATGAGCTCCTTACTTCCTTTAGATTGCATGGAGGTGTGTGCGCATACGTCGGTAGCAATCTACCTGCACCAAAATCCCCAATTTGGAAGCTGCAAGAAAAGACATACTTTGGATGACACTCTCTCTCAGGGCTGCAACTAAATTCATCTGTTGCATTTACCGGTCACATTCTGACAACAACTTTGTCCAGCTCTTCGACTGCCTTTCTAAACAAAGAGACCATCTGATTTCTGAATATACTTCCTCCGAGGACACTATTCTTCTTTGACTTCAATGTCCATAATAAGGAATGGCTAGGATCTTCAAAAACCGATCCAGAAGGGAGAGCAGAGGGGGGCTTCGCAGTCAGCAATTATTTAGCCAATATGGTTCAGCAACCTACTTACTTTCCTCGCATCCCAACACACAGCTCAAATCCCTAGGATCTCCTTCTTACTACAAAACCGGAATGCTATAATACATGTCACCGCCCCTCTTGGTCGCTTAGACCACGGCATGGTCACTGCTTCGTGCGCAATGCAACCCGAGGTCACACAGTCATCACACCCACGTATCGTTTGGCACTACAACTCCGCGAACTAGGACGAAATGCGGGATTTTTTTTCCTCATTTCCATGGGCGTCTGTCTGCTTCTCTCATCCTGACACCTCTGATATCTCACAAAAAGTCACCGAAATCATCCAATCTGGCATGGAATTATTTATTCTACGTACATAGAAAACCTCTTCAGCCACTCAAAACACCTGGTTGTCCAAATCCTGTGACAAGGCCAGACTTGAAAAGGTCAAAGCTCACAAAAAGCGTCTACACAATCCCAGCCAAGAAAACCGTCAAGCATTTAACGACGCAATAAACCGCTATGTCCGAATTCTTTCGGAGGCAAAAAGCTCGTTAAATAACCACATCAAAAACAAAGTCCTCTCAAGTTCCAACGGCAGCAAACCCTTCTGGACTCTTGCTAAATCTATTGGGATGAAATTGCTTCTACCGCCCTGGGCAAGACTGAACTTTTTGTCTCGTTGTTCCCCGGAAATTCTACTCTCAACCCACCTCCAACTGTTCAACCACCAAGAGTCCCCAATGTCACGCATAAAATGACGGATATAATTTTCAAAACTAAAAAGATACGAAATATGCTTTCTTCTCTTAATACCAGGAAAGCCTCTGGCGTTGACGAGATCCTAGCAATTGTTCTCAAATAATGCACACCAGAACTTGCTTCTGTCCTGTTTCGTCTGTTTCGGACATCTTACAATAGAGGCATATTCCCTAGTAACTGGAAAACTGCTCTACTACAACCCATCCTCAAGAAAGGACCCAAAGCGCTTTCTAGCAACTACAGGCATATTTATTTCCATTCAGTCGTCTCTAAAGTGATGGAAAAGTATATAAACACCGAATTACTAAAATTTCTTGAAAAACACAGTGTAATCCACCACAGGCAGTATGGATTCCGTCAGCGCAGATCAACTGCTGACTTCCTTTTCTTTGTCACCCATCCTTGGAACAAGTCTATGGAACTACACGGTGAATCACAGATTGTCGCTCTAGACATATCCAAAGCATTTGTACAGATCTGGCACGCAGCGCTGCTTAATAAACTTCCGGCCTATGGCCTATCACCAAAACTCTGTACCTGGACAGCAACTTTCTCCCCAACCAGAGCATTTCTGTTGTCGTGGATGGACATTCCCCTAAACTGTATCCAATTAATGCAGGAGTTCCTCAAGGTTCAGCTTTAGCCCCTACTTTGTTTTTTCTTCATATCAACGACCTCCTCTCTAGCACATGCAACCTAGTTCACAGTTACGCGGATGACAGCACCCTCCACTCAAATATACAATATTTTAAGCCTGTCTCTTTAGTCCAATTAGATGAGAAACGCAGACTCATGGAGGGTTCTGTCTCTGTGGATCTCAAAAAAATATAAGACTGGGGAAGTAGAAATCTTGTACAATTCAACTCCACCAAATCTCAGTCTTGCTTTCTATTTTATAAGAGATACACCAGCCCTGGACCCATCGCAATGAACAACCAAGTTATTCAAAGTAATGAGTCCTTTTCACTTGTTGGCATTTCTGTGGATCGAAATCTCAATTGGCACCAACATGTCACATCAATTGTAGAAGCGGCTGCCGAGAAATTAGGTTTTTTCTTCCGGATTGGAAAATACTTTTCACCAGCTAATCTCTATACCTTATGTACTTCGCAAATAAGGCCAAACTTCGAATACTGCTTCCACATCTGGGGTACCGCTGCCGCTTCTACAGTCGCTATCCTGGACTCCATTCAGAAGAAAGCTATACGTCTAATCGGTGACCCCACCTTTACCCAAAGGCTGCCATACCTTGCCCACCGACGTGCCGTTGGTGACCTCTCTCTTTTATAGATATCTGCACGGACATTGCTCAGAGGAGCTTTCTTCTATAGTTCCTCCACCTGCTGCCCCCAACAGATCTACCAGGGGAACAGAGCGAATGCACCCTTTTACTGTCCAGGTCACCAGACATAGAATATCTTGTTATGTCCGCTCTTTTGTCCCGAGGACTTTCAGGTTGTGGAATTCCTTGCCGGCACATGTTTTTCCTTTTCCTCCGAACCCCCAAACCTTCAAGTCCAGAATTAAAAAGTTGCCTCTTTCCTCTTTGTCGACACCCATGGTAGGATAGTATTTAGGCTATGAGCGCTCGTGGTGTGTTGTTAAGATAATGAAAAAATATTCTGAATTAGTGTTCTTATCTGAGGGTTACCAAGAAGATCAGCTTATCAAAGCATGTACCTACTGTAGTACTGGTCGTAAAATAAAATATTATTGTTACGATTAAGTTTAAAACACCATACATAAATGATTTATCGCTGGTATAGTTTCATACTGATCCTTAAAGTCATTCCAAGACATGGAAATACAAGAAGAGTGCTTTTGATGAATAAGCTGAAATTTGAAGGAAATTGCGACGTATAGAGGTTCAACACACAATTTCAGTTTATCAGTATCACGACATTCGCAGCGTGTGAATCCTCCGCTAAAACTTATAGTAATATCCCCATTGACACGAAATCAATACTTACAGTAACTTCATTCTAGACGGGAGTTGGAGTTGGCACATTGAAAAACAAGAGATTCGCTACTTCTTAATATACAGTGTAGGCAGTGTAAGGCAGACACAAAATCTTAAATAGTTAGTTCATAGTTCGTAGTTTTTTATTTCACCATCAAAACATACACGGTGCGTCATATATTAAAACACATTAACAAAACCATTTTTGTGTAAATTAAACAATGTAAATAAAAAAACTTGCTAGGAAATTTGACAACGCATATTAAAAGCAAAAGTAAAAAATAATTGGGGCGCAGCAAGTGCGTTATGGTAGCGAATTTTGATTTAATGCTACAAATTTGTAACTCAGTTTTCTATAAACCTAGAAAGTTGAGTCTGGGTGAAGTTATATATTTACGAGGACAACATACCAACAAAATTTTTTTGTAAATAACTTTGTAATTTTTTTTAAATAGAATTTTTCTTTCGGATAAAATAATTAAAAAAGAACTGGTCCGAGGAGGCTGGCTAACGAACTTATCCAAGCTATCAATAAAATTAAAATTCTTGCCAAGTTTCATCGAAATCGGTTAATAGATTATATATATATATATATATATATATATATATATATATATATATATATATATATATATATATATATATATATATATATATATATATATACATATACATATATATATATATATATATATATATATATATATATATATATATATATATATATATATATATATATATATGAGACATACTTGGTTCTCGCGTTGAACCGCGTCCAGAATTTATGAAAACTCGACGTGTCGGTTCCTAGTTTGGAGCCATTTTCAAGAGGTAAAGGAAATATATAAGGACACTCTAAGGCCTCAATCTGCCTACTCCTTAGAGCGGTGGACAAAGGTGGGTTGGGTTAGTTTCAAGAGGTAAAGGAAATATATAAGGACACTCTAAGGCCTCAATCTGCCTACTCCTTAGAGCGGTGGATAAAGGTGGGTTGGGTGGGTTTCAAGCGATAAAGGAAATATATAAGGACACTCTAAGGCCTCAATCTGCCTACTCCTTAGAGCGGTCGACAAAGGTGGGTTCGGTTGGTTTCAAGAGGTAAAGGAAATATGTAAGGACACTCTAAGGCCTCAATCTGCCTACTCCTTAGAGCGGTGGATAAAGGTGGGTTGGGTTGGTTTCAAGAGGTAAAGGAAATATGTAAGGACACTCTAAGGCCTCAATCCGACTACTCCTTAGAGCGGTGGACTAAGGTGGGTTGGCTTGTGGTAGCTCGATTGCGGGGCCTGAATCTGCCTACTCCCCAAATCTCGCCGGAGATAGTCTGTGAGGCCTCAGAGAGATCTGGCAGTTCGTTGAGGGTCTTGTCTTATATATGTCGTTCCGTCTACCTGCTTTGTTGTCAGTGAAAGTAGTGGGGTCAATGTCAATTAAGTGGGGGGCTTTGGTCACGACACTTAGAGGATGAGGAGGATTAAGAGGGTCACCGGCATTTATTGAGACAGATAATGAGGAAATAAAATGGTCTGTGGAACTTGTTTTCTGTTTGTGTGTTTGTAATGAAGATATAATAGGTTTCCAAGTGGTCGGAAGGCGAAGACCATCATACCATCATCTCTCTTATTTAAACAATCGGGACGTTTTTCAATCTCGATTGCTTCGTGGATAATTCTCGATTTGAAGTTGTAAACCGGTGCTATTGTTTTGGCATTATCGAAGTATATTTTGTGTCCTATATGAATATGATGCATGGCCAGCGCCGATGAGGGGTCGGATTTTATAACTGAGAGGGTGTGTTCATATATTCTATTGTGAATGCGTCTATTTGTTTGTCCTACGTAAGTTCGGGAACAGTCGGAGCAAGGAATTTCGTAAACTCCGTGGGATTTGTTTGGAATCGTATCCTTGGGAGTTTTTATAAGCTTTGACAGTTTTTGATATTATGGGTTCTGAAAATTCGGCTGATTTTGTCGGTGACACCTTTAATGTATGGTAAAAAGGCTGTGTGTTGTTGTGTGAACTCTTTGTTCTTATTGTGGTGTAGTGATTTCTTGTTGTGCGTTTCTATTGTTTCGTAATATGTGATTGTTGTCGTATCCGTTTTCTAGCAATGTCTCTCTTAAAAAGTTTGATTCTGTCTGCTTGTTGTTGCTGTCCGTTAGTCTAAGGGATCGTGTTACTAGTGTTCGAACCATGGAATTTAGTTGCGATGGGTGATGGTGAGATTGGGCGTTAAGATAACAATTAGTGTGGGTTGGTTTTCGGTAAACACTGTAAGAAAACCCTCTGACTGGGTTTTTAGTCATGCGTACATCTAAGAAAGGCAATTTTTTTTTTCGCATGGTGAACTGGATTTTGGGGGTTGATGTTATTTAGGTAAGAAAGGAATTCGTCTAGAGATTCTTTACCGTGTGGCCAGACAGCGAAAATGTCGTCAAGGTATCTTAACCAACAGGTTGGTTTAAGTTGGGATGAATTGAGGGCTTGTATCTCGAAGTTTTCCATGAAAATGTTAGCCAATGCAGGAAAGAGTGGTAAACCCATTGGAGCACTTCGAACTTGTTTGTAAAATTTGTTTTGAAAAAGGAAATAAGTGTTAGATGTGCAGTGTTCTACAAGAGTTAAGGTATCGTGGGAAAGTTTGTGTTTATTTTTGAGAATGTCAAGGGTTTCAGATAGAGGTATATTGGTGAATAAGGAAACTATATCAAAGCTAACTAGGATGTTGTTTTGAGAAATGGTGTTGTTTTGAAGAAGGTCAATGAAATGGGTGGAGTTTTTGACATAGGATGTAGCGTTTTCTACTAATGGTTGGAGAGTTTTTGCTAGATGTTTTGCAACTTTTTGTGTGGGTGTACGGTGGGCACTTACGATAGGGCGAAGGGGAATATCAGGCTTATGGATTTTTGGGAGACCGTATTTTCTAGGGATGCGAAATTATTTTTCCCGGCGGATTAGTTCTCTTTTGAGGTCAGGACTGAGTTGGTAGTTGTTGGTGAAAGTTTTCGTTTTCGTTTCAAGATAAGTTGTAGGGTTGTTAGGGATTTGGTTGTAGTCTGTGCTGTGTAGTATATTGTCCATCTTTTGTATATAGTCTGTTTTGTCGAGTATGACTGTAGCGTTGCTTTTGTCTGCTGGTAGGATTATAATTTCTGTGTTTCGGTTTAGGTCTCTGATTGACTGTCGTTCGTGAGAAGAAAGGTTGGAAGGTGGCGGTTTATTAGAACGTAATATCCAGGCAATGTCCTGTCTCGTAATTTCAGCTTCGTCAGTCAATAAGTGTGTCATCGCATCTTCTGATTGAGAAATTATCTTTTCTATTGGGATGAATTTAGGGGTTGGTGCAAAATTAAAAATAGCACTTTGATGAATGGCGACGTCACTTATGTTGGAATTTGAAAGGTTGTGAACTACTATAGTAGAATTGGCATTATGTGAGTGTTGTGTGAGATTTTTGTTGTATAGAAGATGCTGTAATTTTCTTTTTTTGTACGTCCGTCTTTTGCTGTGTAACATGTTCTGCTTTACTATGTGAGAGTCTGTCTAGAGTGTCTCAAAGTGTAGGGTGTATTTTGACTGTGTGTATTTTTATGTAGGTGTCGTAAAGTAGTGTGTTGGTAGTGTTAAGGTGTCGCCTTGTCTCGTGAATAGAATTTTTAAACAGAGCAAAGCCTGTTCGTTTTAAAATGTTGGAGATGTTATGGGATTTGGTGTGGTGTGTTTAAGTTGAAAAAGGAGTAGGCAGATTGAGGCCTTAGACTGTCCTTATATATTTCTTTTACCTCTTGAAAATGGCTCCAAAACAGGAGCCGAAACGTTCTGCATGCTTACAATCACCCTTAATGCATAAACAAGAACAATGTAAACAAAGAAAGTTCATTTGGAACAACCCCTAAGAAAGTCACGGGACCTGCGGTGAATATAGAGATTCTGCGCGCGGTAAACATGATTTTAAGCAGTTATGGCTGCAAAATGGGATATAGGCAGCTTAAAGAGGTCCAAATAAGCTGTTTATTTCGCATTTTCCGCTCACAATTCCTTTTTATCTTCTTCTCCGCCCAGCACCTCTATTCACTCTTGGTCCCTTAACTTTCTTGTGGGCTGTTTGCAAGAAATTCTTCTTGTGGTCTGGGCATCCAGAAGGGGTTCTAAGCATATTGCTGAAAAGGTTTATCTAAACACCCCCGATGTGCGAATTTGTAAATTTACCGAAAATATAATTTTTATTTATAAACACATCTACAAAATGATAGGTGGCAGGTAAGTATTTTTTCATATTAGTCACTTGAATGATCGGTTTTAATCAACCCAATTGAACCAGTTTCTGCAAATAAAGTAACAAAAGAGTTTTTTAAAACAAATTTGTAATTATCTGTGAAACTCATTGTGTCATTTTTTAAATTTAGTATCCGCGGTGCTTTCATATAGGTTTTCCTATGTTTCAAAACTGAATATTTTAGTTTAATGGGAAATTGGGTTGTCACCATTTTAAATAGTTTTTATCAAAATTTGCTACCATTACGCACTTAGACTATTTTGAACACTTATTTGCTATTGCTGTACCCATACTTTTTAAAAATGAAATAAATATAAACAATAAAAATTTTGTAATTAAAATTTTAATAATTTAACCTAAACATCTGTCTATATAATTTTAACTAGGGATGTATGTACTTTGTAGTACCTACCTAGATATTTTCAGTACTTACTGTATTAGTTTGAGGTAGGTATATTTCTTCTTGAAATAATTTTGTTTCACTTTGGTAATACATACCACTCAATTTTCTATAGAGTTTACTAGGTAATACATACAATATCTACAGTCTACATACAGTTTACCTATAACTTTCATATTTGTTTTATTGGATGTTACAATCATATTATACTACTACAGTCATTTGGTTAAAGTTAAGTAAAGTTAAATTAAAAGCTGGGTTATTATTTACCTACTATTTGTATTAACCTTAGAATATAGGTACGTAGTTGTTTTATATTCTAAGATCCTAATAAGGTATTAGCAATTAGCATCAGCGGAGTCCATTTCGAGGTTATGAGATGTACAAAGCGTACACGCCTCACTGCGACAAAAAGCTACGTGTGGTCAGAATAAACTAAGAGAGAGGAAGATATGGCTTTTAATTTTGAACATCGTGAACGTGAAGAATGGGAAGCTTAATATTTATACATAATGAAACGCTTTTAAACAAATTGAATCACTTTCATTAAATGTTTTATTTATTAGTATATATTGCTAAAATTTGGCGCTTTTGGATGCAAACTTTATCCCGGTATTAGGAAAGAAATAGCCCAAGGCTGTTTATTTTCAAAATTGTTAGTTGGTTGTACATTGTACGCAGTCTCTATCTATAAAATTTTGTGTAAACCAGAGCTGTCGTGACAAAATACTACCTGGTCCTGCACCGAGATGGCGTCCCTATCGTATCTCTTACAATGTTCTCTAGACTGACATTTGCATTAACTTCCATTGTTTAGATTTTTATTAACAATTTATTTAAATAGCATAGCAGTACAGATAAAGTCATCTGTCTTTGTCCAACATTGTAGATATTGCATTACAGAATCTGAAGTGTTGTAGAGGATTATTTTATTATTAATTTCATATAACCTTGTTTTCCTTTGATCAAACGACTTGAAAATTGGTGCATAACCACGACTATCCATGTTCTTTCAAGTTGTAAATTCAATCACTTAGATAATTTGAGAGATATTGCGTTCTAAAAAATATCTTTAAATTTTTTATTAAGAAAAAATGGCCATTGAGATTTTATGAACGAACTCATCCAAGCCATTAGCAAAATAAGGGTAATTCCCAAATTTGGCCCAAATCAGTAAAGTATTTTTTGAGTTATTAGTCTAATATATATATATATATATATATATATATATATATATATATATATATATATATATATACCACAAGGTTCGCTCTTGAGCCCAATACTCTTTAATATTTACACTCGGGGTATTCACGAACTGATGGATGGGACAACAAAATGTTTACAATATGCAGATGACTTCTGCGTATACACAGCAGCCTCAACCTATTTTGAAGCTCAGTTACAACTTAGACGGTTAATAAATGTGGTCATTGGCTGGTTAAGTGAACGTCAACTCCAAATAAGTTATAACAAATCAGCCGTCATGTGTTTCACTAGACATAGAACAAAAATGCCAAATAGTATTCAGGTCCAAACCTATCAAATTAAAACAGTAGACACTTACAAATATCTTGGCATCATTATCGACAAAAAGCTATTATGGACAGAGCATATTAGGTATGTGTTATCAAGATGCGAAAGAGGCATATATATATATATATATATATATATATATATATATATATATATATATATATATATATATATATATATATATATATATATATACATTTTAACTGACCATGTGACCATGGAAATGGGTTCCAGAGGCCATAATTTACGCTCATTTGAAGAAATTTTCCGGAAGTCTCAACATCGATGCTTCTTTATTAGTGAATTTTCGTAATAAAAATTGACTAACAGCCTGTCAGGTGAAAAATGTATGGAGAAATATTGGTGGTAAATAGCGCCGGCTCTCTTATTTGACACGCTTTCATGGAAATTAACTGCCATATAGTAGTAATAATAGTAGCAGCAGCAACTGTCTATATTAGCAAATTCAAGTAACAAATGAAGCTAACAGTTTGGTGCAATGTCGTCATGAATTTTCCGCTCCTACTTGGCTCATTATTAACGACACCTTGCTCGCGTCTCTGTATTTCTGAAACCATTAATCAAATTCTCCCCCTCGGTATCAATATCATCTAAACCTCTTATCTCTCTAATATATTACCTCTTTATTCACACTGATAAAAAGTTTCTTACAAATTTCCCAACAAATTATCAACCACTTTAAAATGCCTCACTGGAAAATTGAACTTGATCAAGTAAGTTGAGCTCTTGTAAACTTTACAGCGATTTTATTAGGGCTTATAGCGTCAAGAGAAGTTTTCTATTTACTATTTGATACTTTGATATTCAGGTGAGACGTGATACGGTTGCCGGTGTTAATAACTTCAGTCTTAAAAGTTACAAGGGGTTTGCAAAGATGCTTGTTTTCGATAAATTCAAATAAAAAGTTTAGAGGGGTCTTACCCAGCATATTGGAAATATTATTATACATTAAAAAAAGCGAATTTTATTAAGCTCTATGGATTTAGAGCTTAATAAAATTCGCTTTATTGCAACCATATTTTTGCACCAGATGTATTCTAAAAAAATTTGGACGCAGCAAGTGCGTTTTGGTAGCTTACCCAGCATATTGGAAATATTATTATACATTAAAAAAAGCGAATTTTACTAAGCTCTACGGATTTAGAGCTTAATAAAATTCGCTTTATTGCAACCATATTTTTTCACCAGATGTATTCTAAAAAAATTTGGACGCAGCAAGTGCGTTTTGGTAGCAGATTTCGTTAAAAAATTGTTGTCAATATGTCAACTGTTCCGTAACTGAAATACATGAAATTCGGTAAATAGTATGAATTTATTTTATTTTATTTTATTTACTCATACACCATTTAACAGCTTAAAAGCCAAATTAAGAATGGGCCAATGCAGAAAACATAATAACAAACGATAATCAAACAAACTACACAAAAGGGAGATTCACAAATTACATCGCTTTGAAAAACATTTTTATCTCTGATATATTACATTAGAAGATATCTAGGCGGTCTTGCAGTACGGAGTAATCATTGAACACCTAGTATATTGGAGACGATCGCAGCAATCGCGTACGAGCAGTCGGGAGATAGAATGTACCTGGAAAACGTGCTGCAACACGAGGCACATTGAAATTAAGTTGCTGAAGCAGATTAGGGTAATCAAACACAGAATTAACCAGTTTGTATAAAAAATAACGAAACTGTACTGTATGCGCATCGACACACTCTGCAGACTAAAGCGGAGAAGTAAACTTTCCTGAGGAAAACCAATAGAAGGATATTGGCCATCCTCACGAAAGCTAAGAAATTTTAGAAATATCCTTTGCACTGAATCTAGACTTGCCACATATATCTCATAAGTAGAAGCCCACACAACTGAGCCATATTCAAGTCGGGACGTAACCAAACAACCAAAGAGCAGGAAGAGGTGTCAGAGAAATTTTTGTTGTTTCTTATCAGAAACCCAAGGGTTTTGTAAGTAGAACTGACAGTCTCCTCATAGTGTGGTTTAAAAGATAGAGTACCATAAAAATCAATTCCAAGGTCCCTAACTGTCCCGGGGCGATCAAGCGAAAGCCCCTTATATTGTACCTGAAAGTAATTAAGTGCTTATTTCGAGTAAAGGACATCACACAAAACTTGAAAACATTAATAGAAGGACCACTCCGACAACACCATTTATCAAGGATATAAAGGCAGTTCTGGAGCTGCAAAAAGTCATCAACACTCGACAGATTTGCAAAAATCTTAATATCATCTGCATACATTAAAAAAGGAACATCTAAAACATGTTTAACTGGGTCGATAAAT
Source organism: Tillus elongatus (assembly GCA_964006375.1). Taxonomy (NCBI): domain Eukaryota; kingdom Metazoa; phylum Arthropoda; class Insecta; order Coleoptera; family Cleridae; genus Tillus; species Tillus elongatus. The sequence goes on from OZ023262.1 coordinate 11,203,449, forward strand.
ATATTAAACAGTAGTGGACCGAGTATGTAACCCTGCGGCACCCCCGAAGTTATGTGGTAGGTGTTATATTTGAAGCCCCCAACCTCGACAAATTGCCTCCTTCCATCCAGGTAAGATCTGAATAAGCCAAGAAAGCCCTCGGAGAACTTGTCAATTAGAACAGAATGATTTAGACAATCAAAGGCCTTAGATAAATCAGTATACACAACATCAACCTGTGAATAGCGGTCGAGAGCAGACGCAATTAAATGTGTAACATCAACTAAATTCGTCACAGTCGATCTCCCTGGAACGAAACCATGCTGAGAAATAGAGAGTCTGTTTTTGATGTGAAACACTATTTGCCAAAAAAAGGCAGGCCTCAACAATCTTACAGAAGACACATAGTATGGCTATTGGTCGAGAGTTTGATGGATCACCACTATCATTCGCCTTGAAGACAGGGAAAACTCGTGACAGCTTCCAAATCACGGGAAATGTTCCAGATCTAAGAACCAATTGAAAACTTTTCTGAAATGGAGTCAAGAAAGCATATAAGCAGTCGCAAACCAAGAAGCCAGGAATTAGTTCAGGTCCACAGGACATGTTAACCTTACATTTCTTAGCAGCTGTAATAATTTCATCATCTGTAAAGTCATCAACAAAAAACACTGTGATGTCACCTGAAGCCAGGCTGGCGCCTGTAGGTGATGAGGTGGAGGTGGAACCAAAACATCTTGCGAAATAAGAAGCATAACTGTCAACTGCCTGTTGCTGGTTAGATGAATTCCCCATAGAAAAGTGTTGACGGCGCCGAGAAGAGCAGTTCCAGAATTTTTTTAGATCAGCCCTAATCTGTACAAAGTGGACCAATTTGCTCACTTTAAAAGAAAACTCATATTTCTAAACGGGATAGGCGAAAGCTGCTGTCGGTGCTTAATGGTAAAGACCGCATATCGATATCTATCACCTTTTTAAAGATACGGGGAGTTTTTTTTTGAAAGAATGCATTTTTGGAAAGCGGCTGTAAGGTTATCCCTATTGATTTTCTTAAATTTCTATCAAAACATTTCTAAGGCATCTTTTCACGTAGACCTCAACTGTGTAGATTTTTTTTTTTATTACAAGGGAGAGTAGCGAAAGCCTTTGCAGTCAGCAATTCTTTAGCCAATATGGTTCAGCAACCTACTTACTTTCCTCGTATCCCAACACACAGCTCAAATCCCTTGGATCTCCTTCTTACTACAAAACCTCATTGTTATAAGATATCAGTCACCACCCCCCTGGGTCACTCAGACCACGGCATGGTCACTGCTTCCTGTGCAATGCAACCCGAGGTCACACAGTCATCACACCCACGTATCGTTTGGCAGTACAGCTCCGCGAACTGGGACGAAATGCGAGATTACTTTTCCTCCTTTCCGTGAGCGTCTGTCCGCTTCTCTCATCCTGGCTCCTCTAATATCTCACAAAATGTCACTGAAACTATCCAAGCTGGCATGGAATTATTTATTCCACCTACACAGGAAACCTCTTCAGTCACCCAAAGCCCTGGTTCTCTAAATCCTATGACAAGTCCAGACTTGAAAAGATCAAAGGTCACAAAGCGCTTCTACACAATCCCAGTCAAGTCCGCATTCTGTGTGAGGCAAAAATCTGGTTTAATAACCACATCAAAAACAAAGTCCTCTCAATCTCCAACGGCAGGAAACCCTTCTGGGTTCTTGCTAAATCTATTGGGAATAATTTTTGCAAGAGCACGTCCCCACCTCTTGTTTCAGGGAATGAAATTGTTTTCACCGCCCTGGGCAAGGCTGAACTTTTTGCCTCGTTGTTCGCCGGCAATTATACTCTTAACTCACCTTCAAATGTTTAACCACTAACAGTCCCCGATGTCGTGGATAAAATAACGGATATCATTTTCAAAACTAAAAAGGTACTAAAGATGCTCTCTTCTCTTAATACCAGGAAAGCCCGTGACCCTGACGAGATCCCAGCAATTGTTCTAAAAAAATGCCCACTAGAACTTGCTCCTCTCCTGACTCGTCTGTTTCAGACATCTTACAATAGGCATATTCCCTAGTTACTGAGGAACTGATCGAGTACAACCCGTCCCGAAGAAAGGATCCAAAGCACTTTCTAGCAACTACAGGCCTATTTCTCGCCTGTCAGTCGTCTCTAAAGTGATGGAAAAGTATATAAACACCTAATTACTAAAATTTCTTGAAAAACCTAGTCTAATCCACGACAGGCAGTATGGATTCCATCAGCGCAGATCAACTGTCGACCCCCTATTCTTTGTCACCCATTCTTGGAACAAGTCTATGGAACTACGAGGTGAATCCCAGATTATCGTTCTAGATATGTCCAAAGCATTCGACCAGGTCTGGCACTCAGCGCTGCTTAATAAACCGGAGCATATCTGTTGTCGTGGATGACCATTCCTCTAAACTCTATCCAGTTAATGCAGGAGTTCCTCAATGTTCAGCTTTACCCCCTACTTTGTTTCTTCTCCACATCAATGACCTTTCTAGCACATCCAACCCAGTTCACAGTTACGCGAACGACAGCACCCTCCACTCAAATATACAATACTCTAAGCCTGTCTCTTTAGCCCAATTAGACGAGGAACGCAGACTCATGAAGGGTTCTATCTCCGTGGATCTCCAAAAAATATTAGACTGGGGAAGTAGAAATCTTGTACAATTCAACCCCACCAAATCTTAGTCTTGCTTTCTATCTCATAAGAGATACACCAGCCCTAGACCCATTACAATGACTAACCAAGTTATTCAAAGTAATGAGTCCTTTTCACTTGTTGATATTTCTGTGGATCCAAATCTCAATTGGTACCAACATGTCACATCAATTGCATTAGCAGCTGCTACGAAAAGAGGTTTCCTCTTGCGGGCTCGCAAATACTTTCCAACAGATAATCTCTATACCTTATATAATTCACTTATATAAATTACTGACCTTGAGGGGCCGGGGGCTGGACGTTGGGGTGACGGGCGGATGTCCTCAGGGCAGCTGCCTTTCGCCCCATCTATGGTGTCTGGTCATGGACGGCCTCTTGTAGCGGCTCTCCGCGAACGGCTTCTACGCCCAGGCGTACGCTGATGATGGGCTGGTCTTAGTCACCGGCAAATTCCGCGGCGTCGTTTGTGAGTGCATGCAGCCGAAAGGTGGTGTGGTGTGCTGGGCCTCTCCGTAAGCCCGGTGAAGACGGAAACGATCCTATTTATCAAGAAGAGGAATGTAGAGGGGTTTAGGGCGCCCGTGATGTTTAGAAAACCTTTAGCTTTAGTGCGGGAGGTGAAATATCTGGGGGTGATCCTGGACCCCAAACTAACATGGGATTCGCAAATAGAACAAGTAGTGAAGAAGGGCGTAGCGATCCTCTGGCAGCTGCGTAGAGTGATAGGGAGGACCTGGGGACTTAATCATCCGATCCTTCATTGGATCTACACTGCAATCGTCAGGCCGAGAATCCTATATGAGGCGTTCGTCTGGTGGTGTGGTGTGAACCAAACTATCAGAAGGAAGCTGGCCAAACTCCAAAGGCTGGCAATCCTGAGTATCACAGGCGCTATGAGGACGACACCCTCAGCCGCGCTAAAGGTCCTGTTGATGCTGCCACCGCTTCCCATCTGTATCAGAAGGGAGGCTATGGCGTCGCATCTTAGAATGCGAGACTCTGGAAACTGGTGCGGGGAGGGAGTAGTAATAGGGCATGCAAGAGTCGCCAAGGAGGTGGAAAAAGAAATTCCGATTTCCGCCATAAAGGTGCGGGATGCCGAGGACGATATTAGGTTGACTAGGCCATACGCCCTATGTAGGGATCAGTGGAGGAAAAATGAGGTTGCATTCCAGCCCGCAAGCCTGGTGTGTTTCACCGACGAATTCCGGCTGGAGGACCAACAATCCTCTGGGGCAGGAACATACATCGCGGGCCTGGGGGTGCGCGAGAGATTTGCTGTTGGCGCATATACCATGGCATTCGAAACAGAGGTGTATGCTATCCTGTCTGTGGCCAATAGACAGGATGTGAAGAGGAGCCCGAGAAATGTGTGTACATGTGCTCAGATAGCCAGGCAGTCCTCCGGGCAGTCTGCGCGGCCAGAATCTGGTCAACACTGGTTCAGGAGTGCGCTGAGGCCCTCAGAGGACTAGCCAGGACAAAGGAGGTACAATTGGTGTGGGTTCCGGGACACTGTGGCATAGCGGGGAATGAGATGGCGATTAATCTCGCAAAGCTTGGTTCCCGGCGGCCGTTCTGTGGTTCGGAGCCTGCGATAGGTATAAGTAAGAAGACGGTCTCTTTCGCCCTAGACAGGTGGACCGAGGAAGCAATGGAGAGGCACTGGGGGTCGGTTGGTGGCTGCAGGCAGGCGAGGGACTTCGTGGAGGGGCCGGACACAGATAAAGCTGTCAAGCTACTCAGAAGGAGTCTACCTACGCTTTGCCGCATCCTTGGGGTGTTGACAGGTCACTGCGACCTTAGAAGACACCTCACATTGATAGGCGTAGAGAGGAATCCCATTTGCCAAGAATGCAGCGAGGATGAAGAAACGTCCTACCACTACCTGTGTGAATGGGAGTCTTCGAGCAGAATTGTTCGGATCGAGGACTCTGCAGAGGAATCAGGTAAGTACCGTCCAATTGAAGACCGTCACGGCCTTCATCTCGAGGTTGAAGTGGTTTGGCGACGGAACCGAGGGAGAGTAGAACATGGTTGCTGGGTTGCTGGGGTTGGTAAAAATGGTTCATTGTAGCCTACTTGCTTGGCGTTGGCCTCCCCACCACTGCTACTACTATATAATTCACAAATAAGACCAAACCTCGAATACTGCTCCTACATCTTGGGTACCGCTGCCGCTTCTACACTACATTCAGGAGAGAGCTATACGTCTCATCGGTAACCCCACTCTCACCCAAAGACTGTCATCCCTCGCCCACCAACGTGCTGTTGTTGACCTCTCTCTCTCTTTGATAGGTATCTGCACGGGCACTGCTCAGAGGAGCTTTCCTGCATATTTCCTCCACCTGCTGTTCCCAGCAGATCTACCAGGGGAACAGAACGAATGCACCCTATTACTGTTTAGGTCACCAGACATAGAACATCTTGTTATGCCCCCTCTTTTATCCAGAGAACTTTCAAGTTGTGGAATTCCTTGCAGGTACATATTTTTCTTTCTCCTCAGAACCTCCAAACCTTCAAGTCCAAAATTAACAAGTTGCCTCTTTCCACCTTGTCGACACCCACGGTACGATAGTATTTAGGCTGTAAGCCCTCGTGGTGTGTTGTTGAAATATCGCTGTGTCCAGACTTTTATTATTGGCATCGAAGTCTGTAACACATGCATTCGATTTTTGTTTTTTAAAATTTAAATTAAGAACGTGCTGTAACAAATTTCTGTGCAAAAAAATTATTTGATTTGACGAGTTGATAAGATTTCTTACAACACTATTACTCTTTCGACTCACAATTAGGTGAAGTATTTTAACAACTATACATTTTTTGTACAGGATTCTATTTGCCATCTCTAAAATATACTGCTATTTTATGCTTACGTATAATATAAAAAAAATTCGGCATGACGCCAAGAACTAAATTTTCCTTATATATCTTAATATTTTTCCGAAAGAATACTTCGCGATTTGTAGGTCGTTTGTCAGCAGTATACAAAAGTTAAAGTAGAGCTGCTATAAATTTAAGAAAAATGGCACAGAGAACTTAGAAAGCTTGAGAACTTGGAGGTCTGCCTTTCCTGGATTGATGCGGGAAAGTTGTATTTCCGATTTCTTGTCCCCGTTTTGAATATGAAAACACACATGAGAAAGCTTTTTTTAACCTTCAACAGCCCGCTAGTTGTGTTAGCAACAAGATTCCTCACTTTTGTTATATGTGTACGAATCTAAATACAACGTGCATAAATCTTGAAGCACGTATCTTGGAATATTGGTTAGATATAGGGGGTTTTGACTTTCATACGGGGTAGTCTAAAAGTAATAATAATTATAATGGTTCTTACCAACCCCTTTCATACATATAAACATGTAGAGACTGGATTTAGTCGCTTTTGTGGGATATCGGTAATAACTAGAGATGAAAGGTTGCAGCCTTTAAATATGTCCCTCCTTTTGTGTGTGAAACTAACAATGACAAAATCAAAACTGACATTGCACGTAAGGCTAGATGCATTCTCACAACAATTATAACAACCGTAGACCGGTTTCGCCTTAATTAGAGCTCTTCAGTACGGCATACTAATTGTAGCGAAAATACACCTATAAAGTAATACGGCTATGGTAGCCAGCCTTCCAACACTAGGTAAGTGGTGAGATATGAAGCAACGAGCCGCCACCTAGCTGGAGCTGGCCTGACAACATACTACTTGGTTCTGCAACTAGGTGGCGGCTCGTTGCTTCGTGTCTTACCACTCACTTAGTGTTGGAAGGCTGGCTACCATAGCCGTATTACTTTATGGGTGTATTTTCGCTACAATTAGTATGCCGTACTGAAGAGCTCTAATTAGAGCGAAACCGGTCTACGGTTCTAATTGTTGCGAGAATGCATCTAGCCTTACATACTTTGTACCTATATTAGGGTAGAAATGGGGCAAGGGCTGACAATTTACTAAATTGTTAGTTGGTTGTATACAGTCTCAATTTTTAACACTTTGTGTTATTTGGAGCTGGTGTGACAACATACTACTTGGTTCCGCAACTAGGTGGCGGCACGTTGTTTCGTGTCTCACCACTCACTTAGTGTTCTGACATTGCACGTTTTGTTTATGAGCTGCAGGACGATTTTGAAAATTTGTCCATATTAGGCACTCCTTGCATCTCCTTTATGTGGTGAGATAATAAAGAATGATGATGATGATGATGATGATGATGATGATGATGATGATGATGATGATGATGATGATGATGATGATGATGATGATAAGTTACCACAGATGAAGTCTCCGAGGTTATTAAAGAGCTTCATAATTAGAAGACACCCAGGCCTGATGGCGGCCAAATGTTTGGCTGAAGAAATTTGGATATACACATCATCTATTGGCGGTGTTAATAAGTGATGTTATACTTGACCAAAGAAGAGGCCATTGTTTTTTCTACGAAAATTCACTAAAAGGCATTTGATTCAGTTCCACATGAATTGCTCATAAGTGTGCTGAAGATGTATAAGATCGATACTTATATCCTGAGGTTCCTTGAACACACAATGTCTACCTGGAGAATAAAGATTCAGATACGGGTACAAACGGGTGATAACATCGTAACCAGCACCATACCAATTAGAAGAGGTATATTTCAAGGCCACTCGCTAAGCCCATTGTGGTTCTGAGTTGCATTGAATCCACTATCAAACCGCTCGAACTCCACCAGATATGGCTTTAGTATCAAAAGTAATGGCAGGGAGCAAATGAGGCTAAATCATCTACGGTATATGAATGATCTTAAGCTGATGACCTCCACAAAGAACCACCTGGAACAACTCCTTAAAATGGTGGAAGGGTTTTCCAGGAATATTGACATGCAGTTTGGGCTCGACAAATATCGAACCTTATGTGTAGTCAGAGGGAAAATACAACCAGTTGTATATAAAATACAGAGCGGCCAGTGAATTGCTTCGATAGATGTAAAAGAGTGTTACAAATATCTCCGAATACAGCAAGCGAGGAAAATAAACCACTCGGTAATGAAGAACAATCTGACAAATGAGTTTACGAAACGAGTAAAGCAGGTGGTGCGATCACATCTTAACAGCAAGAGCCTGACTAAAGCTCAGAATATATATGCATATTTTGCACTTAGCTACTTATTTGGGATTGGGAAATGGAGTAAAACTGATATCGAAAAACTACAACGGAAGGTGCGAACACTCCTATCAAAATCAACAAGGCATCACCTCGTAGTGCTATCGAGCGAGTAACCCTACCTAGACACCAAAGTGGAAGAGGAGTGTTGGACATTATTAAACAGTTGTACCAGCAGATAGTGAACCTGCGAACATATTTACATCTGCAGGCGATTACTTCTGAACTACACCGTGCCATATGCGAGGCAGATGATTCAACACCGCTACAATTAAAATAAAGTAAAATACAAAGTCGACATCGGACTGATCAGGACAAGCTGCAATCTTGGATGTACAAGCCTCTCAATGAGCGACATCTGAATGAGACCTCCCAGGCACATGTCGACAAATTAACGTCGAAACCACTGGTTGGTGTACAAGATCAGGTCTTCCCAACAAGGGACTACCTGAAGTTATATAGTTGGAGATAATTCGGTGCAAGATGACAAATGTAGATTTGGGTGTCAGTCATCAGAGACTATCCAGCACGTCACCGGAGGATGTCACGCATTTGCTGCAAAAGAGTACAAAGAGAGGCGCGACCCAGTTGCTAAAATATTTCATCCAGAACTGGCTCTGAAGCTGAAACTTTTAAATCTTAGTAAGGTGCCCTACTATAGATACACTCCTGAGCCTGTTCTGGAGAACTCGGGATACTAGTTTTACTGGGATCGAACCGCACTCACAGACTAACGAGTTGCCCACAACAGACCAGATTTAATAATAGTGGATAAGTTCTGCAACCAAGTGACGCTGATTGATTTTTCTTTTGCCTGACGATACCGTAAAAAGCAAAATTGGTTGCAGAGAGAAAGAATGTTCGGGACGCAGCAAGTGCGTTAAGGTAGTCAATTTTCATACGAGCAATATATTACAGTGATTTAGCCTTATAGTAAAAGTTATAAAACATTACTTTATTTACTTAGGAACAGTAAAAAATTAGGAAACGAAGGCAAGCATAAACATGAGCTCTATCATAAATATTTATACAGTAATTTAGATACAAAATTCGAACAAATAAATTAATAAACAGAAAATATACTCAACAAAAAATACACTAGAAAGCCGAACATAAAAAATTCCCGTGGTTAATGCGTTGAGGGTGATTGTATGCATGCAGAAAGGGAAGAAGAACCCCCAAGACGAAGATGGTTTCTGCCCCCTCACCCATAAACACAGGGGGTTCTTCTTCTCCTTGTGCATGCATACAATTACCTGCAAAGCATAAAGCACAAGAAATATTATTTGGGAGCAACCCCCAAGAAAGTTACTGGACCTGTGCGAATATGGATGCCGTGCAGGGTAGACAGGGGTTAAAGGAGGTATTGCTGCAAAACATGAAAAACGCATCTTTTCAAAGTCCGACTAAATATAGTTTTTAGCATTTACCGCTCATATTTCCTCCCCGGTCAGCAACCCTCTTCATTCCTGGTCAGTTAAGTTTATTATCGGTTGTTTGCACCAAATTTACCTTGTGGCTTGCGCATCCAATGAGGGTTCTAGGCATGTTTATGAAAAAACATTCTAAAAAATCCTAAATGCAGTAAACTGTAAATTTACTGAAATTATATCCCACAACGTCGCCAATAATGCTTTTTCAGATAATATCAAATATAGCACTTAAGTAAATAAATTCACTTGCTGTTTCACTTCTTTTTATATGTTTATATTGCATATATAAGCACAAGATAAGTAAGCATAATAAAGGGGGGGAGGGGGCCTTAATTAACATCGGGACTACATAAACTTAAAAGTAGAGAAGGCATTTAAATTGTGTGTTAAGAGCCATAAGTTTCATTAAAAATCACTTGTAACTGTATGCGTACAAAAATTAGTCAACCAGATGTACAAAATCTAAAAAAATACACAGTTTTACGATATTATTTTAAATAAACCAATAGGCATACGTTTCACGGCGATTTCGCAATTCACGAGTGTATCAACCTAGCTTTTGTCCAAGACTACACTGGACTACCAGGTCTTGATACTTGCAAAGAACATTCGCGCCCCTGGTACAAAATTTAAAATACCGAACCTAACAAATATTGTCCTTTGCACGGAGACAAACTATACAAATGCCGATATGGTTGTTATTACTACATAATTCATTTGTTATTTCCCCCGGTTATACAATAATAATAATGCCTAAGGGGTCCTATCGTGGCTCAATTAAGAAAAATTAAAAACCAACTGTTAATACTGCTCTTAGAGTATGATTTACTGATATACAGATTTTCAATTTTACGCAAAATTGTGTTGTTTTAAGTCATTACCTTACAATTTTCATTTATAACCATCATCTAATATTTATTTTCAATATTTATGTCCATGTTTTAAATATGTTAGGTTAACTAAAAGTCAGTTGTATAATATCAAACTTTTTACACGTCTCCATTTTGTGTTAACTAGAGCAGTCGTGACAACATACTACCTTGTTCCGCACCGAGATGGAGTCCTTGGCGCAAATCTCTCAATGATCTACATGCTGACATGTTCCAATGATGTAACTTCCATTGTTTTCTATCTACGATTTATTTAAATAGCATAGCAGTACAGGTAACGTCATCTGTCTTTGTCTAACATTGTAGATATTGAATTACAGAATCTGAAGTGATGTCGAGGATTATTTTAATAATAATTTAGAATAACTTTATTTTTTGTTTGATCTAAAGACTTGAAAATTGGTACACAGCCACGTCTTTCTATCTTCTTTTAAATTGTATATTTTTGTTTCAATCAACAGTTTGGGATATATTACTTTTAAAAAACTATGGCCGTATTACTTTTGATGCATTTTTGCTACAATTAGTATGCCGTACTGAAGAGCTCTAATGAGAGCGAAACCGGTCTACGGTTATAATTGTTGCGAGAATGCATCTAGTCTTACATAATTTTAATTCTTTGTTTAGAAAAATTTGGCGTCAAGCTCTTGAAGAACATTTCCGAAAGTCTCTCCGTCATTACCTCTCTATTAGTGAATTTTCTTAATGAAAATTCAAAAAACAAGCTCTTGTTAAGCCACAGAAAAAGCTTTTACAACTGTGTTAAGTATGGAACGGCGTCATTAAGTTAGAACAATAACAAACAACAAGATCAGCTATCCAAATCGGATTAGGTCTTGAAAGTTTTCCTCTCTTTAATGAATCCTTTTATAAAAACATTCGCAAAGAATTCATCGGAATTACGCAATCTGATCAGATAACGGTAAAATGAAATAAAATATGAAAAATTTCGGGACGCAGCAAGCGCGTTATGGTAGTGAATTTTCATAATAATTGTACACTATTAGTAAGACATATTATTAAAACTAATTCTTTAAATTTAAATGGACCTTGGAGATCAGTTGTAGAGTCCCAGTTAGCGATTATTTGAAAAAATATATATTTTATATGGAGTTAAAAAATTAAAATGTGTTTTTAGATATAATATGTAAGTACTGCAAGTGTCTTTAAAAAAATTGTGCTACAAATTTAATTAAAGTTACAAATGTTTTTCAGAAGAAATTATTGAATTAATTAGTAACTAATTAATGAATTAATTACAAAGGGAATGTACCTGTCAAATTATAAATAAAACTCTGGACGCAGCAAGTGCGTTATGGTAGTGAATTTTCATAAAAATGTTTTTATTGCAAATATGTGTGTTTTCCTTTTAAGAAAGCAGGCATCAAATAACTTTATTGTGTGAAAATGTACAAAAATTTCCAAAAGTAAACTTAAAGTGTTCCCGGAAAAACTCGTTTCTTGGTCAACCTTATAGGTTAATAGCAAATTGGGCTATTCAAATATGAAGTATTTGATCAAAATTCGCTACCATAACGCACTTGCTGCATCCAGAATTTCTTTTCTTACAAACATGCATAATATTTCGATGGAAAATGCAAAAATGCATTAACATAAGGCGTGTTTGATTAAAAAAAAATTGTATCACCAACGACTTATGGGCCACCCTGTGATTGTATAAATAATTTTTTAGATGTAGCTCAAGACACCCTATAATTAATATATACATTTTATTTTTCGTATCTTGTATAATAACGGATATATTGAGCTTTATTGATTTTTTACGAAAATTCGACAAAAATTATATACCATTAAACGATAAACTCTATAGCTAAGACTACTGCCAAGCATCAGAGAAAGGGTCTATTTGAAATGAATTTTCTGAGAATATTTTAGTAAAATGAAGGACAATGACGGTTGAAACTAAGACTTCAGGGTTTGTATAACATCCTTCTTGAGACATTTTATTTCCATAGCCCGTATTAGATTCAAGTTATTTGCCTAAATGTTGCCAATTTTGACGTTTTAAATTGTCACTTGGACGTTTTGAGGAAAACCCCAATTTATTTTTCTTTAAATGCCTATAACTTTTGACCTACATAGCTAAATTTTAGTAGGTAACGTACCTATAAGGATATAAATCGGCGTACCAAATTTGGTTGCCCTTACTTTGTTAGTTCCGGAGATATAATTTTTTTTCGAAAAAAAAACACAAATTTTCCAGGAAAACCTGGGCAGATTTTCCTGACTAACGAACTTATCCAATCCATTTGCAAAAGGAATTTTTTCACCAAATTTAATCACAATCGGCCTATTATTTTTTGAGTTATCGGTGTGATACATATATATATATATATATATATATATATATATATATATATATATATATATATATATATATATATATATATATATATATATATATATATATATATATATATATATATATATATATATATATATATATATATATATATATATATATATATATATATATATATATATATATATATATATATATATATATATATATATATAAACATATAAAAATTGAAACTGACCCCGCATATGTGTTCTGGGGGGCCTAATTAGCACTCATTTGAAAAAAAAATTCAAAATTTCAAAAGTCGGGATCTCCTCATTAGTGATTTTTTTTAAAAGAAAATTCACTAATATGGCAGGTATTTTTCTTATTAATTGCTTGGATGGTTTTGTTTTAGTAAACCGATCCAGTTGTTGCAAACAATAAGTAACAAAAAAGGTTTTTTTAAACAAATTTGTAGTTATCCGCGAAGCTCATTATGTTATTTTTCTTTAATTTAGTACCCACGTGCGTTTACATAGGTGTTACTATGGTTCAAGATTGAAGATTCTAGCTTAATAGGAAATTTATTGAGCTATAAGATTTAAAATCTATCTACGAAAATGTTCTGCCATAACATACTTGCTGCACCCAGACCCTTTCCAACACTTATTTAGGGTTTGTGTATCCATACTTTTTGAAAATGATAAAATATTGCAGCTTACTATGTAAAACTGGAAAAAAAGGCAACCTCAAAATCATTTCTGAAAAAATATTTTAAAAAATGAAATGAGATAACAATTTAAACATAAATTGAAAATCTTGCGTCGCTGTTTCGTCGCCGGGGTTCTCCTTTACCTTATGCATGCCTACAATCATCCTCAGTGCATAAACAAGAACAATGTAAACAAACAAAAATCCTTTGGAGCAACCACTAAGAAAGTTATTGAACCTGCTGTGAATATGGAGGTTCTGCGCGAAAACGAAAAATTCACCAATGGGGAGATCTGTGTTTATATATGTATGTATATATATATATATATATATATATATATATATATATATATATATATATATATATATATATATATATATATATATATATATATATATATATATATATATATATATATATATCTGAGGCCTAGTGTTGAACACACTGAGACCTCACACGATCTCTGACGAGATTTGGGGTAAGTGGCTTGAATTAGTTCGTTATCCAGGAAAATCTGACCAGTTTTTCCTGGAAATTTTTGTATTTTACTTCGGAAAATTTTCGTAGCTCCGAAAATAACAGAGCTATGACAACAAAATGGCACATACGTTTCTACTATCCAACTCAACCTACATGCCAAAATTTAGATCTCTAAGTTCAAGGAAACAAAGTTATAGGCATTTTAAGAAAAAAAAATGTGTGCCACTGGTGATGAGAGGAAAGCACAAGAACAAAATATGTTGTGTGATTAACAAAACCAATTGAATTACATATTACAATATTCGCTGAATAGTTCTTTTGATGTTTGAAACAGTGGCCCATTTTCTCATGCTCAAAGTTGGGTCTGCAGCAATTTGTCCTAAAACTTCAATCTCAGTAGTCTCATTTCTAACCGGAAATTCACGTTCAGGATCCCGTTTTTTGTTTGCTACTGAACCAATTTGTCGAAACTTTGCAACTAACTCCAAAATGCATTTTCTGTTAAGATGTCTGTTCGGATGTCGTTCATTAAACAAATTTGCGGTACGGTTGGCACAGTCATCGTTTTTGAAAAAATTAGTAATTATTTCCACTCTTGCTTCCACAGAATAAACTATTGTAAAATTAATTTTCGGTAGTACTATCAAGTATCAGACCGACCGATAGACTGAAATAATAAACCGCATTTTTCTTGTACCGATAAGAAATGTTCTGATAGTAAATTTTTTGTAAGACTAGATGCATTCTCGCAACAATTAGAACCGTAGACCGGTTTTGCTCTTCAGTACGGCATACTAATTGTAGCAAAAATGCACCAAAAATAACACGGCTGTAGTATAGCCAGTCTTAAACACTAAGTTAGTGTTTTAAGACTGGCTATACTACAGCCGTGTTATTTTTGGTGCATTTTTGCAACAATTAGTATGCCGTGCTGAAGAGCTCTAATGAGAGCAAAACCGGTCTACAGTTCTAATTGTTGCGAGAATGCATCTAGTCTTACATACTTTGTCCCTATATTGAGGTAGAAATGGGCCAGGGCTAACAATTTTTTAAATTGTTAGTTAGTTGTATACTGTCTCTATTTTTAACACTCTGTGTTATTTGGAGCGGGCGTGACAACATAGTACTTGGTTCCGAACTAGGTGGCGACACGTTCACCACTTAGTGTTTTAAGACTGGCTATACTACAGCCGTGTTATTTTTGGTGCATTTTTGCTACAATTAGTATGCCGTACTGAAGAGCTCTAATGAGAGCGAAACCGGTCTACGGTTCTAATTGTTGCGAGAATGCATCTAGTCTTACATACTTTGTCCCTATATTGGGGTAGAAATGGGCCAGGGCTAACAATTTTTTAAATTGTTAGTTAGTTGTATACTGTCTCTATTTTTAACACTCTGTGTTATTTGGAGCGGGCGTGACAACATAGTACTTGGTTCCGAACTAGGTGACTATCAGCACATTTCTTATGGGAATGAGTAAAATGCGTTTTTGCATCTTCAACTGTGAATAATTTTTAAACGAGTTGATAAATCTTCCAAAAAAATTAGTGTGCTGAATTCATAAAAAAAAAGAGCTTTAAAACAACCCATGTTCCCTATTTAAAATATAAGGGTTGTTATCACCACCCTTAAGGGGTTGATGTGACAAAGTTGAATTTTATTTCTAAATATGTCCCCTCAATATTAAAAATGACATGTTTCAGCGTTTCTTAAAAAAATTTCCCTGGACGCAAATCGGTCTGTTTCGTTTTCAATGCGCCACTTTATATATATATATATATATATATATATATATATATATATATATATATATATATATATATATATATATATATATATATATATATATATATATATATATATATATATATATATATATATATATATATATATATATATATATATATATATATATATATATATATATATATATATATGTGTGTGTGTGTGTGTGTGTGTATGTATGTATGTATGTATGTATGACTTATCAAGTTACCAATATTTTAACACATATATCAGTAGTGTCATTTATATATATATATATATATATATATATATATATATATATATATATATATATATATATATATATATATATATATATATATATATATATATATATATATATATATATATAAATTGTAAAGGGCCCTGGATATGGGTTTTAGGGGGCCTAGTTACGCGCTCGTTTGACGAAAGTTTTCCAAAATTCAAAAGTGGAGATATACTCAGCAGTGTCTTTTAAAGAAAATTCACAAAAAAAATTGAAAAACTTGTAGTGAAAGTATGCTTAGTTGTGTATGGTATTTAATTTAAACAAACTAGACACCTTTATTAAATTCCCATGACTTTAGATATTATTTATTTTGTAAAAGTAGGTACAAATAATTGTCCTTCTCAATACAGTGTTGCAAAATGACACAAAAGATGGTAGAGTTTTCCGGCAAAGTGATAAAAATAAATGTTAGCAATTAGTTAGAAAGCTTTATCCGCGGCTTACTCTTATAACCGTTCCACGCCAGTGCAGAGTGTTTTTCAGCAGTCTCGAAATTATCCGCCTCTGTGAGATAGCATCGTTTCAAATGTAAAAAGTATTACAACGTTTTATCAATAGTTTCCCACATTTTGTAAAATTTTACATTACAGCATTTGCTCAATTAGCTCACATATATTTGTTATTCATTTTATTGCGTCTTCAGTAACACTAACATTCAGCCCATATCTGTATTGTGGAATGTGAGGCTAGATGTATTCTCACCATAGTTAGAGCCGCAGACCGGTTTCGCTCTAATTAGAGCACGTCAGTACAATATACTCTTACAGCGAGAACACACCTATAAAGTTATACGGTTATGGTAGCCAGCCTCCTAGAACATTGTGAGATGTATGACAGGGTCGCCATCTCGGTGTGGCACCAGGCAGTATGTTGTCACGACAGCTCCAAATATTACAACATGTTATTAAATAGAGACTCTCTACAACCAACTAACAATTTTCTAAATTGTCAGCACCGGCCCATCTCTTCCCTAACATAGGGACAGTGTATGTAAGGCTAGATGTATTCTCACCAGAATTAGATGTATGTTGTCACGGCAGCTCCAAATAACACAGAATGTTAAAAAATAGAGACTGTATACAACCAACTAACAATTTAGTAAATTCTCAGCGCTGGCCCATTTCTACCCCAATATAGGGACAAAGTATGTAAGGCTAGATGCATTCTCAGCACAACACATATTTCAGAGACCTTACGATCGTTTCGTTGACCATGTCAACGTCTTCAGAGAAAGAAAAATTCTAAAATTAAACTCAAAAGCTACAGTGATTTATATCGCGTCTAGGTAAACGAACTAGTCCGCAGTAAAACTGTCGTCGACGACCCATCGTTTGTCTATTCTGTCGTGAACCTACGAGGTCGAAGACCTGCTTTAATCTTCTGGTTGACAAATTTATAAGCTTTTAACTAATGTAAGGATAATGCGCCTAAAAACAAAGGTACCGAGTTATTTAAGGAAACTGCACGTTCCTTTTGATCTATAAATTTACCATGTGAATATTGGAGCAAGACGACAAGCTCATCTGGCGAAACAAACACCATAACATCCGCTCATCTTTTTTATAAAAAACAAACCAAGTGTTTGGCCCACAATCTTAACTTTAACAAAGGATAAATAATTCAACTAAAATTCTACATAAAAACAATATTTATATAGATTTTTATTCTACGTAAAAACAAGTATTTATATTGACCTATTAGATACAAAGAAAAGGAAAGGGGGTCTTTAAGTCGAGACAAACGTAGAGATTAGTATACAGTGTGGAACAGCCAAATGGAATAAATTCGATAACGGATAAATGAGGGCGTGTTGGGAAAAACGCTTGGACACGTCGATTTGTATTTTTAACTGCGCATCTTTTTCAAGAAAAAAAAATTATATAGGGTCCGTCATGTGACAGTGGCCAATACCAACTTTCTTATTTTAAATACAAGCCTCTGTATATTATAAATTTTTTGGATTCTTCAGAAAATTCTAGACATAATTCATGTACAATGTTCTATACCTATCTTCAACTGTTTCGGAAATATTAAGTATTTTCAGATTTATTACAAAAATTAACATTAAAAATAGAAAATTATTTTATTTCACAAATTCTAATAAGAAATACTGATTATTTCTTAATAATTTAAAAAAACAAAAAAAAATTAATGTCAATGTAGTAAATGTTCAAAATGCTCGCCACGAACATCTTGGCAACATGCTAATCTGGTATAGAAATGTCTTCTAACATTACTCAACATCTCAGGCGTGACTGATCTAATCGCAAGCGTGATTCGTCTTTTTAAGTCATCTAAGTTGAGGGGCTTAGTTTTGTATACAATACTTTTGACATATCCCCACAAAAAGTAGTCTAATAGCGACAGATCAGGAGATCGTGCTGGCCATTCTATCGATCCGCGCCTCCCTATCCACCGATTTGGAAAAATTTGGTTCAGGTACTGCCGGACATTGATTTGGTAATGGGGCGGTGCTCCATCTTGCTGAAACCATATTTTATTGGCAGGAACTTGTGGGTTTGCTGGATCTGGATATAAGTTTGTCAAAGTTGGCACGACATTATTTTGGAGCAGTTCTAAATATTTATCCCCATTCAAGTTGCCATCAATGAAAAAGGGACCTACGATATGATTTCCAACAATTCCTGCCCAAACATTAACTTTTTCAGGATATTGCGTATGTTCCTCTCTCATCCAATGAGGATTCTCATTAGACCAATAGCGGCAATTTTGACGATTAACATGACCGTGAAGTGTAAATGTGCTCTCATCAGAAAACAAAACATCTTCTAATTGGATCACATTGTTATCTAACATTGCCATCATTTGTTCACAAAAATACGTTCTCCTATCGAAATCGTCCTCCATGAGCTCCTGAGTTGGTATCATTTTATAGGGATGCATTTTACTTTCCTTTAATGTTCGAAAAATTGCTGTGTGGCTAACGTTGAATAGTTGGGCTGCTTGTCGACCAGAAGTATGTGGGTTTTCTTGAAACTCAAGCGTAATATCCAATTTCGTATCATCACTTACTGCATTGGCAGCTACTTTTTTTATCTGTCTCACATGACCAAGCTCGCGAAACTGCTTTTCTATTTTGCTAATTGTTCCTTGGGATACAGGCGGCAAATTTGGAAATTTTTCGTGAAATAAGCGAGACACTTCCATCTGTGTCCGTGTGTTATCTCCATAACCAATCATTTGTAGAATGGTTATTTTGTGCATTTCTGTTAAATGAACCATTTTTCTGATATTATTACGTACAGTTAACGAAATTCAAACGACAATAGCACTGACACTAATCACTACTGTCATGCAGGCAGACAACAAGTTGCTAAGGCTACGAGTTTTATACGAACAGAAAGAAAACTGTTTTTGTTTTTGTTTCATTTCATATCAGTAAAAAGAAACGCAGGAATGGTTTTTGTTTACTTTCTCATTATCAAGAGCTGAATGGGAAATAAGTATTGAATGCAATGTAGCGAATTTGTGAAATAAAATAATTTTCTATTTTTAATGTTAATTTTTGTAATAAATCTGAAAATACTTAATATTTCCGAAACAGTTGAAGATAGGTATAGAACATTGTACATGAAGTATGTCTAGAATTTTCTGAAGAATCCAAAAAATTTATAATATACAGGGGCTTGTGTTTAAAATAAGAAAGTTGGTATTGGCCACTGTCACATGACGCACCCTATATAATTTTTTTTTCTTGAAAAAGATGCGCAGTTAAAAATACAAATCGACGTGTCCAAGCGTTTTTCCCAACACGCCCTCATTTATCCGTTATCGAATTTATTCCATTTGGCTGTTCCACACTGTATGTATAGACCGGCCGAGTTATTGACAATAATTTATTATTCTGCCAGACAAATTAGGAGTAGTTAAGTGGTCAAATGCAAAGTGAAAATAAAAGGCTTGAAATTAAAGGTGCCGCACGATTCAATGAATTTCTGTTCTTAATCGACCTTGATATATAAATACTTTCTAAGGAATCGAGCATAGTTTGATGTCTAACATTTTTTACAAGTTTCAAATTTTATTTGTCAATGCGGTGATTATTATCCCATATATGTTGTGCCACACACGATTTGTCCACAGTACCATATCGTAAATGTGCGAGATGTTCACGAAATTTGGTTTGACCCACGTATTTAAGATTGAAATCTTTGCAACTAATCTCATAAATACCGGACATTTCAGTGACTTTATCTTCGCCTTTCGTATTACCCAACAAATTATTTAAATTACTTTTCGTCAAAAAGTCAAATGTAAATCGGCTTTCTTAAACATACTTACCAAACCCTTTGTGGTTCGTGGTTCATAATGTAGACACACAATTTTTTTCTCTATTTCATCTTTCTTAAATGTCGTATCTTCAGATATTGTTTACGGAAGCGGACGTTAATTATTGGAATAAAAGATGTAGGAACGAAGCACATGTGTTATGACATAGATAACGGTATATTGATAACGATATTAAAGCACAAAACTTAATACACATAATAATAGTAACAATAATGATATAACAAATGGAATAAGAGAAACTTACTTAGGTATGGTCATCTTTGACTATTAAATAATAACAGTGTTTATATAATTAAATTATCGCGGCGTTATTTCACCCGACTACATTTCAGCAGCTTATTTAAAATGAACGATATACATTTCCGCCTACATTCTAGAACAGTGTTTAAGTTAACTATATTACTTACTACAATGAATCTCCTTTATATTTATCAAACAAAAAACATATTTTTATTCTTAACCTTGCTGACTATGACATTCCTGTCTATATTACAAATTCGTTTGTTATTGCTGAACGTGACAATTTCAATGTCGATCCATACAATGTCGACCTCCAATTCATTGAAATGTTTACATAACTTCATTACAGAATTTAACTGACCTACTTGTAATAATTATTTCGGTGTTTTTACTAATTACATTTTTAAGGCTATTAGGGCCGTTATGAGATATCATCTGTTCTCTTGAACAGATATCATTTTCTTTGTTCTGTGTTTGTTAACCAATTTGTCTACTAAACCATCCGAATAACCGTTATATCTCGCCACGTTTTTTATGTACTTTAATTTTGTGTTAAACCTACTTTTACTTAACGCAAATTTTATCAACCTGTTTACTAGGAAATTTAAACTAGCCGTTTTTTGTGCAAACGTGTGATGTGAGTCGTTAGGGATATAACTAATAGTGGCCGTTTCCTTCCTGTAGACATCGAATTCAAGTGAGACATTATTTTTAATAACTAGTACATGTAGAAACGAAAGTTCAGTGTTGATTTCGATTTTGTGGGTAAATTTTATTGAATCAAATTGACTATTTAGTTTTTCAGTAAATTCTTCAACTTTGCATATATTTGTGTCAAACACTGCAAACATATCGTCGACATAACTAAACCAAACTGTTGTCTGAAGGTTACCGTTAAATGCAACAGATGAATTTAGTTGCCGCCCTGAGAGAGAATTTCATCAAAAGTTTGCCTTTTCTTCCAGCTTTCAAATTGGGGAGTCTGGTGCAGGGTAGATTGCTACGGACATATGCGCACACACATCCATGCAATCTAAAGGATGTAAGGGGAAAGAAAGTTACCAATTTGATCAAAATCCCATTATTTATTGAGTTATCGGAGTGATACAATATATATATATATATATATATATATATATATATATATATATATATATATATATATATATATATATATATATATATATATATATATATATATATATATATATATATATATATATATATATATATATATATATATATATATATATATATATATATATATATATATATATATATATATATATATATATATATATATATATATTACTTTTTTCAAAAGTCGGGATCTCCTCTTTAGTGAATTTTTGCAAAGAAAATTAACTAAAAATGTAGGTCATTGATATGAAAATTAAATCTCATAACGTACTAGCTGTATCCAGACTTTTTCTGTTTCAACTATAAACAAAGCATTATATTTAAACAATAGCTTGCAGCTTAGGAAAACTCCAGTCAGTCTGAAATATTTTGGTTTCATAATGATTCGACAAACAATACATCAATCCAAGATTAGTATTGAATATTCAGTATTGACTCCATTTAAACAGCCTGTAATGTAAACATCGGACATATCAAGCCTGATAACTCTTTGGTAAAACCACATGCTCTAATTAAACTATGTTAAACAGTTCATCTGTGAGGTTATTGAGCAACCCTTGGTTTTCCCTCTGTGCAATCATTTCAGATAAGCTGAAGATTATGAGCACAAGCGCTTCTCAATCACAATCATGTGGGAAATAAGCAACTTAACGGGTGAGTTGTTCTCAAAAAATCTTGAATCATATTTAATGACAGAGTACTCCATGCAACGTGTGAAAATACACATATGAAACAGTAGCGGCTCGTGCCTTAATGCATTGTGGGTGCGCAAGAACAAAAATTCGGCATGCAGCAAGTGCGTTATGGTAGTGAATTTTTATTAAATGCTTCAAATTTAAATAACTCAAGTCTCTACGAACTTAGAAAGTTATATTTTGGTGTATAGTAGAACCTTACCCAGGGCAACATATTCACTAAATTTCATCAAAATAATTTTGTAATTTTCTGGGAATTTTTTTTAAAGAAAAAATTTGAATAACTCAAGTTTCTAAAAATGTAGAAAGTTGAATTTTAGTGTGTAGTTTAGTCTTTTACAAGGGCAATATATCCACCAAATGCCATTAAAATATATTTGTAATTTTCGGAGAAAAAGATTTTTTTTTAAACAAAACTCAAAATTTTCCCGGAAAACCTTATCCGATTTTCCCGACTAATGAAGGGTCGCTGATAAGTCTGGAAACGGTCGATTATCCGGGAAAATATACAAGGTGTCGAAAAAAGTTTTATACAAAAGTTTTTGGGTTCTTCAATGTCTACTAGGCGGTGATAATTTCATTTATACAGGGTTGGTCATACAGGCGTGGCACACCAATATTAATTTTTTTTAATGGAACACCCTATATATTATTCGATATTTCAATCCTTCTCTTAATTTTGAGCAACATTTATCAGAAGCATGATGTACATAAACTCAATCGTTTCCGGGTAAAAAAATAAATAAAATAAACGCTATTGTTTTTAAAATCTATTGGATGAAGAACAAAAATAAATGAAAAGTAGAATATCTCTTGAAAACAATCTGTGAGTGTGAAAAGAACCGGTTGCGATGTTTTTAACATTGTTTGGAATCCTATTTTATAAGATGTTCAAAGTGTTCTCCATTGACCTCCTGACAATAATGAATTCGCTTAACAAAACATTGCACTGCATTTACAAGAGCGTTTTGAGGAATGTTATTAATTTCATGCACAATCCTTGCTTGCAACTCTTCAATATTCTGCGGTCTATTTTGGTAAATTAAATTTTTTACATGACCCCACAAAAAAAGTCAAGCGGCGTCATGTCGGGAGACCTAGCTGGCCATTCAATAGTTCCCGTGCGCCCTATCCATCTGCCAGGAAAGGTTTGATTCAGATATTCCCGTACCTCAATTCCAAAATGAGGGGGTGCCCCATCCTGCTGAAACCATATTTCTTCCGCTGGTAGATTTGGGTCGTTATTGTTCGGAAATAATCGACTTACGTCTGGAACAATTGATTCTTGCAAAAGTGTCAAATATCGAGCAGAGTTCAAATTACCGTGTATAAAATAAGGTCCTATGATATGTCCACCAATAATAGCACACCAAACATTTACTTTTTGCGGTCTTTGGGTGTGAATTTGTTCCATCCAATGTGGGTTTTCGTCTGACCAGTACCTACAGTTGTGTCGGTTGACTTGTCCATTCAAACAAAATGTAGATTCGTCGGAAAACAAAATGTGGTTGGCAAAGTTAAAATTTTGGCGTAACTTCTCCATAATACGTTCACAGAACTCGATTCTGCGATCAAAATCGTCTTCACTCAGTTCTTGCAATAAATGAATTTTATATGGACGGAACTTTTCCCGCTTCGTAATCTTTTGAATTGAATATCGACTCATATTGTGATTTAAAGCCAATTGCTGTGCCGAAGTTTTCGGATTTTCCACCACATCCAATATTACATTCAAAGAATTTTCTTCATTTGTAACGGTTACTGGCCTTCCAGTTCTAGGTTTATCCTTGATACCGCCAGTTTCGTGAAAACGATGCAAAGTTTTCGAAACTGTGGATTTGGAGATCGATTCCCGCTCAGGATGCAACTCATTGAACATAATCACCACTTGAGCAAAACTTCGTGTTCTATCACCGTACCCTATCATCATTAAAATTTCGATACGTTCGGTTTCACTTAAACTTGCCATTTTGCACAAAAACTGTTGACACTAAATTACTAATGTTTCAAAACTGTTGACACTGAATGAATGTTTGACATTCGTTGTCCTGGAAACATTTTAAAACAAAAGAATAATACTGCGTTTCTTATGGGCATCTTATCTTATCTTGGGATTCCAAACAATGTTAAAAACATCGCAACCGGTTCTTTTCACACTCACAGATTGTTTTCAAGAGATATTCTACTTTTCATTTATTTTTGTTCTTCATCCAATAGATTTTAAAAACAGTAGCGTTTATTTTTATTTATTTTTTTACCCGGAAACGATTGAGTTTAGGTACATTATGCTTCTCATAAATGTTGCTCAAAATTAAGAGAAGGATTGAAATATCGAATAATATATAGGGTGTTCCATTAAAAAAAAATTAATATTGGTGTGCCACGCCTGTATGACCAACCCTGTATAAATAAAATTATCACCGCCTAGTAGACATTGAAGAACCCAAAAACTTTTGTATAAAACTTTTTTCGACACCTTGTATATTTTCCCGGATAATCGACCGTTTCCTGACTTATCAGCGACCCTGTATATATATATATATATATATATATATATATATATATATATATATATATATATATATATATATATAAACATATAAAAATTAAAACTGACCCCGGATATGGGTCCTAGGGGTCCTAGTTCGCGTTCATTTGAAAAAAATTTTGCAAAGTCCCTCCATCGATACCTTCTATTAGTGAATTTTTTAAAATAAAAATTCACTTAATATGAAGGGCTCGCCTATTTTTTTTCCCGAAAATGTATTATAAAAAAACCTACTTACTAAACTAACTAAACTTTTAATATATAATATAATAATAAATAAATAATAATTAATTATTAATTAATAATAAATATAATTATTAACTATACTTACCAAGTTTTCCTCTAGTAAGTTATAGGTTATAGTAGATAAAAAGTCCCTTAAAAAGTTAACCTTTAAATTTGAAATATGATCACAATTATTTTGTCCACTTAGTAAGCAACCCGAACTAGCACTCATAATAATAATAATTGTCTTTCTAACAACGAAATGATCTAATTAAAATCACTCCGACGCGCAGCACTACACGACATATACTAAGCACATGCTAGATACAGACACGTTCTGCCAAAATTCCACTGCAAACTGCAAGTGTGGAATTTGAGAGCGCACACCAGATTGCTTATTCGGTCGTTTTCGACGATGATACTCGATCATTTCGCACTGAAGTATCGCATTTCCTCAAGAGCACCGAAAAGCACACACCGCCGGCAACTGATGTATATATGGATATTTGGATATGGATGTATTTTTATTTTATTTTTTTATTTCAACAACACACCACGAGGGCTTACAGCCTAAATATTATAGTATGTGGGTGTTGACAAGGAGAAAAGAGGCAGTTTGTTAATTCTGGACTTGAAGATTTGGAGGTTCGGAGGTGAAGGAAAAACATGTGCCGGCAAGGAACATATAGCTCTCCTTTGAATGGAGTCCAGGATAGCGAGTGTATAAGCGGCAGCGCCACCCCAGATGTGGGAGCAGTATTCGAGGTTTGGCCTTATTTGTGAAGCATATAAGGTATAGAGATTAGCTGGTGAAAAGTATTTGCGAGCCGGGAAGAGGAAACCTAATTTCTTAGCAACCGCTTCTGCAATTGATGTGACATGTTGGTGCCAATTAAGATTTCGATCCACAGAAATGCCAACAAGAGAAAAGGGCCCATTGCTTTGAATAACTTGGTTGTTCATTGTGATGGGTCTAGTGCTGGTGTATCTCTTGTGAGAAAGAAAGCAAGACTTAGTTTTGGTGGGGTTGAATTGTACAAGATTTCTACTTCCCCAGTCTAATATTTTTTGGAGATCCACGGAGACAGAATCCTCCATGAGTCTGCGATCCTCATCTAATTGGGCTAAAAAGACAGGCTTAGAATATTGTATATTTGAATGGAGGGTGCTGTCGTCCGCGTAGCTGTGAACCGGGTTGGATGTGCTCGAGAGGAGGTCATTGATGTGGAGAAGAAACAAAGTAGGGGCTAAAGCTGAACCTTGAGGAACTCCTGCATTAATTGGATACAGTTTAGAGGAATGTCCATCCACAACAACAGATATGCTCCTGTTGGAGAGGAAATTTGCTGTCCACATACAGAGTTTTGGTGGTAGGCCATATGCCGGAAGTTTATTAAGCAGCGCTGCGTGCCAGACCTGGTCGAATGCTTTGGATATGTCTAGAGCAACAATCTGGGATTCACCGTGTTCTTCCATAGACTTTTTTCCAAGAATGGGTGACAAAGGAAAGGAGGTCGGCAGTTGATCTGCGCTGACGGAATCCATACTGCCCGTCGTGGATTAGACTGTGTTTTTCAAGAAATTTTAGTAATTTGGTGTTTATATACTTTTCCTTCACTTTAGAGACCATTGAAAGGAGAGAAGTGGGCCTGTAGTTGCTGGGAAGCGCTTTGGATCCTTTCTTGGGGATGGGTTGTACTCGAGCAGTTTTCCAGTTACTAGGGAATATGCCTTTATTATAAGATATCTGAAACAGACGAGTCGGGACAGGAGCAAGCTCTGGTGCGCATTTTTTGAGAACAATTGCTGGGATCTCGTCAAGGCCAGAGGCTTTCCTGGTATTAAGAGAAGAGAGCATCTTTCGTACCTTTTTACTTTTGAAAATGATATCCGTCATTTTATGCGCGACATTGGGGACTGTTGGTGGTTGAACATTTGGGGGTGGGTTGAGAGTAGAATTTCCGGCGAACCACGAACCAAAAGGTCAGCCTTGCCCAGGGCGGTAGAAACAATTTCATTCCCTGAGACAAGAGGTGGGAACGTGCTTTTGCAGAAATTATTCCCAATAGATTTAGCAAGAGTCCAGAAGGGTTTGCCGCCGTTGAAGCTTAAGAGGACTTTGTTTTTGATGTGGTTATTAAACGAGTTTTTTGCCTCAGAAAGAATGCGGACATAGCGGTTTCTTGCGTCGTTAAATGCTTGACGATTTTCTTGACTGGGGTTATGTAAAAGGGTTTTGTGAGCTTTGACCTTTTCAAGTCTGGCATTGTCACAGGATTTAGAGAACCAGGGCTTTTGAGTGGCTGAAGAGGTTTTCTGTGTACGTGGGATAAATAATTCCATGCCAGCTTGGATAATTTCGGTGACGTTTTGTGGGATATCAGAGGGGTCAGGTTGAGAGAAGCAGACAGACGCCCATGGAAATGAGGAAAAGTAATCCCGCATTTCGTACGAGTTTGCGGAGTTGTAGTGCCAAACGATACGTGGGTGTGATGACTGTGTGACCTCGGGTTGCATTGCGCAGGAAGCAGTGACCATGTCGTGGTCTGAGCGTCCAAGGGGAGCGGGGACTGATATCTTATAGCATTCAGGTTGTGTAGTAAGAAGGAGATCCAAGGGATTTGAGCTGTGTGTTGGGATACAAGGAAAGTAAGTAGGTTGCTGAACCATATTGGCTAAAGAATTGCTGACTGCAAAGGCCTCCGCTGGTCTCCCTTGTGGATCGGTTTTTGAAGATCCTAGCCATTCCTTATTATGGACATTGAAGTCACCAAGAATAGTGACCTCGGAGGAAGGATATTCAGAAATCAGTCGGTTTTTTTCAGAAAGGTAGTCAAAGAGCTGGACAAAGTTGTTGTCAGGAGGTGACCGGTAAATGCAACAGATGAATTTAGTTGCAGCCCTGAGAGAAAGTTTTATCCATAGTATGTCTTTTCTTCCAGCTTCTAAATTTTGTGAGTCTGGTGCAGGGTAGATTGCTACGGACGTATGCGCACACGCTTATACCCCGGGAAATTAAGGTGATTAGTGGCTGTTTTGGCACTGATTTGGGTTTCGGTGAGGAAGAGGAGTTGGGGCCTGTTAGCCTGGAGGAAATGGTGGACGGAGTTCAGGTTAGAATTTAGGCCACATATATTTGAAAAGGACATGTTAAATCTTGATGTTGGCGCCCCCTGTACACCCCTCTCCCGGAGATCCGAATGGAAGGGTTTTTTGCCTCCGGAATATTTTGTACAAGGAGGAGCCATCATCATTTTTGTTTATAAGGGAAACCGACTCATACACCAGAACCGGAAACGTCCGTTGGGACTTCCCCTTGATGTATGGGGTTGTACTTCC
This sequence comes from Tillus elongatus, assembly GCA_964006375.1. Classification (NCBI taxonomy): domain Eukaryota; kingdom Metazoa; phylum Arthropoda; class Insecta; order Coleoptera; family Cleridae; genus Tillus; species Tillus elongatus. The sequence continues at coordinate 11,231,631 of OZ023262.1, forward strand.
TCGGGCGTGAAAAAATCCTTTAATATTACATAAAGGAAAATTCCACTACCACCCGCTATGGATTGGATTGGATCAATGTCTACCCCTTTAAAAATAAGATTAATAAAGGGACTATCAATTGTTCAATAGTTATGCTTTTCGACATAGTAGGAGGATACAAAACATATAACGGTAACGTCTGCAACCAACCATTAACACTATACTTATTCTGATGCTGTATTAATGGCTGCCAACTCTGCGATCCTCGATCCTCGATATACTAATTTTGTTTGTTGAATGCAGGAATGCAGGAAATAAAAAAGCAAATAAAAATCTATTAAAATATAGCATAGCAAAAATATTATTGTTTTTTCCACGGCAGGCGGCAGTGCGCGCGCACGGGCGCACTTATTGAGGAGCCGCCCCTGGTCTGAATTGAGATCACGCACGTTATTATTCGCAGTGTAGCTGTTGATCAGAGAATCTTCTAATACGACATTTACTACAAAAATTGCCTCATGTAACTGGTTTATAACCTACTTAGCCAATATTTTTCTTTGGCCTCTACAAATTCGCATCCGCCTGCTGCTGAGACGTCTGGTTCTGCGTGTTCTCAAGACTTACTACCTAGCGCTGCTCCCTTTAATGCTTCTCATTTTGATGTTATAATAAAACAGCTACTATCCATTAACTCCGTGGTTACACAGTGTGATATAAATATACAGAAAATAATAATATGATTTTAGCTCACAACGAACAAATCACAAAGTGTTTCTTAGAAATTGAGATACTGAGAGTCGAAAATATTGTAGTGCAAGAACAAGTTAACTTTTTGGAAATTAAAGTTTTCAACCTGGATAGTAAACTCTGAGATAAATACAACTTGTGGACGCAGCAAGTGCGTTATGGTAGTGAATTTTCATTAAAATGTTTTTAATAGCCAACATGTTTTTTTTTAAGAAAGCAGGCAGTAGAAACAATGTGCCATGTTTCATCAAAATAACTTTATTGTTTGAAAATGTACAAACATTTCCGAAAGTAAACTTAAATTGTTCCCGAAAAAACTGGTTTCCTGGTCAACCTTATAGGTTAATAGCAAATTGAGCTATTCAAATTTGAAGCATTTAATGAAAATTCGCTACCATAACGCACTTGCTGCGTCCCGAATTTCTTTTCTTACAAAGATGTATTATAATTCGATGGAAAATGCAAAAATGCAATAACATAGACCGTGTTCGATGAAAAAAAAAAAAAAAAGAATCACTTATAGGCCACCTGTAATTGTGGAAATATTTTTTAAGACGTAGCTTAAGACACCCTATAATTAATGTATACCATTTTTTTTTCGTAACTTGCATAATAACGGATATATTGAGCTTTAAAGATTTTTTACGAAAATTTTACAAAAATGATATACCATTAAACGATAAACTCTACTGCCAAAGCATCAGATAAAGGGGGTATTTTAAATTATTATTCTGGGAATATTTTAGTAAAATGAAGGACAATGTCGATTGAAACTAGGAGTTCAGGCTTTGCAAAGCATTCTTCTGGAGACATTTTCTTTCCATAGCTGATATTAATTTCAGGTTCGTTGCCTAAATATTACCAATTTTGAAGTTTGAAATCGCGACTTTGACGTTTTGGGGAAAACCCAAATTTATTTTTCATTAAATGCCTGTAACTTTTTGTCCTTTAAGCTACAGAGCTGAATTTTGGTAGTTAGCTTACCTATGATGATATGAACCCGCGCACTGGTTGCCCTTACTTTGTTAATTCCGGAGATATAATTTTTTTTCGAATGAAAGCGTAAAATTTTCTCGGAAAACCTCGTCCGATGTTCCTGACAAACGAACTTGTCCAAGCCATTTACAAAAGAAAGGTATGTGCCGAATTTTATCAAAATCGGCCCATTATTTTTTAGTTAAGAGGTCCTAGTTTGCGTTCATTTGCAAAAAAATTTTCAAAATTCAAAAGTCGGGATCTCCCCATTAGTGAATTTTTTTCTACGAAAATTCACTAAAAAACGCATTGCCAGAGAAAATAATCTATTTTTTTAGGATTAGCGGAAAGTGATTCTATTGAGGAAGATTGCCGCGAGGCATAATATATTTTGGCTTCGTTTATGGGTGAGATTTGTTTGTAAATTATATCGGTGACAAGAATTGGTAAGAGAAGGGCAGATAAACCGAGACCGCTTATGTTACGCGTTGCGAATAGTGGGATGGGATGCAGTGTTGCTGGAGCTAGGTCGCAGATAGACAAAAAAAGGTACCCTAACATAAATATAAAAATCTCGGGACACTTTAAGCAATTGCGTTATGGTCGTGAATTTTTGTTAAATGCTTCAAATTTCAATAACACAATTTTCTATAAACTTAGAAAGTTTAAATTTGGTGTGTAGTAAGGTCTTTTCTAAGGCAAGATATCCACAAAATTTCATTAAAATAACTTTGTAATTTTCGGAGAGAAAATTTTTTTTCAAAAGAAAATTTAAAATTTGAATAACTCAATTTCTATAAAATTAGAAAGTTGAATTTTGGTACGTGGTAAGGTCTCTTATAAGGCAATATATACGTTAAATTTCATTAAAACAGCTTTGTAATTTTCGGAGAAATATTTTTTTTTAAAGAAAACTCAAAATTTTCTCGGAAAACCCCGTCCGATTTTCCTGACTAACAAACTAATCCAAGCCATTAATAAAGGAAAGGCACTTGTCGAGTTTCATCGAAATCGGTTAATTATTTTATGAGTTATCTTATATATATATATATATATATATATATATATATATATATATATATATATATATATATATATATATATATATATATATATATATATATATATATATATATATATATATATATATATATATATATATATATATATAAAAACATATAAAAATTTAAACTGACCCAGGATATGGGTTCTAGGGGTCCTAGTTCGCGCTCATTAGAAAAATTTTTTGCAAAGTCTCACCATCGATACCTTTCTATTAGTGAATTTTTTCAATAAAAATTCACTAAACGTGACATGACGTGGAACAAAAAAACATCTTGCTACTGGAAGAACTAAGCTTAGTGTGAGAAAATCTCACGGCGCAGGGAATTTAACTATAAGGTTCATTGGTAACTTACCAATGAATCTTGCGACCGTAACATCCAACATTACGACAAAAACACGTGCAAGGGAGGAAGAGAAATCCCCGTCAAGGCCTTATAAAGCTTTGCCTCGCACCAATAGAAACATTGAACCTAATACGGGTTTCGTCCCACACAAGCCCATACCACAGCATAGAAAACTGATACAGAGATCGTCCAGTTGTTTCCAGTGTAACTACGGATAACTTTAACATTGTTTTTTTGGATTTGCATGGATTTAATAACTTTGATGATTTTTTTAAGACCTAGCTGTACCGTTTGCAATTTTTTGTCCTTTTTCGAACCATCTCCCAACTGATTTAAGTAAGGTTTCGTCATGTTTATCTTCTGATTATTATGCAATTAATTCTAATGCCACCAGGGAGAGGTCTCGCGGAAGAGGTAGCGGATTGTTATTATTCTCTCATAAAATATTGGAGGTATCTGTACTCGATGTCTCGCCTTGGTGGAAAATTGTACTTGTAGAAAAAGATACGTTTAGATTTATGCTCTGTACTGTGTACTTTAAACCAACTCTTGTTGTAAGCGATGACGTGCTGCCAATGGCTCTTGACGAGCAGATTTCCTTGGATATAATTTCAAGAGACTTTAATGGTAGAGTGGGTTATCTGGAAGAAGTTAATATAGAGCATATTATGGGAACGTCTGTTTGTGAAGACCGTCATAGTCTCGATAACACTGGAAATTCAAGGGGCGAGAAATTTTCGAGTTTATGGAATTAAGCAACTTTTGCTTATTAAACGGCAGAAGACTTCCAGATCACCCTGCCATTTTAACTTATTTTGGAGCATCCGGATTTAGTACTGTAGATTTTGTATGGTGTTTAGCCACCCGACTAGACCCTATTCTAGGTCTAGAGGTATTGAATGCATACCGTCTGTTGGATGATGCACCTGTTTGTCTTACACTTGCTCGTTTTTCCTTGATGCGGCCACCTTCTACTGACATCTCCTCTGGTATGAGAATCTTACGTTGGGATAGCTTATTGACTAGGTCATACTCACGGGCTATGGAACGCCACAGTGGAGTTGGTAATATTTTTGATCCGGGCAATATGTACCATAATATGTGTAAGTGTATCTACACAGTCGCTGATAGAATTGGTATTTTGAAATATTTACCAGGGTGTACGAATAAAAGGAGAAAGAACGATGGTTTGACAAAGACTGCGTCGCAGCGAAGAAAAATTTAAATGCTGTCTGTAGTAAATACAGGAGTAGTGGTTCCCAAACTGCTTACGTACAGCGATACGTCAAACTTAGAAAACCGTTTCGCATCTTGGTCAGATAAAAAAAAAACGAGAATATAACCTGGCCATCAGTGCTAAGGTGAGCGACAGGTCATTTTTCTGGAGGAATATTAGGCCTTTAAAAGCAACTCCTGAACCCCAGCTTGTGTGATTCGAAATTGGGAAGTTTTTTATGAGTCTGTTCATTGTGTTAATAACGGTACCACTATACAATTATTTCATGACGCGAGACATCTGTATTTGGATTCACAGTTTACATTGAGTCAACTAGACTCAAGCCTGGCTATTTGTAGAGCGGGAACAGCTCAGGGTGAAGGAATACCATATGACTATTTTTGTGATTTACCAGAAAATTGGCTACTTTATCCTTTGTTACTTTTTAATAAATGCTTTATATGTCAAAGTATTCCAGTTGAATGAACAATTTTATACTTATGATGTTACATAAGAGTCGTCCTTTGGATGATGTTAATAACTATCGTGGTATTGCCTTCGGAAACTGCATCAAAAAATGTTGTCCCACATTTTATTAAATCGGCTCCAAACCTGGACAGACGAGAGCGCTGTGTTGCCTCATATCAATCGGGATTCAAACCTATAAGAGGATGTACAGACAACATTTTTACTTTGTATACCATCATTCAACTCCACGTCCGTCTCAAAGGTCGCAAAGTATATATGGCGTTCGTCGATTTCAAACAAGCGTTTGATTCTGTGAACCACTTCATTCTCTGGAAAAACTATTTAAGTATGGAAACAACTGCATTCCTCTTGCACGACTCGTAGGATTACACTGAAGTTTGGTATTACTATCGTTCTTCGCATTATGCCAATTTTAGCCTCAGAACTCGAGTGTATTTATTTGATGTTTGTCCGCAATTGATATCTCGTGGCAGATTTCAATCGGATCTAAATCCCGTCAATAGTGAGGCCATAATCACCTCCCAAACCCTAACCTATTTGCATTTATCTCTCAGATTTATTATTTTGTAAGATAAAGAACACACTGTTTGGTTTGAAGATGAGAAGATAATCAAATACTTACTCGGCTTTTATCTTGTTCTGACCAAAGTCCTAGATTTATGAGGTCTTCGACTCAAAACACCGGCACTACGTTAGCTAGTTAGTCTGAAGAGATCTAGATAATAGATATAAAGAATTTCCAGCTATAACACCACCAGAATTGAGAAAGGTTAAATGAGGAATTTGTTATTCAATCAAAACAGATAAAAAAACACAAATATTTAAATTTATCTACAATTAATAATGAGAGGTATTTAAATCAAGATTCCTGGTAAATCAAATCTATAAGTTGTACATTACAAAGAAACAAAATAAGCATCAAATGCAAAGTTAAATGTTTTTCTATTAATTCTACCAATGCTCTCAATTTTAATTTGTTAGGTAAATTTCTAGTTAATTGTTCTGGCCAGAGTATGTTTTTTTTTCCTTAAAAGTTAGTGAAAGAAGCTCAGTTATTGTAAAATTAAGTAATTGTTTACTATTGTTTAAATGAAAGGTTACAAACTACCTTTTTTTTACTCTAAAACAATTCAAGGTTTAAAAAATTCGTAGGGAAAATATCAATTAATCAATATCATACTAATGTTCCTAATTTACATATTTTGACATTATACAGAAGGAAAATACAAAATACATTTATAAAACGATCAATCTGACTGACTAACATTTTGATTTTGACTGATTTAAAATTTCTGTTGCAATTTAATGAGAAATTTAATCAGAAATTTAAATGATGTAGGAAAGTTTATATCTGTCTAGTCTTAAAGATCACTCAAAAACTTGAAAATGATTCACATCTAGTGCGCTCGCACTTCCAAAAATTCACTAGCTGGAGATTTATTAAAGGCTCACTGTGGAATCCATTTATTTTCAAGTGCGATGTTATAATACACCAAACCACACTGAAATTATTTGCAGCACTTGCACGATAATTATACTAGGCGTATATGCCCTGCGGAAGTTATGTTTCACTTCATTTCCCGATTGAAAACTCTCCGAAACTAACCTCGGGAGGTAGCTCAGCTCTTACTTTAGTAGTTTCTGTCCACGAACCGAGAGCGAGAGAGCTTTGCATGCCTTTAAGTAGGCCGCCCGGTTTCTGCTCCATCGTCAACGCTCTTCCATGATGTTCTCTGTCCTTTTTAGTTACCCATGTACCTCCAGGTGTATGAGAGGGATGTAGAGATGCATGTGTTTCGCGGCAGTTTCTGCACGGACTCCGTCGAGCTTGGCAGTCTTAACGGTTACATGCGACCAGTATCTGTCAAATATAGTTTATTGCTTAACGATAGCGTTTTCTTTGTCGGCCTTTCTTTAAGTTGTCAACTTGTCTCATAATATTCCGACTTTATGACTTTCGGTATCTTTGTTAATATTTCCACCTCTAGTTTCTGATAGTTTAGATCATGTTATTGCGTCATTTCGGTAGATATTCATCTCTGCAACGATATTCTCCTGCTTCTTGATTTCCAATTTACAAACATCTTAGTAGGAAATTGTAGTAAATAACGATCTTTTGCCTTAAGGCAAATATTCCGTTTCTCGATATTTTAATTTAACGTATATGAAGGGAATGCCGTAAAACTACTACGATGGTAATTGTCAATAGCAAATTTTCAATTAATCTTTTCAAAACCAAAACTTGAATTGCTTGCTCAAAAATAAAGTCAGCTTTCTTTATTTAAACTTCCTTTGAGGTTCTTGTTATGTCAGTAAGGGAGTTACGGTAATGAATAAAACATAACCGTTACAACATGTCAAATTTATCTTTTATATTTGCAATCTTTCCACGTTTCTCTAATGTAGTAATAATGTTACAATATAAATTATTGTTCGTTGAAAAACTTTTAATAGCTGTTTTCTTTTGTTTCAGGTAACGATTATGCCTTGGTGAGCAGTAGTTTCTGTTAAAGTAAGTTATGTACTGAATAGTGAATATCTAAGTACTATGTAATTTTGGTATATAATATTTTTTTCAAATTCAAGATGCACGAGAATATGCCTGGAGTAAATGCTATATATGCTATATATATATATATATATATATATATATATATATATATATATATATATATATATATATATATATATATATATATATATATATATATATATATATATATATATATATATATATATATATATATATATATATATAAATATATATATATATATATATATACATATAATATTATAATTCTCGGGACACCATCTTGTTTATACCACAAGTTATATTTTCCACACATTGTGTCCACCTGGAAATAAGTCGTACACAGTTAAATTTTGAATATCAGAGTCTTTAACTGAGCCCACAGAAGAAAATCTAAGATACTTAGGTCAGGTGATGGTGCTGGCCACTCGATTACACCACGCCTGCCAATCCATCTCTTGGGAAATTGTTGATCCAGGTACTGTCGAACATTAACGTTATAATTTGCGGGACACCATCTTGTTTATACCACAAGTTATGATTTACTATACAAGCATTGTGTCCATCTGGAAATAAGTTGTATACAGTCGCAATGAGATACTGCGGTAAAAATTGTAGATATCGTCGTCCAGTTATAGTTCCTTCACAAAAGTAGAGACCGATAATCTGACACCTAACAATTTCCGCCCACACATTTTGTAGATATTGTGTGTGATTCTGTCGCATCCATTTTGGATTTTCCCCCGCGCAATATCTGTAGTTTCGATGGTTGTTTTATCCATTTAGTGTAAAAGTGCATTCGTCCGAAAACAGAATATTCAGTACTTGAAAAGAGTTATCACATTTACGTATTAATGTTGCACAAAACTGCATTCTTCGTTTTTAGCGAATTTTTTAAAAAAAAATTCGCTTATGGGGAGATCTGTGTTTATATATATATATATATATATATATATATATATATATATATATATATATATATATATATATATATATATATATATATATATATATATATATATATATATATATATATATATATATATATCCGACCGATAACTCAAAAAATAATGGACCGATCTTGATAAAATTTGCAGAGTACCTTCCTTTTGCAAGTGGCTTGGATAAGTTCGTTATCCAGGAAAATCTGACCAGGTTTTCCCGGAAAATTTTGTGTTTTCTTTATAAAAAAATTCATATCTCCGGAAATAACAAAGTAAGGGCAACCAAATTTGGTACGCGTGTTTGTATTATAAAGAGTGAACTCTGTACCAAAATTTAGATCCATAGCTTTGAAGACAAAGAAGTTATGGGCAGTTAAAACAATAAATGTAGGAGTTTTCCTCAAAACGTCAAACTCGCAATATTAAACGTCAAAATTGGCAATGTTTAGGCAAAGAATGTAAAACAAATACCATTTGTGAAAAGAAAATGTTGCAAGAAGAGTGTTCTGCAAACCCTTAAGTTTCAGATTCAACCGTCATTGCCCTTCATTTTACTAAAACGTTTACAGGAAATCCATTTCAAATAGACCCTTTCTCTGGTGCTTTGGCTGTCAGTTTAGTTAAGTTTGGTAGCTATTTGGATATTTATTTGTAGGTTTAGTGAAATTTATGGTTTAACGGCCTATATTTTTTTTTAGCTAATTATCGTGGAACAAATTTGTTAATGCATTTTTGCATTTTTTATCGAAATATGATGCGTTTATCTTTTAAAAAATCTGGACGCAGTAAGTGCGTTTTGGTAGCGAATTTTCGGTAAATTTGCAGTTAAGCTCCCGAACGCTTTACAAAACACTGTTTTCAGAAACCTGCCTAGAACCCCCCCTGGATCCACAAACCCCAAGAAAAATTTGTTGTGCACACTCCCCAAGGAAGTTACGGGACCAGGAGTGAGTAGGGGTGCATAATTTTTTTAGCTAATTTTTTTAGAACAAATTCGTTAATGTAATTTTGCATTTTTTATCGAAATATGATGCGTTTATAAGAAAAAAATCTGGACGCAGTAAGTGCGTTTTGGTAGCGAATTTTCGGTAAATCTGCAGTTTAGCTCCCGAACGCTTTTCAAAACACTGTTTTCAGAAACCTGCCTAGAGCCCCCCCTGGATTCACAAACCCCAAGAAAAATTTGTTGTTCACACTCCCCAAGGAAGTTACGGGACCAGGAGTGAGTAGGGGAGCATAATTTTTTTAGCTAATTTTTGTAGAACAAATTCGTGAATGCATTTTTCCATTTTTTGTCGAAATATGATGCGTTTGCAAGAAAAAAATCTGGACGCAGTAAGTGCGTTTTGGTAGCGAATTTTCGATAAATTTGCAGTTTAGCTCCCGAACGCTTTTCAAAAAACTGTTTTCAGAAACCTGCCTAGGCCCCCACCCCTCTGGATCCACAAACCCCAAAAAAAATTTCTTGTTCACACTCCCCAAGGAAGTTACGGGACCAGGAGTGAGTAGGGGTGTATAATTTTTTTAAAGTAATTTTCGTAGAACAAATTCATTAATGCATTTTTGCATTTTTTATCGAAATATGATGCGTTTGTAAGAAAAAAATCTGGACGCAGTAAGTGCGTTTTGGTAGCAAATTTTCGGTAAATTTGCAGTTTAGCTCCCGAACGTTTTTCAAAAAACTGTTCAGAAACCTGCAGGTGAGGTCCTAGTAATGTCTCTGAAAACAATTTGTTGAAAAGCGTTCGGGCGCTAATCTGCAAATTTACCAAAGTTTCATTAAATCCTTCAAATTTCAATAACTCAATTTGCTATTAACATAAGCTTTGTTGGATAGAAAACCAACATTTAAGTTTATTTTCGGAAAATTTTTGTATATTTTCAAACCATAAGTAATTTTGATAAAATATAGTACATTGTTTCTACCACATAGGCTATACCAGTAATCAGATTGATGCCTGCTCGCATTTGCTATTAAAAACATTTTTATGGAAAATCACTTCCATGACACATTTGCTGCATCTAGACTTTTGAAAAATGTTTATATATTTTCAAACAATAAATTTGTTTCAATAAAATATGATACATTGTTTCTACTATATAGGCAACCAAGTTTGATGCCTGCTTTCATCAAAGAAAGACATTTGCTATTAAAAATATTTTAAAGAAAATTCGCTACCATAACGCACTTGCTGCGTCCCGAGATTTTAATCTTCATTGAGTAACTCCTGCAAAACTGCATTCTATAAGAGTGAATCTTTAAAACTTACTTTAAAATACTTCATGTGCCGTCTCAAATGGAATCCCATTGTCTCGGCCAATTTGCCGACTACTACTGTTGGGATCTCTTCCGCTGCCCATAAGACGTTTAATTTCACTTCTTCACATACAGAATGGCGACCTCGTTTTGGCAATCTTCTACGCTAGACGTTTATGGAAATTTCTCATCTATTCGACTCAATGTTGATTGATGGATAGACATATCCAGATATTTAGTGTTAAACAGAATGCACTTCTCTTTCTAAGTACTGATCCTGTTACCATAACCAATCATCATTAGCACTTTAAATGTTTGACCTATTGATGAACGCATTATACCAATAATTCAATAGTTAATTTGAAAAAGTAAAAGTTTAAAATTATACGTATTCACCTTCCACGACAACTAAAAAGTTGATTTACTACGATTACCTGTGAATTGTGTTGCAAAAAGTTATAAAACTTATGCTTGATAAGTCTTATTACACATACCACACAGCTGATAACTGTTATCGTCAATCGATTGCTACAGATACGACATAGTATACAACAAAATCTCTAGAGCTCTTTTCGTACAAGAAGCCCAACATTTTGAACATTGTTTACAGACTTTGAGATATTGAAGTATCATATCACAAATATCAATATCATAAGACTGAACTATGTAATTTTTCACAGACTATTTGTGCTTACAAGTGTTACTGATAGTAAAAATATTACTACTCATTTTATTTTATTCCTACAAAAAAAAGGTATTCCTGAACAGATAATTATATTAGTTTTGTAAAGATGTATTACACTACTCACCAACTAATTCCATAATTTTTAAGGGGTAATTAGCCTTTAAACAAATTATAGGAGTAAGAACTTTAAATATACAGGGTGGCGCATTGAAAACGAAACAGACTTATTTGCGTCCAGAGAATTTTTTTTAAGAAACGCTGAAACAAGTCAAGTTTAATATTGAGGGGGACATGTTTTGACATAAAACTCAACTTTGTCACATCAACCCCTTAAGGGTGGTGATAACAATTCTTATATTTTAAATAGGGAACATGGGTCGAGTGTTACATTATTTGAAAGCTCTTTCTTTTCTGAATTCAGCACACTAGTTTTTTTTTGAAGTTTTATCAACTTGTTTAAAAATTATTCACAGTTGGAGTTGCAAGAACGTATTTCATTGCTCTGGAAACTCTCTGTTCAAAAACTCCCTAACACGTTGTGAAAAATGCGGAGGAGCTCCATCTTGTTGAAACGCTAATTGATTTTCTTGATAGCGATCATAATTTTCAACAATGTCAATTAGTAGAGGGTAAACTATATCTTCTAGTCACTCCAAATACGTTTAGCCACTCAAATTTCCATCTAGAAAAATTGGTCCGATTAAACGGTCCTCAAAAATGCCAGTCCAGACATCCAATTTCTGTGGAGTTTGAGTGTGGACTTCGTGAAAATTTCTTGGATTATTATCTGCCCAATAACGATAATTATGAACAATGACGTGTTTCAGCATTTCTTAAAAAAAAAATTCTGGGCGCAAATCGGCCTGTTTCGTTTTCAATGCGCCACCCTATATATAATTTTTATACCATATTTTTGTCTTAAAATTAGGTGAGGATACACCTCCTTTATTTTGTCAGAGAGGTTAGAAACATCCTGTATATCAACGAAAATTGAAATTAATTTCTGACTTCAACATGGTGTATCTCTTTCAGTTTTGACTTTTGAAATAAGGTTTGATGTCAAATGTTCCACTGCTTCGTATCAACACTTTTGGTACACTCTGTATTATATTATTTTATCCTAAACCAGCTTTTTTCCCACTTACTTTTGCGTCAAAATTTAAAGTTGCAAATGCCGCATCATTAGACTTGAATCTAAAGTTAACAAATGGTGGCAGCGTGAAAATGACGACAGCAATCACAAATGGTGGCAGCGCTCCCCGATGTTGGTCACACCCGCTGATGGTGGCCGCGATCGCAAACGGTGACAGCTCCCACAAATGGTGAATTTCCGTAGAATTGAATTAACTTTAATAGTAATGGGCCGATTTTGTTACCTGTCGAAGGTACTGTCCTTTTGTAAATGGTTTGATAAAGTTCGGTAGCCGCAAACATTTTGATATTTCTTGCGGAAAATTGGTACACAAATCTCTATTAGATAACTCATCTCACTTGCTGAAATTCACAAGCCTCAAAGTCGTGATCTCATCATAAACGAATTTTTTCTTTGAAAATTAAAAAAAAATGTGTAAAAAACTTGTTCTACTTACCCTTATGTTTCAGCTTCAATCGTCATTGACCTTCATTTTACTAAAATCTTTCCAGAAAATTCAGTTTTGAATTCTATAAAGATTTCTTCAAATAAGTGCAAACAAGGCCCCCTAGGATCCCTAACCCTGTTTAGTTAATGCTTTTATCTGTTTACATATATACAGGGTGACGCATTTCTGCGGTAAAGCTCAATATAATTGTTATTATGCAAGATTAAAAAAACAGTTATCATTTTAAAATCTCCATAAAACAGGGAAGTTTTTGAAATTATGAGCTAATAAATTATACAAATTTTTATTCAGTACGGAGGTTTATTCAATTTAAAAAAAATTGGGGAAGAAAAGTCTCGTTTTTATTTTTTTTTCTTCGGATTTTCTGAATAAAAATAGAAGATAATTCAGATTGATTCGATAACGATTAAGGATCACCATGCACAAAAATCACATTCTGGAAATGTTTTTTCTGCATGTGCTGGGGCAAAATACCTTAAAATTTTACAAGTTTCATTTTTTTCATAAAAATGGCTATATCTTGAAAACCGTAAACTTTTTAGTGAGATCATATAGGGTTTTTCTGAAAGGGTTAGAGCTAGCATATCTTCGTGTGACCTTTGATTTACGACTTTTCGGCTACTTGTATCTATGTATCACACCGATAACTCAAGAAATAAAAGGCCGATTTTGATAAAACTTGGTGAGTAAACTTTTTTCTAAAGTGGCTTGGACAAGTTCGCTATCTAGGAAAATCGGATCAGTTTTTCCGGAAAAATTTTAGGTTTTCTTCCGAAAAAATTCATATCTTCGAAAATAACAAAGCTCTGGCAAGCTGGCTTGTGTTGTAAAAAGCAAACTCTACACCAAAATTTAGGTCTCTATGTTGAAAGGAAAAAAGTTATAGAAACTTAATAAAGCAAAATTTTAGTGCCACTAAAAGTGAGAGAAGACGCAATAGTAAAATATTGTATGTGTAAACAAAATCTTTTAAATATTACAGACAAAGTTTTTCTTTTCATGGCGCAAAAAGTTCAAGAAGTACCAGAAAGATTACTTTTAGAGTTTTATAATTTTTCTCCTGTCAAATTTGAAACGTGAAAATTGGTATAACGATTGCGCTTTATGAATGGAGAATATTGCATAATATGTATATTAGTATGTTCTAGATTTAGGCGACTCCACTTATTTTTTTAAATAACTGCAAAGTCTGTGTCTAAATACCTTGCATATTAGAAATAAATAACTTAAGACCATTATCGGTTATCTGCCTTTCTTCATTGCAGTTTGTCAGTAGCCTTACGTGGTGTAAAGTTAGGATGCTTGTCTGATGAGTGAAGGGACGCGGATTCAAATCTCGTTGACTGAATTTCTCTTTTACCTTTTTCTTTACTTCTTTTCGTCTTTGATTCCATTTTAACGTTATCTGATCAGATTGTGTAATTTCTATATATTTTTAGAGACTTTTTGTTGAAGAAGAAAGACAAGCACTTTTAAGACTTTTAATTCAAGTTTAATAGTAGCTGTTGTTGCCCGTAGTAGGTAAAACCGTGCCACAGTTAACATAGACGTAGAGTTTTGTGACATGAGAAGAGGCTGTTTTCTTCTCTACAACCGGATTCAATTTTTACAGCATCCACAGGCAAAAGAATTTTCTCTGTGAAGCCACAGAAAAAGTATATAGTTCTGTATTTAGATCAGATTTTGAATATTTTTTAATGTATTTCATTTATTTCTATTTCTATTAGTTAATTTTCTTGTACAAAATGTTCTTTTCTTAGCGAATTTTCTTAAAAATGAATCTAATGAATTTTCTTTCAAGAAACGTTTGTTACGAATTTTTGTATGAAAAATTATTCAATTGATGGAACATTTTTAAAACGAAATTCATCGAAAATAAGATTTTAATGGATTTGCGTGCAAACAAATTATTTTATTTTCAATTTTAATTACAGATTATGTATATAATTTGAATTTTATGTATTCTTTTTGCAACATTTTCTGTAAAAACATATTTAACTAGTTTTCGCAGATTTTTTTTTGTGCTTCGTAAAAATCATTTTTTGTATGATGTTCTCGTGTAATTTTGGTAATTAATGATAAATGTTTAATAAGTTATTATTAAAAAAATGTTTACGGATTTTTTTGAAAAATTGTTAGCACATTTTCATGAAATTTATTGTTGTGTGGTCGAAAAAGTTATTGTGAAAATTTATATTTTGGTAGGTGGGTAGATAACCTGAAATGGTTGGTTGGCCAGGAAGATCGGACCAGTTTTTTTGTATTTATTAAATTTATTTTTTTTAGCGAATTTTCTTGTACAAAATGTTCTTTTAATAGCGAATTTTCTTCTAAATGAATTTAATGAATTTTCTTTGAAGAAACATTTGAGAGTTTTTGTATGAAAAGTTATTCAATTCATGGAACATTTTTTAAACAAAATTGGTCTTAAATTAGATTTCAATGGATTTTCGTGCAAACAAATTATTTTAGTTTCAATTTTTTTATTACAGATTACGTATATAATTTGAATTGTATGTATTCATTTAGCAGAATTTTGTGTAAAAAATATTTAGCCAAATTTGATGCCTGCTTCCATTAAAAAAAGACATATCTGCCATTAAAATATTTTTATAAAAATTCACTACCATAAAGCACTACGTCCAGACTTTTTTTAATTCAGTATATAATAACTGATTTATTGTCAATATTGACAGATTAACATTTAGCTCACTGTGTTTTGAGCCATTAATAAAAAGTCTAGTTGTGTTTTACTTCTGTGTGTTATTGAGATAAACTTCCTTACCTGATTTTCTTAAGCTCATCAACAATATTAACCGTATATTGTTTTCGTGATACCGAGATATTGATCTAATAGTCATCGATCTATAGTGTCAGAATTTTGTAATAATAGTCTGAAAACTTTAAGCCCTTTGTCAAAATCAACACAGAGAAAGTAAGTATCTACGTTAACTAAGCTTTTAATATCAGGAAAAGCCTCCACAAAAGCTTTTATTTAAAATTATACAATTTTAACTTCAATCTTAAATTGTTAACTTAATCATTAGTAGGTTTTCTGTAAAGGGATGGAAGTTGAAGGGGATCGGGGCAACTGTTAATCAAATTTGATGCTTTTCATGAAACAAGACACATTGGTCATTAAATATGTTTATGAAAATTCGCTACCATAACGCTATTGCTGCGTCGTCCAGACTTTTTAAAGATACAAAAATTACTCGGAGAAAAACAAGTTCCCATCACTCCATATTCAATAAAGCAGGAAACTTGAAATTTGGTACGTATTATAAAATATATAAACTTACGCGTCAAACACTCCTCTTCGGTGGGGGGCTAAAAGACGTATTCGATGGAACCTATACAGACTGGCCCATTGAAAACGAAACAGACCGATTTGCGTCCAGATAAATTTTTTTAAGAAACGCTTAAACACGTCATTTTTAATAATGAGGGGGACATGTTTTGACATAAAACTTAACTTTGTCACATCAACCCCTTAAGGGTGGTGATAACAACCCTTATATTTTAAATAGGGAACACAATTCGAGTGTTACATCATTTAAAAGTTCTTTCTTTTCTGAATTTAGCACACAAATTTTTTTTTGAAGTTTTATCAATTCGTTTAAAAATTATTCACAGTTGGTATTCCAAGAACGTATTTCATTTATTGTGATAAGAAATGCACTAATTGGTCAATTTTTTGTTAAAAAAAAACTAAAAAACAAAACCAAACGTTCAAAAATGTTTATTCAGTTAAGTAAGTGTCCAAATAGTTGACCACCAGCTTTCATACAAAAGTACAAATTTTGTTCAAAACGAGCTCTGATATTCTGGAGCATTTGTCGAGTTATTAGATAGCATTCTTCAACAATGCGTCGTCGTAATTCTTCCAGAGACTCCGGTTTTGTTGCGTAAATTCTACTCTTTAAATGGCCTAATAGAAAGAAATCTAAACGAGTTAAATCCAGTGATCTAGGGGGCCACTCAATAGCACCTCTACGCCCAATCCATTGTCCTGGAAACACTCTGTTCAAAAACTCCCTAACACGTTATGAAAAATGCGGAGGAGCTCCATCTTGTTGAAACACTAACTGATTTTCTTGATAGCGATCATCATTTTCAACAATGTCAATTAGTAGAGGGTAAACGATATCTTCTAGTAACTCTAAATACGTTTGAGTGCCATTAAGAAAAATTGGCCCGATTAAACGGTCTCCAAAAATGCCAGTCCAGACATTCAATTTCTGTCGAGTTTGAGTGTCGATTTCATGAAAATTTCTTGGATTATTATCTGCCCAATAACGACAATTATGACGATTGACTGTAGAGTTTAATAAAAACGTACACTCGTCTGAAAAACAAATATTGAACAGAAAGTTCCCGTTATCAGCTATTCGTGCAATCAAAACTTCACAAAACTCCAGCCGCCGATCAAGATCATCTTCATTCAGTTGTTGTACAAGATGAATTTTATACGGGTGAAATTTATGATGATGCTTCAATATTCGCTGAAGAGTTCTTCTTGTGATGTTTGAAACAGTGACCAATTTTCACGTGCTCAAAGTTGGGTCTGCAGCAATTTGTCCTAAAGCTTCAATCTCAGTAGTCTCAGTTCTAACTGGAAATTCACGTTCAGGATCCAGTTTTTTGTTGGCTACTGAACCACTTTGTCGAAACTTTGCAACTAACTCCAAAATGTATTTTCTGTTAACATGTCTGTTCGGATGTCGTTCATTAAACAAATTTGCGGTACGGTTGGCATAGTCATCGTTTTTGAAAAAAATAGTAATTATTTCAACTCTTTCTTCTACAGAATACACCATTGTAAAATTAATTTTCGGTGGTACTATCATGTATCAAACCGACCGATAAACTGAAATAATAAACCGCATTTCTTTCATTCCGATAAGAAATGTTCTGATAGTCAATTTTTTGTTTACAAACCAACAAAACATTGGCTATCAGCATATTTCTTATCGGAATGAGTGGAACGCGTTTTTGCATCTTCAACTGTGAATAATTTTCAAACGAGTTAATAAAACTTCAAAAAAAAATTAGAGCGCTTAATTCAGAAAAGAAAGAGTTTTCAAATGATGTAACACTCAATCCATGGTCCCTATTTAAAATATAAGGGTTGTTATCACCACCCTTAAGGGGCTTATGTGACAAAGTTGAGTTTTATGTCAAAACATGTCCCTCTTAATAGTGAAATTGACGTGTTTCAGCGTTTCTTAAAAAAAATATTCTCTGGACGCAAATCGGTCTGTTTTATTTTCAATGCGCACCCTATATTCTATCGAAGAGGGGATGATCTAATCTGATTGAATATGCGTAGTTTGTAGAATAATCAAACATCTAATAACCCTAGTCAACAATCAGTATTACTAATTGCCAGCTTGAATCAACATGGAGATTGCCAGATGCAAATTACTATCAAAGATTCAACTGTTTTCAGATCGCAGTTTAATCTTGATGTCTGCCGGCTTCCGCACTCCCTGTTTATACCCTCCCAAATATCAACAGTCAACATCCCTTATTACATTTAACCTCTATCACATTTTAAATCTAATCGTAAGTGATCTAACAGAGCCTAATTAAATTTGGTGCGTAAAAAAGTTTTAACATTGTAACGAAATTTCCGTTTCGTTTCAGCAAAATATAATTTCGCTTCCGTAACACAACTCTGACAAATCTCTAAATTAGTATTTTTAATAAATAGATATTCTAAAAACTATTCTATTTATATTTAAATTGTTACCTAATTTCATTTAAGGCTAGATGTATTCACACCACGATTAGGACCGTAGACCGGTTTCGTTCTAATTAGAGCTCATTTCATTTGTTTAAATTATTTCTCCAAAAATGAATATGAGGTTGCTTTGCTTGTCAGTCTGACATATAGAGAGCTACAATATTTTATTAAAAAAGTATGTATACAGTAACAGTTAATAAGCGACAAAAGGGGTCTGGGTGCAAGTGCGTTGTGGTAGGGAATTTTTGTAAAAGATTTCAAATCCAATAACTCAATTGCCCATTAGGCTATAATCTTCCATCTTACACCATAATAAAACCTATGTGAAATAGCTTTTTGGATGTTTTGTGTGCAAAAACTAGTTCGATTGGTCTGACAAAAACAAAACCATCCAAGCAATTAATAAGGAAAAATACACGCTATATTGGTAATTTAGCAGGTGGTAGACGATTCTTAACGTGATAGTAAAGGATTTTTTCAAGCCCGGGGAAGTTCCACCTCTTACATAAAGGGGCTGTGAAGTCTAAACGGACGTTTCCGGTCCTGGTGTATGAGTCGGTTTCCCTTATAAACAAAAATGATGATGGCTCCTCCTTATACAAAAGATTCCGGAGATAAAATACCCGTCCATTCGGATCTCCGGGAGAGGGGTGTGCTGGGGCGCCGGCATCAAAATGTAACATGTCCTTCTCGAATATATGTGGCCCAAATTCTAACCTGAACTCCGTTCACCATTTCCTCCAGGCTAATAGGCCCCAACTCCTCTTCCTCAACGAAACCCAAATCAGTGCCAAAACAGCCACTAATCAACTAAATTTCCTGTGGTTTTAGTTCTTTACTACCTTTACATTGCATGCAGGCGTGTGCGTATACATCCGTAGCAATCTACCCTGCACCAGACTCCCCAATTTAGAAGCTGGAAGAAAAGACATACTTTGGAAGAAACTCTCTCTCAGCTCTGCAACTAAATTCATCTGTTGCAGTTAGCGGTCACCTTCTGACAACAACTTTTTCCAGCTCTTCGACTATATTTCTGAAAAAACCGACCATCTGATTTCTGAATATCCTTTCTCCGAGGTCACTATACTTGCTGACTTAAATATCCATAATAAGGAACGGCTAGAATCTTCAAGAACCGATCCACAAGGGAGAGCAGCGGAGGCCTTTGCAGACAGCAATTCTGTAGCCAATATGGTTCAGCAACCTACTTACTTTCCTCGCATCCCAACACACAGCTCAAATCCCTTGGATCTCCCTCTTACTACAAAACCTGAATGCTATAAGACATCAGTCACCGCCCCCCTTAGTCGCTCAGACCACTTCATGGTCACTGCTTCCTGCGCAATGCAACGCGATGTCACATAGTCATCACACCCACTTGTGTTTTTGCACTACAACTCCGCGAACTAGGACGAAGTGTGAGATTACTTTTCCTCATTTCCATGGGCGTCTGTCTGCTTCTCTCATCCTGACCCGTGTCTCACAAAACGTCACCGAAATTATCCAAGCTGGCATGTAATTATTTATTCATTCTTTCTGAGGAAAAAACTTATTTAATAACCACATCAAAAACAAAGTCCTCTCAAGCTCCAACGGCAGTAAACCCTTTCGGACTCTTGCTAAATCTATTGGAAACAATTTCTGCAAGAGCACGTTCCCACCTCTTGTTTCAGGAAATGAAATTGATTCTACCGCCCTGCGCAAGGCTTTGGCCTTGTTGTTCGCCGACAATTCTACTCTCAACCCACCTCCAACTGTTCAACCACCAATAGTCCCCAATGGCGCGCATAAAACGACGGATATCATTTTCAGAACTAAAAAGGTACTAAAGATGCTCTCTTCTATTAATACCAGGAAAGCCTCTGGCCTTGACGAGATCCCAGCAATTGTTCTCAAAAAATGAACACCAGAACTTGCTCCTGTCCTGACTAGTCTGTTTCAGACATCTTGCAATAGAGGTACATTCCCTAGTAACTGGAAAACGGCTCGAGTACAACCCGTCCCCAAAAAACAATCCAAAGCGCTTCGTAGCAACCACAGGCCTATTTTTCACCTTTCAATCGTCTCTAAAATGATGTAAACAAACACCTAATTAATAAAATTTCTTGAAAAACAAAGTCTAATCCACAACAGGCAGTATGGATTCTGTCAGCGCAGATCAACTGCCGACCTCCTTTCCTTTGTCACCCATGCTTGGAACAAGTCAACGAACTACAAGGTGAATCCCAGATTGTCGCTCTAGACATATCCAGAGCATTCGACCAGGTGTGGCACACAGCAGTGCTTAATAAACTTCCAGCCTAAGGCCTACCATTAAAACTCTGTACCTGTACAGCAAATTTCCTCTCCAACCGGAGCATTTCTGTTGTCGTGGATGGCTATTCCCTAAACTATATCCAATTATTGAAGGATTACCTCAAGGTTCAGCTTTAGCCCCTACTTTGTTTCTTCTCCACATCAATGACCTCCTCTCTAGCACATCTAACCCAGTTCACAGTTACGCGGACGACAGCATCCCCCACTCAAATATACAATATTCAAAGCCTGTCTCTTTAGCCCAATTAGATGATGAGCGCAGACTCATGGAGGGTTCTGTCTCTGTGGATCGCCAAAAAATATTAGACTGTGGAAGTAGAAATCTTGTACAAATCAACTGCACCAAATCTCAGTCTTGCTTTCTATCTCATAAGAGATACACCAGCCCTAGACCCACCACAATGAACAACCAAGTTATTCAAAGTAATGAGTCCTTTTCACTTGTTGGCATTTCTGTGGATTGAAATCTCAATTGGCACCAACATGTCACATCAATTGCAGAAGTGGCTGCTAAGGAATTAGGTTTCCTCTTCCGAGCTCGCAGATATTTTTCACCAGCTAATATCTATACCTTATATACTTAACAAATAAGGCCAAACCTCGAACACTGGTCCCACATCTGTGGTGTCGCTGCCGCTGCTACACTCGCTATTCTGGACTCCATTTAGAAGAGAGCTATACGCCTCATCGGTGACACTACCCTCACCCTAAGGCGGCCATCCCTTGCCCACCGACGTGCCGTTGGTGACCTCTCTTTCTCTCTTTTATAGATATCTGCCCGGGCACTGCTCAGAGGAGTTTTCTTCCATAGTTCTTCCACATGCTGCCCCCAACAGATCTACCAGGGGAACAGAGCGAATGCACCCTTTTACTGTCCAGGTCACTAGACATAGAACATCTTGTTATGCCCGCTCTTTTGTCCCGAGGACTTCCAAGCTGTGGAGTTCCTTGCTGGCACATGTTTTTCCTTCTCCTCCGAAGCTCGTCCTTGTCGACACCCACCGTACGTTAGTATTTAGGCTGTAAGCCCTCGTGGGTGTTGTTGAAATATATATAAAAAACGTACATTATGTTTGTAAAAAATAAGTTTTTTTCTGCAAATTTTGTAACTAATGAAGTTTGTAACAAAATTTTTTAAAGCAATTTGCAGTATTTACATATATGTACCAAATTTTAATTATCTAGCTCCATAGAAAATATAAATTTCTTTAGTTAGTCGCTTACTGGCACCTCTAAAACCAATCTTCAATGTCGATTTAAATTTGAAGAATTAATTTTATTAATATATCTTACTAATAGTGTACAATTTCCATAAAAATTCACTACAATAATTCACTTGCTGCGTCCAGAACTTTTTAATTTTTCACACACTATGCATAACAGTCAGCCCTGATGAAAATCATATTGTAATTATGATCATTCCCCTTGTAAGTACAGTTTGCATAAAATTATATATATATATATATATATATATATATATATATATATATATATATATATATATATATATATATATATATATATATATATATATATATATAAACATATAAAAATTGAAACTGACCCAGGATATGGGTTCTAGGGGTTCTCATTCGCGCTCATTTGAAAATTTTTTTGCAAAGTCTCACCATTGATACCTCTCTATTAGTGAATTTTTTTAAATAAAAATTCACTAATAATCCTCGACATTACTTCAAATTCTGTAATGCAATATATACAATGTTGGATAAAGACAGATGATGTTACCTGTACTGCTATGGCATTAAAATAATTGGTCGATAAAAATCTAAACAAGTATAATTGCAACATGCCAGAACGTAGACAGGGACGCCATCTCGGTGCGGAACCAGGTAGTATGTTGTCACAACTGCTCTAGTTAGCACAAAATGTTATAGATGGAGACATTTGTACAATCAACTAACAATTTGGCAGATGTCAGACCTGACCCATTTCTTTTATAATACCGGGACAATGCTTGCTTTCAAAAGCGCTGAATTTTAGCATGCGACAATGTTCTCTGCAAGTATCAAAACCTGCTCAACCGGATGCACAAGCTACAAGGCAAATTTGGTGCAAACAACCCCTAAGAAACTTAAGGGACCACGAATTTATAGGGTTGCTGGACGTGGAGGAAATCTGAGCGGAAAATGATAAAAAACATTTAGTTGAACTTTGAAAAGATGCGTTTGCAGCAATACTTACTTTAAACCCCGTCTGTCCCGAACAACACCCATATTCGCCCAGGTGCAGTAACTTTCTTGGGGGGTTGCTCCCAAGAAATTTTTCTTGTGATTTATGCTTTAAAGGTAGTTTTATGCATGGACAAGGGAAAGGAGCACCTCTCGTGTTTTTGGGTAAGGGCCGAAATCCTCTTCGTCTTGGGGGTTCTTCTTCCCTTCTACATGCATACAATCACCCCCAATGCAAGAAACACAGAAATCTTTTTATGTTCAGCTTTCTAGTATATTTTTGTTGAGTATATTTCCTGTTTATCAGTTGCTTTGTTGAGTTTCGTATCCAAATTACTGTATAAATATTTAGGTTAGGGGTCATGTTTTTGCTTGGCCGTTTTACCTTATTTTTTTACCGTTCCTAGTTAAATAAAGTAACGTTTTCTAACTTTTAGATAAGGCTAAATCACTATGATATATTATTCTTATGAAAATTTACTACAATAACGCTCCTGCTGCGTCCCGAACATTTTTTAAAATATGAATCAAACTTCCTTATGAAAAGCTTTTGTAACTTTAATTTAATTTGTAATTCAAGTTTCTTTTAAAGAGACTTACACACAGATATAGCAAAATTTAATTTTCTAGCTTCATAGAAAATTGAGGTTTGGGCATTTTTCTCAAAAGGAGTTAGAACACAGGATTTTAGTGAATTTTCTTTAAAAAATTCACTAATGAGGAGATCCCGACTTTTGAATTTTGAAAAAAATTCTTCAAATGAGCGCTATTTAGGACCACAGAAACCCAAATCCGAGGTCGGTTTCAGACTTTATATGTTTATATATATATATATATATATATATATATATATATATATATATATATATCTCCGGAATTAACAAAGTAAGGGCAACCAAATTTGATACGCTGGTTTATATCATTATACGTAAGTTTTCTACCAAAACTTAGCTCTGTAGGTTAAACGACAAAAAAGTTACAGGGATTTAAAGAAAAATAAATTTGGGTTTTCCTCAAAACCTCAAAGTCGCGATTTAAAACGTCAAAATTGGAATATTTAGGCAATGAACCTGAAACTAATATGAGCTAGGGAAGAAAAATGTCTCAAGAATAATGTTTTACAAAGCCTGAAGTCTTAGTTTCAATCGTCATTGTCCTTCATTTTACAAAAGATTTCCTAGAAAATTCATTTCAAATAGACCCCTTCTCTGATGATTGGGCAGTAGTGTTGATTATAGAGTTTGTCGGTTAATGGTATATTATGTTTGTCGAATTTTCGTAAAAAATCTTTAAAAAAAATTGTACACATTAATTATAGGATGTCTTGAGCTACATCTTAACAAAATATTTCTACTATTACAGGCTGGCCCATATGTCGTTGGTGAATCAAATTTTCTTTTTTAGTTAATTTTCTTTAAAAATTAACTAATGGGGAGACCCGTGTTATATATATATATATATATATATATATATATATATATATATATATATATATATATATATATATATATATATATATATATATATATATATACACCGATAACTAAAATAATAAAGGACCGATCTTGATCAAATTTGGTGAGTACCTTTCCTTTGCAATTGGCTTGGACAAGTTCGTTATCCAGGAAAATCGGACCAGGTTTTCCCGGAAAAATTTGTGTTTTCTTTCTAAAAAAAGCATATTTTCGGAAATAACAAAATGAGGGCAACCAAATTTGGTATGCGTGTTTGTATTATAAGTATTCAACCATGTGCCAAAACCTAAGTCTCTAAGTTTAAGGAGAAAAAAGTTACGGGCAGCTTAAGAAACAAATTTTGGAGTTTTCCTCAAAACGTCAAACTCGCAATTTAAAACGTCAAAATTGGCAATGTTTAGACTAAGAACGTGAAACAAATATGGATTGCGAAAAGAAAATGAAATATTGACAGAAAATTCATTTTAAAGAGACCCTTTATCTGATGCTTTGGCTGTCGGTTTAGTGAAGTTTATGGTTTAACGGTCTATAACTTTTAGCCAATTTTCGTAGAACAAATTCGTTACTGCATTTTAGCAGTTTTGATCGAAATATGCTGCGTGTTTGTAAGAAAGAAATCTGGACGCAGTAAGTGCGTTTCGGTAGCGAATTTTCATTAAATCCTTCAAATTTAAATAACTCAATTTGCTATTAACGTAAGTTTTGTTTGCATACAGACTTGGAAACTACTTCTCTGGCTTCACTGTTGGTTTTTAGTGGTGAAGGACGTAGCCAGCGCGTGAGCTAACTGGAGCAAGTGGCCCTTCGAATTCTGGAAGTTCTAGGATGTTCTTCAATGCTTCTGTGCCTATAGTTTCGCTGCTTGACAGCATTTTCAGACAAGCAGCGAAACTATAGTCACAGAAGCATTGAAGAATATCCTAGAACTTCCAGAATTCGAAGGGCCACTTGCTCCAGTTAGCTCACTCGCTGGCTACGTCCTTCACCACTAAAAACCAACAGTGAAGCCAGAGAAGTATTCTCCAAGTCTGTATGCAGTATGGAGAAGTTTCACCAAGTAAGGGCAACAACAATCAATGAATGTAAGTTTTGTTGGTTAGGAAACCAACATTTAACTTTATTTTCAGAAAATTTTTGTATGAACGCAACAAGGGCGTTTTGGTAGCGAATTTTCATTAAAGGTTTCAAATTTTAATAACTCATTTTCTCGGAAACATTTAAATTTAATTTTCGGAAAATTTTTGTACATTTTCAAATAATTATTTTGATAAAATATGGTACATTGTTTCTACTATATAAGTTATACCGGTAACCAAATTAATGCCTGCTCGCATTAGAGCGATATATTTGTAATTAAAAACATTTGAATGAAAATTCACTTCCATAACGCACTTGCTGCGTCCAGACTTTTTTTGATAATAGAGAGATATCGATGGTAACATTTTCAAAAAAATTCTTCAAATGTGCACATACTACAATTTCTATGATCGATCTTCAAAGTCGGTTTAAATTTAAAGTATTAATTTCAGAAATATTCCTTATTATAATAGTGTACAGTTATTATGAAAATTCTCTACTATAACGCACTTGCTGCGTCCTGAATTTTTTTTCTATCTCAGTTTGCTATATTTGATTTTAACTTGGCGTTGCCATAAATTTGTAGTAGGTAACTCTAAATAAAGTCTTCCCAAAGCAAAATACGTGGTAATTGTTTATTTCGTAATACAATGCGTAGATGTTTACCATCTAAAACCACGCGTTATCTTTTTTCCACATCTTTATATTGTATTTTGGTGTTTACTGCGTAAACATTGCTATTCTGAAGCCAAGGATTCTCCGTAACGACTATTTTATGTGAACTAATAAAAAATCTATAGCCTGAAGAATTTTTTTCACTGCAACCAGTTTATTATTCATAGTGATGGTTGTTGGGCTATTCCGGGCGCCCTTATAAACGATTCTGGTAATTCAACAAAAGCGGGGGTGACACAGATTACGGCTTGATTTATAAATGGGGCAATTATTAGCCTTGAATCTCTCGCATACGACCAGTCAAATAAATTTGTTTCTTCGCTTTGCTAGTTCTCTAATTTAAAAACGAGATAACGCCTGTACACCGTCTATCTAATAGCGAAAATCACATTTGTTTACTGTCGGCTTTTACGTTTTCAATTTATATTGTGTCGCGAAGGATTAGCTTCATTGATGTCTTTTTCAGAAGTCACTAGTTAACAGATGAGGACTTGCGTTTTATTTGACGTTATCGTTTATATTGATTGTGGTTGCCCTTACTTGGTGAAACTGGTCCATAATATATACAGACTTAGAGAGTACTTCTCTGGCTTCACTGTTGGGTTAGATGTAGTGATGGGAAAAACCGTTATTTTCTATTAACAGTTAAAGCCGTTTACGGTATTTCATAACAACCGTTGAAAATAACAGCTTCAGTTATTTCGCTGTTATTTTGAACTGTTTTTTTTTAATTTCAACAACACACCACGAGGGCTTACAGCCTAAATACTATCCTACCGTGGGTGTTGACAAGGAGGAAAGAGGCAACTCGTTAATTCTGGACTTCAACGTTTAGAGGTTCGGAGGAGAAGGAAAAACATGTGCCGGCAAGGAATTCCACAACTTGGAAGTCCTCGGGACAAAAGAGCGGGAATAACAAGATGTCCTATATCTGGTGACTTGGACAGTAAAAGGGTGCATTCGCTATGTTCCCCTGGTAGATCTGTTGGGGGCGGCAGGTGGGGGAACTATGGAGGAAAGCTCCTCTGAGCAGTGCCCGTGCAGATATCTATAAAAGAGAGAGAGAGAGAGAGAGGTCACCAACGGCACGTCGGTGGGCAAATGATGGCAGGCTTTGGGTGAGGGTAGGGTCACCCATGAGACGTATAGCTCTCTTTTGAATAGAGTCCAGGATAGCGAGTGTAGAAGCGGCAGCTGTACCCCAGATGTGGGAGCAGTATTCGAGGTTTGGCCTTATTTGTGAAGCATATAAGGTATAGAGATCAGCTGGTGAAAAGTATTTGCGAGCCCGGAAGAGGAAACCTAATTTCTTAGCAGCCGCTTCTGAAATTGATGTGACATGTTGGTGCCAATTAAGATTTCGATCTACAGAAATGCCAACAAGAGAAAAGGACTCATTACTTTGAATAACTTGGTTGTTCATTGTGATGGGTCTAGGGCTGGTGTATCTCTTGTGAGAAAGAAAGCAAGACTTCGTTTTGGTGGAGTTGAGTTGTACAAGATTTCTACTTCCCCAGTCTAATATTTTTTGGAGATCCACGGAGACGGAGAGTCGATCGTCGATAGTATCCTACATTCCCAAAGCTGCGAGAGAGAGTGAGCACACTAGAGTATAAATAACGTGTTTCCTGTTAAGTAATATGTTATGAAGTAAAGTCTGCTCTATACTGCATAGCATACCCATACATATTTATTTCATTCCCAGTCGCATGTCCATTCATCCCGTTAAATAGTTAAATTTGACAGTTGCCGATGAAAACCGATGTTTATTCATCGAACCTAGTTGCAGTGGAACTGAAACAGATACGACTCCGAATTCTAGTTTAGTGTAAAAAGCGTTATTTTATAACCTGTTTTTTTATAAATCCACAACTGGTGGTTACCGTTACGGCTCGACAACCGTTTAAAAATAACCGACAGTTAAATAACGACCCATCACTATATACAGACTTGGAGACTAGTGATGGGAAAAACGGTTATTTTCTGTTAACAGTTGAAGCCGTTAACGTTATTTAATAAAACCCGTTGAAAATAACGGCTTCAGTTATTTTAAACTGGATAGTCAATCGATAGTATCCTACATTCCCAAAGCTGTGAGCGAGAGCGAGCACACTAGTATAAATGCATTGTATTTTTACCCCGTTATTTCACGTAGTGTATAAATCTCAAATTTTGTCGATATGAAATTGAAACAAAGGGTTAAGAAATTATAATAAGCGTGCCGTAAATCTTTTGCCACTCTGTAGTGAAACTTTTAGAAATCAGAAAGGAGTCTTATATTAGTATTTACTTAGATGTTTTAGGAATTATAAACTAGTCATTTCTAACAAATATATTTTATGAGGGGTCTTTACGTAAATGTCAATGTCACAGCAAGAATCAATAAATATCATTATTTATCACGTCCTGGGACGTTAGACGTTAGAACTTTTATTGCATTGCAAGGCAGCACTAGCTTCAACAAATAAATGCTTTATACACTACTACACTACACAGGGAGAGGGAGTGATTCTAAGAACTGCAACATAATGCAGCTCATAAAATTTCGTTAAAGAAATTTGTGTTTATTTTGTACATATGGTTTGTTATTACATTATGCTTTTATTCTTTCTCAGAAAGATCTCTAGTTACATTTTCGATTTTCGGTTCACTGGTCATCTTTATCGGTACGCTTTTAAAAACTGTGCAAACCACAGCCAACAGTATAAAAAATTGAGTTTCAGTTTAAAAGTTTTAAAAACAAATTGGAAGATATATAGTATTAATTTTTTATTACTTATTTTAATGAAAACTTTTTTTTGCCAAAATTTCAAAGGGCTGTAACTTGGAGGAGAAGGGGTTTCAAGAAAAACTTTATAAAAAGACACCCCTTATTTTTCGCTAAAGAATCACCCTGTATATATATATATATATGTATATATATATATATATATATATATATATATATATATATATATATATATATATATATATATATATATATATATATATATATATATATATATATATATATATATTCATTTAATTTTTTATATTTGAATGTATATAGATATTAAAAATGTTGTATCATTATATTTTTTTATCAATTTGATAACTATTATCAGACAAACGAAAATGACGTGTTAACTGTTTTCTTAGGTAATGTATATAAATTTAAATAAATAAGTACTTTAATTTCATGTGAAATAACCCTATTTTGCGTTGTCTATTTCTATAGTGAAAGTACTAACACGTTTTTACAGAAATTCTTCTTTTCACGCAACATTTTTTATTATTAAATATTTGGCTTTACATACTAGTGGGAAACTCAACTGTTTCAAAAATAACAGCTCTCAGTTTAGCAGATTAACTCTGTGTAGTAGTGTCCGTATGCCGTATCCCCATCAACAACCAACAACCGGTTATAATTAAAATTAAACCGTTTTATTGTACCGAAGATCCTACGTTTCTAAAGCTGTTAGCGAGAGCAAGCACACTAGTATAAATAACGTGTTAAGTATAATACATATTTAGCATTCCCAGTCTCAAGGCTATTCATCCCGTTAAATGGTTAAATAACAGTTGCCGATGAAAAATGATGTTTATTCATCGAACCTAGTTGCAGTGGAACTGAAACAGATACGGATAACGGATACGACTCCAAATTCTAGTTTAGTGTAAAAAGCGTTATTTTGTAAGCTGTTATTTTTATAAATCCATAACTGGTGGTTACCGTTGCGGCTCGGCAACCGTTTAAAAATAACTGACTGTTAAATAACGACCCATCACTATTGGAGACTACTTCTCTGGCTTCACTGTTGTGTTAGATGTTCTCGGATGTTGTTCGACGTCTCTGTGACTAGTTTCGCTGCTTGACAGCATTCTCAGACAGATTAAAACTGAATTAGTACGAAATCATGACAACTACAAATAAAGATCTGTTGCCATGTTATGATATGATGTTTTGATCAAAAAATTCATCAAATTTAAAATAAAATAAAACGAAACACAGATGACGGATGAGGCTTTCAATGTATGTCAATATTTAACCTAAAAATAGAACAACCCCAGGCCTCAGAGAGATCTTTCTGAGGGCTAGGGTTGAACACACTGAGACCTCACAGACGATCTCCGGCGAAATTTGGGGAGTAGGCAGATTGAAGCCCCGTAATCGAGCTACAACAACCCAACCCACCTTTGTCCACCGCTCTAAGGAGTAGGCAGATTGAGGCCTTAGAGTGTCCTTACATATTTCCTTTACCTACCTTTGTCCACCACTCTAAGAAGTAGGCAGATTGAGGCCTTAGAATGTCCTTACATATTTCCTTTACCCACCTTTGTCCACCACTCTAAGGAGTAGGCAGATTGAGGCCTTAGAGTATCCTTACATATTTCCTTTACCCACCTTTGTCCACCACTCTAAGGAGTAGGCAGATTGAGGCCTTAGAGTGCCCTTACATATTTCCTTTACCCACTTTTGTCCATCACTCTAAGAAGTAGGCAGATTGAGGCCTTAGAGTATCCTTACATAGTTCCTTTACCTCTTGAAAATGGCTCCAAAAAAAGAGCCGAAACGTCGAATTTTCATAAATTCTGGACGCAGTGCAACCCTAGAACCAAGTATGTCTCACATTAAAGACCGCGGAAATCTTTCAATATATATATATATATATATATATATATATATATATATATATATATATATATATATATATATATATAAACGTATAAAAATGAAAACAGACCCCGGATATGGGTTGTAGGGGTCCTAGTTCGCGCTCATTTGAATTTTTTTTTGCAAAGTATTACCATCGATACCTTTCTATTAGTGATTTAAAAAAAATAAAAATTCACTAAAAGGTAGACCAGTGGATTTTAAGGACATTGAGCTACCCCTCATTTATGAATGTAGCCTTTCTGTGAACGAAAAGAAGAAAAACAATATGGAAGAGCTGTTTCAGTTTATACCACCATTCTATCAGGAATACTTTCGAACATTGCATCCAGGATGAATAATAATCAGTGTTGAGGTTGTAAATAAAAATTTACTGATTTAAATTTAATAATAAAACATTAAAAAAAGTTTTTCTGTATAAAATATACCACGCAAAAACGATGAAAGTCATACTGGTCTAAGTCACAAAGTTCAGAATAGGGGACAAACAAAAGATTTTTTCAATTAACTGAATTTCACAATGTGAAAACTGGAACCTGTGATGAGCACTAATAAGTACACTTGGAGAACCCAAATCACCACAACATATATTTCAGAGACCTTGATGTACTAGTTATTAAAAATAAAAATAATGGCTCGCTTGAATTCGATGTCTACAGGAAGGAAACGGCTACTATTAGTTATATTCCTAACGACTCACATCATACTTTTGCACAAAAAAACGGCTAGTTTAAATTTCCTAGTAAACATATTGATTAAATTTCCGTTAATTAAAAATAGATTTAATACAGAATTAAAATACATAAAAAATGTGGCGAGATATAACGGTTATTCGGATGGTTTAGTAGACAAATTGGTTAACAAACACAGAACAAAGAAAATGAAATCTGAATGTACGACATTTAAGAAAGATAAAATAGAGAAAAAAATTTGTGTCTTTACGTTATGAACCACGAATCACAAGGGTTTGGAAAGTATTTGTAAGAAAGCCAATTTACATTTGACTTTTTCGACGAAAAGTAATTTGAAAATTTGTTGGGTAATACGAAAGATAAAGACAAAGTTACTAAAATGTCCGGTATTTATGAGATTAGTTGCAAAGATTGCAATCTTAAATACGTGGGTCAAACTAGGAGAAACATTTATGATATGGTACGGTGGACAAATCGTGTGTGGCACAACATATATGTTATAATAATCACCACATTGACAGAGAAATTTTGAAACTTGTCAAAAATGTTAGACATCAAACTATGCTTGATTCATTAGAAAGTATTTATATATCAAGGTCGATTAAGAACAGAAGGTCATTGAATCGTGCGGCACCTTTAATTTCAAGCCCTTTATTTTTACTTTGCATTTGACCACTTCAACACTCCTAATTTGTCTGGTAGAATAATAAATTACTGTCAATAACTCGGTCGGTCTATACATATAGTAATCTCTACGCTTGTCTCGACTTAAATACCCTTTCGTTTTCTGTGTGTTTATGAAGTCAATATAAATACTGTTTACGAATAATTAAACTCAATATAAATATATTTTTATGTAGTATTTTAGTTGCATTATTTATCATTTGTTAGAGTTAACAATGTGAGCCAAACATCCAGGTTTAGTTTTCTATATAAAAAAGATAAGCGGAAGTTATTGTGTTTGTCTCGCCAGATGTGGTTGTCGGCTAGCTCCAATATCCACATAGTAAATTTCTAGATCGAAAGGGAACGTGCAGATTCCTAAAATAACTCGGTACCGTTCGTTTTGAACCTAATATCCTTATATTGAATAAGGGCTCATAAAGTTGTCGACCAGAAGATTAAAGCAGGTCTTCGACCTCGTAGTTTCACTACACAATAAACAAACGATGGGTCTTCGACGACAATTTTACTTCGGACTAGTTCGTTTACCTAGACGCGATATAAATACACGGTAGCTAGTAGTTTAATTTTAGAATTTTTCTTCCTCTGAAGATGTTGACATGGTCAACGAAAGGATCGTAAGGTCTCTGCAATATGTGTTATGGTGATTTGGTTTCTTTAAGTGTACTTATTAATTTCACAATATCTAAATATAAACTTTCCCCACGAAAATTTCTAACTTTTAAGTACTTTTTGTTTCTAAGTATGTTTTAATACTTGTTCAACTTTGGCCACTTATGTCTCAAAACTACTTTTTTGACTTAGACCCCTTTGAATTTCATAGGCTCATATGTGTGTGTATGTACCTAAGTCTCTATGTATTAGAAGGGTTCTATGCTCTTCAGTGGCAGATTTAATAAAAGTTGTGTATCTCTCTACCAGTGTGTTTATTAATTCCCATCACATAATCCACTTCTCACGTAATAAAAAGCAATTTTAATATTTTTGGTCAATAAAAATAAATGCGATAGGTTTTATTGGCTTTGTGTTGTTTCCTGTCGAAGTAAACCTCTGGATTATGCCGCCGTCATCTAAAGAAATGGCGTTGGTTATATGTTCTATTTTGTATACGTCGTAGGCTCGTTAGATGTTAGGCACAGTTTAGAAAGTATCCCAGTCCTAGTCCTAGCCTCAGTGATGGTAACAGATTGTAAAGAATCGATATTCCCTGCTCAATAAAGCCCACCGGGATGATGACGAAATCTCTTTACCCTCCACCCTCTTCTTTAGTGTAACGACATTACCCTACGCCGCTGATGCTTATATTAGACCGACTAAAAATTTTAGGTGATTTCAATAACTACCAAGACGAATAGATATATTATTAACATCACGTTTAGCACGACGTGTGTGTAACAATATACTTTGGATTCGAAAGTAAAATATATAAACTAAAGAAAAGTTGTACAAAATTACGTTTTTTTTTTAATTTAATATTATTGGCTGCGGCATCTCAGGCCATTAGCACATTTTTCCCATCATTCTATATTTTTTTAAAATTTTTCCAGACAGAGTCAAATTTGCTCGCCCGGGAATCGAACCCGGGACCTCTCGCTTAGCAGGCTGGCACCTATACACCTGCGCCACGAGGGCGTCTCAAAATTACGTTAAATACTGGAAAAAACTATACACCCTTTATTTTTGGTTGTGCTAGACAGATGTTAGTTTTTAATTGATAAATTGATAATTTTGAATAATGCTGAAATTATCTTATAAGGCATAATAACAATAACAATAATATTTCTGAACGTCATAACGTCTGGGTTTGACATGGTTACAGGAAATTAAAGGCTTTTACTACCAGACAAACTGATTTATTCTTAAAACCCTACGAGTTTCAACACATTATCGTGCCATCTTCAGGGTTTTAGACCTAGAATGTAAAAAGGTGGTTGTCAGAAACTATGTTTCTGGTAGGTCTAACATGCGAGTGACTAACACCGCAACTACAGAAAGAATACAAAGTCCAGCAAAGCTAAATCTCAAATACAGATTAGCCCTAACGGCCATGCAATATTTAAACTTACATTAGTGTCAGGAGTTATAAAACATCTCTATAAAAACGTACAATTTAAGATTTAAAAACTTAAAACGGGACTGGGGTCGCACAAATATGAACAACACTCTTATCGAGTCACAATCAATAAGTTAAATTCAAACTAGTTAATTACATAAAAAGCTACAGACAAGCACAAACATAAAAGCAAAGCAGGCTGCACAGCCGAGCAGAACTCCCCGAGAACATCTGAACATGTGAAATTCAGAAAGAAAAGGAGGGAATAGATGCCATATTTGGGTTAATACTTACAAATTTCCTGTCTAAATTACAGAAAGATGCTGTATGAAATGTTGTCAAAGTTTGGCTTTTCATCTATTGTCCTCAGGACACCAAACAGAAACTGCGTAAAACAGGAAGGTAGGAACATCACAAGACTTGAAGAAACCAGAGGATGAATGCAAAAGACGCTTATTTTTCAGTTTAATTTTATCAAACGAAGAAAATAGAGTCCCATGGCTCTCTAGATATTTAACTCAAGAATGCAAACTGAAGGTGACAAGTGACATGACAAGCAAAAGTGACACATGTGAACTACGGCTTGCGGAGAAAATGTCAACGGAGCGGAGAGGAAACCAAAGAAACAGCCGATCTTTGCTCTATGGCTGGAATCGATCACACGTCATTCGGAGCACTACCATTGAAAGTTCCAGTCAGGTTTCTGCAAATGAAAGTCTGTTCACTCACGATATTCTGTATGTGAAAAGAAGGTTATCCTTGAACTTGGTACCAAAAGAAGCACTTTAATTCTATGGACCGAGAACACTACCATTTAAATGATAGTGCTTCTTTTGGACCCTGGACAAGACTGAACTTTTAGCCTCGTTGTTCGTCGGCATTTCTACTCTCAACCCACCTCCAAATAATCAACCACCAACAGCCTCAATGTCGCGCATAAAATGACGGATATCACTTTCGAAACTAAAAAGGTACGAAATATGCTCTCTTCTCTTAATACTAGGAAAGCCTCTGGCCTCGACGAGATCCCAGCAATTGTTCTCAAAAAATAATGCGCACCAGAACTAGCTCCTGTCCTGACTCGTCTGTTTCAGACATCTTACAATAGAGGTATATTCCCTAGTAACTGGAAAACTGTTCGAGTACAACCTGTCCCCAAGAAAGGACCCAAAGCGCTTCCTAGCAACTACAGGACTATTTATCTCCTCTCAGTCGTCTCTAAAGTGATGGAAAAGTATATAAACACCGAATTACTAAAATTTCTTGAAAAACACAGTCTAATCCACGACAGGCAGTATGGATTCCTTCAGCGCAGATCAACTGCCGACCTCCTTTCCTTTGTCACCCATTCTTGGAACAAGTCTATGGAACTACACGGTGAATCCCAGATTGTCGCTCTAGACATATCCAAAGCATTCGACCAGGTCTGGCACGCAGCGCTGCTTAATAAACTACCGGTCTATGGCCTACCACCAAAACTCCGTACGTGGACAGCAAATGTCCTCTCCAACCGGAGAATTTCTGTTGTCGTGGATGGCCATTCCTCTAAACTGTATCCAATTAATGCAGGAGTTCCTCAATGTTCAGCTTTAGCCGCTACTTTGTTTCTTCTCCACATCAATGACCTCCCCTCTAGCACATCCAACCCAGTTCCCAGTTACGGGCACGACAGCACCCTCCACTCAAATATACAATATTCTAAACCTGTCTCTTTAGCCCAATTAGATGAGGATCGCAGACTCATGAGTGTTCTGTCTCCGTGGATCTACAAAAAATATTAAACTGGGGAAGTAGAAATCTTGTACAATTCAACGTCACCAAATCACAGTCCTGCTTTCTTTCTCATAAGAGCTACACCAGCCCTACACCCATTACAATAAACAACCAAGTTATTCAAAGTAATCAGTCCTTTTCACTTGTTGGCATTTCTGTGGATCGAAATCCTAATTGATACCAACATGTCACATCAATTGCAGAAGCTGCTGCTAAGAAATTAGGTTTCCTCCTCCAGGCTCGCAAATACCTTTCGCCAGCTAATCTCTATACCTTATATACTTCACAAATAAGACCAAACCTCGAGTACTGCTCCCACATCTGAGGTGCCGCTCCCGGTTCCACACTCGCTATCCTGGACTTCATTCAGAAGAGAGCTATACGTCTCATCGGTGACCCTACACTTAACCAAAGGCTGCCATCCCTTGCCCACCGACGTTCCGTTGGTGACTTCTCTCTCTTTTATAGACATCTGCACGGGCACTGCTCAGAGGAGCTTTCTTCCATAGTTCCTCCACCTGCTGCCCCCAACAGAGCGAATGCACCCTTTCACTGTCCAGGTTACCAGACATAGAACATGTTGTTATGCCCGCTCTTTTGTCTCGAGGACTTCAAAAGTGTGGAATTCCTTGCCTGCAATTGTTTTTCCTTCTCTTCCGAACCTCCAAACCTTCAAGTCCAGAATTAACAAGTTGCCTCTTTCCTCCTTGTTGACACCCACGGTACGATGTGTTGTTGAAATAAAAAAATACTTATTTCATAAATCCCCGACAATTTTCCGTGCTATCCTTGTCTTTTGGGTTACCTAGAAAGTGTTTTCAAGATTTTTTTGTCAAAAATGTTAGATGAAAATTGTTCATTTTTTAAATGCTATCTGGCTCATTCAGTCACTGCCAATCTTCAAAATGAACAAGGATGCATCTGACCTTGATTTTCATTATGGCAAAACCTGTCTTAATAATGTTAATCTAACAAGCTCTTTAACTTTTTCTTTTATCTTCTTTTATCTCCCTATACACTTGCTGTTTACTTAAAATATATCTTAAAATTAAAACTTACATACATATCCACTCACACACATACGCGAGTGCATATAGACTCATGTATACGCACTGATGTCAATAGGCTTTATACGTCCAGTACTTTGCACTAGGTGCAGGACAGAAAATGCACATAATTTCTTCATGTGCACATACACACACATACATATGCGTGCACACATCTATGCTACAAGTTCATGCAGGAGAAACACTGGGACACATTTGACACCAATGGAGCCCGTCATGGTGACTTTTTAACATAATGGGGAGGTTGCGGTCAAAAGAGGTTAACACAAGGAAATACACAAAGGAACTTACTTTTATCTCTCTGGCTATATTGCCACTAGTACAGTATTTATTGGAACAGTCCAATTTTCAGAATATCAACTTTTTATTAAGAGCTACATAAACCTAGCTAATTTAGAGTCTTTAACAAAACACATGAAAGCTACCATGACACTTTTATTACAAACAGCTTTATACATAAGTGATGTCACATGAAGTGAAAAGGAAACATTGTATTCTATCAAATTACAAAATAATATTTTTCATTGTTCATGATGCATAATACAGGAAAAAATCAAATGATTTAAATCAGCTGGGCTGGTATTGTCGCATGAGCAAAATTAATATCCCTATTTAAAATCTCAAACAAGAAGGCAGAACGGTATTTACCAAGTAGCGAACTTTCATAACTCTATAGGACGATATTTTGTTCGCTCATTTCCAATACAAAAAATATAACAGCCTTTAAAAATTTCCAAACAGGTGGTACGATTACTAAAATGTAAGCTGACCTAAAAAGTCGAACGTACCATGTTTGATGTTTTACGTGAAAGACCTTCTCGAGTAAGTAACAGCTTGAGCCAATGTCTTACCAAATTTTAACACGCTGCGATACCCTGGATCTATGTCAAGCCGGGAAATTTGGAGCTTGCCTCGTAACGTGTTGTAAAACATTTATTTCTAAAATGCAACATTCACTTTATCAAATTGTTAGTGAATTTTCATTAAGATAATTCACTAATAGAGAGGTATCGATGGTGAGACTTTCGGAAAATTTCTTCAAATGAGCGCTAATTAGGGCCTCTGGAACCCATTTCCATGGTCATTTAAAATGTTTATATATATATATATATATATATATATATATATATATATATATATATATATATATATATATATATATATATATATATATGACGTCTGTTTTGTTTTAAATTATCAGATTTTTTTTTGGAATGGGATATATATATAAATATATATTATATATATATATATATATATATATATATATATATATATATATATATATATATATATATATATGTATCCAACCGATAACTCAAAAAATACTTCACTTACTTGGACCAAATTTGGGAATTACCCTTATTTTGCTAATGGCTTGGACATAAGGCGTGCTCGATTCGGAAAAGAAAGGAAATTTGTATCACCAACGACTTATGGGTAATCCTGTGATTGTAGAAATATTTTTTAAGATGTAGCTCAAGACACCCTATAATTAATGTATACAATTTTTTTTCGTATCTTGTATAATAACGGATATATTGAGCTTTATTGATTTTCTACGAAAATTCGACACAAATTATATACCATTAAACGATAAACTCTATAGCTAAGACTACTGCCAAAGCATCAAAGTAAGGGTCTTTTTGAAATGAATTTCCTGGAAACATTTAAGTAAGATGAAGGACAATTACGGTTGAAGCTAAGACTTCAGGGTTTGTAAAACATTTTTCTTGAGACATTTTCTTTCCATAGCCCGTATTAGATTCAAGTTCTTTGCCTGAACGTTGCCAATTTTTACGTTTTAAATCGCGACTTTGACGTTTTGAGGAAAACCTCAATTTATTTTTCTTTAAATGCCTCTAACTTTTTTTGTCTTTAAATTACAGAACTAAATTTTGGTAGGTAAGTTACCTATAATAAACCTATAATAAAACCACATTTGGTTGCCTTTGCTTTGTTATTTCCGGAGATATAATTTTTTTTTCGAAAAAAAAACCACAAAATTTTCCGGGCACACACACACACACACACACACACACACATATATATATATATATATATATATATATATATATATATATATATATATATATATATATATATATATATATATATATATATATATATATATATATATATATATATATATATATATATATATATATATATATATAAAATTGAAACTGACCCGGATATGTGTTTTAGGGGCCTAGTTAGCGCGCATTTTTTCAAAAGTCAAAAGTCGGAATCTCCTCATTAGTGAATTTTTTTAAGAAAATTTACTAAAATGCAGATATTCCATATTTTTTGATTTAAATTTTTGAACATTTTTGTAGTGACCCTGTATAATTTTGATGATTTTTTTGATTATCTACTGAATACCGGTCTTTTTATTATGAACGACAGAACATAAAATAATGCATTTTAAAGATTTTTTGGGGGCTAATCGTTTTAGAGGCTTGCAACTGTCATTTTTTTCATAAAATTTTGAATATCTAGATAACCGTATTATTTAAGTATATGGTATGCTGCATAAAGTTCCATTGAAATTTCATAGGCTATTGACTGCAATGATGAAAAAGTTGGTATTTAATTTAAAATAACAATATTGTGTCAACATCTGGTCTACCCGGAAGTGCAAAACAGTCCAAATACTTTGCTTAAATAGATCGTATTCTGTTTGTTACAAATGCAAAGTTTCAGGAAAACGTTGAGTGTTTCCTGAAATATCTATCGTGTAAGTTTCCGGTATGTCAGGCCGGAAAATTTTGGCGTTTACCTCGTAACGTGCTGTAAAACGTTTATTTATAAAATGCAACATTCACTTTATCAAATTGTTTTAATTGGATTTGGAAATAACTTTTAACATTTGTTTCCAACCAATAAATCACATGTACCAATTATTTAGTGTCAGAATCTCGTTGAAAACATAATCGAATATACTCGTATGTTCTGAAATAGGGCATCGAATTGTAAAATGTCGCATTAGCGGTCTAGTAACTCGCGAATATAATTCAGTCGCATGAAAATAATGCTGAATTGTCCGTTAGTTGATGGCTGATATCGTAATTGTATGTCAAATGGCCGTATCTACCTAATAGAGGCCAGATTAATGGTGCCGGCTGTAGATGTTATCACCGGACTTGTCGACAAAGGATTGCGTGCGGGATTGTTTTGTTGTCGATTGTTAATGAATAGCTGATTAAACATTTCTATCATTTAAATACAATAGACAAACTTTATAACGAATATCACAATTCAATATACGTAAACAAATGTAAAATGTATACAAGGACATAGATCAACTAGACAAGAACCAACAGGAGCTAATTGCAGCATCCCATCATCAAACAAGACTAATGCTACAATCATTATCCAGATTCAACGACACCGAGAAGAGAATCTACCATACGTTGAGGCAGTTCGAGTCCAAGCTGAACCAAGGTCTGGAAGCCATTAACAACATGAAGCCGTGGTACAAAGCAGTAGACAAGAATTCCCTAAATATTCACATACTAAGTGTTTACCAAATAGCGGAGCGGTATCTCGATGAACTGACTCAGCATTATAGAAGCTTGCTAAACATACATGTGAACCAAGCTAACATTTACGATTTTATTTCACCAGCACACATAGACCGAATCATAAGTACAGCAACGAGAAAACTACCACAACATCTGGAAATAATTCCATACCCTATACTCAAGTCACAAATTGGTCACAGTGAGAAGTATATCCACCTGTACAGTTACTTTTCGATGACAGAAGTAACACAATTCATGCTGATAAAGGTAACCGCGATCCCATATAAGGTTGTGAACGAAACCTATTGGGCTATGGAAGTACCCAACCAAATCCTAGGAATATATTACAACACGCAACGTTATTTCCAGATAGCAGACAAGGAACTCACCAACAGCCTACTTATCTCCGAGAATTTATATGTATGTTCTCCGGTCATGATAAAAAGCATGGAGAGCAACCACAACTGCATCATAGATGAGATATACCAAAGGGAAAACAAAGTAGCATGCCCAATCCATCACCAGAAATTCAAGTCGGCAATCTGGAAACAGCTGTACACGAAAAACTCATGGATGTTCATCAACCCACGAGAAGCGAGAGTCGCAATCAACTGTAACGGCCAAAGAGAAGAAGTTACTATGAAACAGTATGGCATCCTGTCCATCTCCCAAGACTGCATCATCAAGGCCAAAACGATGGTGCTAACTCCCCAACAAGTCGAGGGAGTACCAATCCTAGGCGGGTTCGTGAAATCAGTCCCAACCAATTTGACGTTTTCCGAATCCCCGATTAGTCCAGTAATAATTTCCCAAGAAGCAGTTGTCCGCCCATCTGATGATCTAACGAACATCGCTCAGGAAGAAGAACAAGAGGAGGAACATCTCCCAGGAATTCGACGGTCACACATCATTCCATTATAACAAGCCTGGCTACCGCAGCAACAGTAGCTATACCAATTATAGCAGCCATCTACATCCTACGTATGGTTCAGAAGAAAGTTAAGAAAAGAGCAGCCCAGTCGAAGAACAGAAAACCGGATGTCGAGAAGACCTACCTCGAAGTCCAACCTATAGAAATGGCTGAGTTAAGCAGGTTACAAGACGCCACGGATGTGGAAACCGCCCTTTGTTGACGCGGCAGAATGTTCAGAGAACCATGGCAATTACAGAAGGGCAGTAGAAGACGTATAAGAAACATAGTTAGTAAGATCAATAAAATCATAAGTAAATTAGTATTAAGAAATCAATCTAAACTAAAGAATAAACATTGTAATGATTAGAGGTCAATGTTGTTGAATAACATTGGCATTGATGCTATTGCATTTGTTATGACAACAAATAAACAAACGCAAGTTAGCAAACGTACAAGGTATCGAAAACTGATGGACTCGGCAGTTAGGAAGGTCAGGTCAGGTCAGGTCAGGTCAGGTCAGGTCAGGTCAGGTCAGGTCAGGTCAGGTCAGGTCAGGTCAGGTCAATTCTGTTCGAAGACTCCCAAAAGCCTCGCATTCATACAGGTAATGGTAGGACGTTTCTTCATCCTCGCCGCATTTCTGGCAAATGGAATCCTTCTCTACGCCTATCAATGTGAGGTGTCTTCTAAGGGCACAGTGGCCTGTCAGCACCCCAAGGATGCGGCGAAGCGTAGGTCCACTCCTACCTAGTAGCCAGACAGCTTTATCTATGTCCGGCCCCTCCACGAAGTCCCTCGCCTGCCTGCAGCCACCAATTGACCCCCAGTGCCTCTCCATTGCTTCCTCGGTCCACCTGTCTAAGGCGACAGATAATGTCTTCCTACTTATGCCTATCCCAGGCTTCGGGCCACAGAACGGCCGCCGGGAACGGAGTCTTGCGAGATTATTCGCCATCTCATTCTTCGCTACTTCACAGTGTTCCGGAACCCACACAAGTTGCACCTCCTTCGTCCTGGCTAGTCCTTTGAGGGCGTCAGCACACTCCTGAACCAGTGTTGACCTGATTCTGTCCGCGCAGACTGCCTGGCGAACCGCCTGGCTTAAATAAAGTTGACAATTTGTGGCTGCACAGGGTGAATCACCGGGAACTGCATCGATTGAACATAGAAAAACCATTATCAGGAAATACCTATAAACATATGTTCAGTATAAATGATTAAAGTTTTAATTTCAAAATTTTGTATTGTTTATATTTATTTATTTCATTTGTAAAAAATATGGATACAGCAATGGTAAATAAATGATGAAAAGAGTTCGTTTCAAGGAAACTGGACGGGAGCTGGACAAGCACCGGTGAGGAGACCCTGCGTCATCTCGCCGAAGTTCACCTGGTGGAGCCATCACGGGGGCTGCAGACCTCGGCCAATGGACTGTCCCGAATGCGGACTGGCAGCTGGCAGGGGGGTGGTCACGGATGGCTCTATAGCCTGGGCGGTGGGCGAATTCGCTACTTTCAAGTCCGCAGGCTGTGATGGGATTTTTCCGGCCCTGCTCCAGAGGGGCCTCGATATACTGCTTCCCAATATAAGGAAAGTTTTCCGGGCCAGCCCGGCGTCCCAAAGGCCTGGCGCCGGGTTAGCGGGGTCTTCATTCCCAAGCCGGGAAGGGAGCACTACACGCTGGCCAAGGCATACAGGCTAACCAGACTTACATCATTCCTGCTTAAGGCATTAGAAAAGATAGTAGATAGGTTTATGTTGGGGGGATCCTAAAGGATTACCCCTTCCATAAAGGTCAGCATGCGTACCAGCGGGGGAAGTCGACGGAAACGGCGCTCCATGCTGTGACACGGAAGGTGGAAAGGGCCCTACACTACGGGGAGAGCACATTAGCTGTGTTATTCGATGTGGAGGTGGCCTTTGATAAGGCAAAGACGAATACGGTCTGTACCGCCCTACAGGATAGGGGAACGCCGAGGTCCCTAATAAGCTGGGTGGCGAGCATGCTGGAGGACAGGAGAGTTTCGCTGACCTTGAAGGGCCGGGGGCTGGACTTTGGGGTGACGGGCGGCTGTCCTCAGGGCAGCTGCCTTTCGCCCCATCTATGGTGTCTGGTCATGGACGGCCTTTTGGAGCGACTCTCTGAGAATGGCTTCTACGCCCAGGCGTACGCTGATGATGGGCTGGTCTTAGTCACCGGCAAATTCCTCGACGTCGTCTCTGTGTGTGCATGCAAGCTGCCTGTAGCATAACCGAAAGGTGGTGTGGTGATCAGGGACTCTCCGTAACCCCGGCGAAGACAGAGATGATCCTATTTACCAAAAGAGGAATGTAGAAGGGTTCAGCGCGCCCGTGATGTTTGGAAAACCTATAGCTTTAGTGCGGGAGCTCAAATATCTGGGGGTGATCCCAAACTAACATGGGGGTCGCAAATAGAACGAGTAGTGAGGAAAGGAGTAGCGACCCTCTGGCAGCTGCGTCGAGTGATAAGGAGGACCTGGGGACTTAATCCTCGGATCCTTCATTGGATCTACACTGCGATCCTCAGGCCGAGAATACTCTATGGGGCGTTGGTCTGGTGGTGTGGTGTGAATCAAACTACCAGCATGAAGCTGGCCAAACTCCAAAAGCTGGCAATCATGGGTATCAAAGGCGCTATGAGGACGACACCCTCCGACGCGCTACAGGTCCTGTTGATGCTGCCACCGCTACCCATCTGTATCAGAAGGGAGGCTATGGCATCGCATCTTAGAATTCGAGACTCAGGAATCTGGTGCGGAGAGGGAGCAATAATAGGGCATGCAAGAGTCGCCAAGGAGGTGGAAAAGGAAATTCCGATTTCCGCCATAAAGGTGCGGGATGCCCAGGACGATATTAGGTTGACTAGGCCATACACACTCAGGATCCCCAGTAGGGATCAGTGGAGGGAAAATGAGGTTGCATTTCAGATTGCAAGCCTGGTATGTTTCACCGACGGATCGCGGCTGGAGGACCAACAATCCTTCAGGGCAGGAATATATATCGAGTGCTTGGC
Source organism: Tillus elongatus (assembly GCA_964006375.1). Classification (NCBI taxonomy): domain Eukaryota; kingdom Metazoa; phylum Arthropoda; class Insecta; order Coleoptera; family Cleridae; genus Tillus; species Tillus elongatus. The sequence goes on from OZ023262.1 coordinate 11,276,341, forward strand.
GGTGCGCGAGAGCTATCCTCTTGGCGCATATACCACGGGATTAGAAACAGAGGTGTACGCTATGCTATCTGTGGCCAATAGACAGGATGTGAAGAGGAGTAATTAGATGGTCGTAGGCTTTTATTAGGGATACTTATTATATTTATGCCAGAGGAAACTAAAAAAATAAAATTTCGATTTATCCCTGATTTTAATTTCTGATCGATTTTTTAGCACGGGTAATTCGCAAACCGGATAATCCGCACCCGAATAATTGAGAGTATGCTGTATGCTAGAAGCATAGTTGATTTAATTTCAGCGAAAGTAAAATTAAATATTTCTGTGGTGATTGTGGTATAAGCAAAGCGTATATACTTTGTGTCATGCTAATATTTGGTTAGACGGTGAATGCTAATACGTCTACTTCAAAGGTGCCACGATGTCTCATCCTTTGAAAATAAATAACATCCTGCAACTGTTTGAAGTCTCGCTATGTTGACTATAATTTCATTTAAAATCATTTATGTAAATTTAAAGCTGTTATTCTCTAGGAAACCATATTCGCACACTATGTAATATTAAGCCAAATCTTTGGCAATTGAGCTTTACTTACTGATTTTAATTACAAAGAGGCACGCTTTTACACACAAAGATACACACATCACACATATACAGGGTGAATCTTTCCATACGCGTCGGGGGCTTATGGCTACATCGCTGAATTTTTAATATTTTTCTTCAGGGACGTCTATCCCATCGATACCCGCCATCATCCAAAACTGCTGCCATCTATACAGAAGATTATTTTAGATAGTACATTTTATACAGTGTGGAACAGCCAAATGTAATAACTTCATTATCTCAATTATTGTGAATAATTAAAGAGGATTCGTGGGTGAATTTTATTGAATCAAATTGAGTCTTTTAATAAAATCGTCTACCTTGCATATATTTTTGTTAAATACTGAAAAAATGAGTATCTGAGTGTCAAAACTGTCTAATGAACTCATCCAAGCTATTACCAAAATGAAGGGAGTTGCCAAATTTGGTTTCGATTGGTAAAGTATTTTTTAAATTATCGGTTGGATATTTATTTATTTGGATATTTATTCGTTTATTTTTTTTATTTATTATTTATGTATGTATTTATTTATTTATTTATTTATTTATTTATTTATTTATTTATTTATTTATTTATTTATTTATTTATTTATTTATTTATTTATTTATTTATTTATTTATTTATTTATTTATTTATTTATTTATTTATTTAATACAAATACTCAATTATCCCAAATTAAGAGTATGAATACAATATAAAATACATAGCATACGTTAGAAAAATTAACATCGTAAAAGTACTACTAATTACCAAGCAGCGATGCAACGTGTCTCAGCTCAGACTCACCACAACACAATATGTCTATTGACTGATGCACGCTGTTATAAATGGAGCATGATCTGTAAATCGGTGAGTTAAGCCTAACATTGGTCCTAGGTGGCGGTAGATAAAAGAAGTCGTGTGTTCTAGAGTTGACTCTAGGGGTGTGAAAAAGCAGAGTGCGCAACAGTTCAGGACAGACGATCCTACTGTGCAGTAAATTATATATGAGGGAAAGAGCAGAATACATACGCCTAGCCTGCAAAGATTTCAATGAGAACCTTGGCAGTAAATCAGCCTGTGGTGTACCAGTAGCGGGATACACCCGATCCGCTCTGTATGCAAGGAACCTTACAAATCTCCGTTGGACACCCTCAAGAGCCCCTATATGAACGTCATACAAAGGAGACCACACGACACAGGCATATTCCGGATGCGGCCGCGCATAGGCACCGAACAGGAGCCTCAAAGTGTCCCCATTATAAAAGGAACCTGAATAGCTAATAAGAAATACAAGTGTCTTTGTTGTCCTAGCAATAGCATGTTCATAGTTCTCCACGAACGAGAGTTTCGAGTCAAAGACAACACCCAAGTCTTTAAAGGTTGCAGGTCTTAGAAGAGGCTGTCCATCTATGGAGTATGGGAACTCGATTACACGGCGGTTGAGCGTATAAGACTTTACAACACATTTTTTAATATTCAGTGGGAGGTTGTTAATGGAGCACCAGTGTTGAACTCTACGCAAACATCCCTCAAGCACCGAACAATCGCAGAGACCAGCAACGGATGAGAAGATTTTTACATCATCTGCATACAGAAGATGGGGTAAGTCGATGACATCCTAAATATCATTGATGAACAGATTGAACAGCAAGGGTCCCAGAACAGATCCCTGAGGAACACTCGATTCAGCCAAGACCCCCACGGACTGACACCCATGATAGTGGACAACACTACATAATTCGATCACGAAGATATGATTCCATTAACTTCAGCAAGTTCGGTGAGAAATCCATGTTATCCAGTTTCCTCAAAAGAATATCGTGATTTAATCTATCAAAGGCCTTGGAGAGGTCCAGGTAGATAACATCCGTCTGCGACCCGTTGTCCATGGCAGCAGATATATTCAGTTATACTGACTAAGCTAGTGGTCGTGGAGCGGCCCCTCACGAAGCCATGCTGAGCGCCGCTGATCACATTTTTTACCGAAAACGAAATTATCTCATGCAGGACAATCTCGAACACTTTCGCAAAGTTGTCCATTATAGCAATTTGTCTATGGTTTGCAATCAACGTAGAATTACCTCCCTTTGAAACAGGTATTGACTTCGCCTTCTTCCAGGTGCTAGGAAATACAGAAGACCCCAGCGATATATTGAACAGTATAGTCAAGGGCTGAACAAGTATGTGAGCACAATCTATGACCAGAAAAGCTGGAATTTGGTCAGGGCCCGATGTGTGCTTCGGTTTGATCTTAAGCAACGCGCCAAAGACCTGTTCTTACGAAACCCGTGTGATATTCAAGGCAGTCCCACCACTGTAACAGGGAGCGCAGCCCACTAAAACGCCGCTAGACGCATCCGAGCATGAGCCCTGAAAAACCCAGTAAAGGCATTCACTGCATCTGCATCGCTCGTAACAACCTCCCCCCTATACGAGAGCGTAGACTGACCAGATTGATCTTTTTTGAGGTTGGCATACCTCCAGAAGCTGCATCAACGCGGATATTTCTCTCCAGCATCTCCTCATAAAGCGACTGTTTAGTTGCAGGCAAGACACTGACACGTTTTCTAAGTCCCCTGAATATCGCATAGTCCGCAAGATGATTTGAACGCTTAAAGCATTTTTAGGCCTGAAATTTTCTTCTTGTATAACTGATTAGTTCAGAGTCAAACCAGGGTGGATAGCGGCGACGCACTTCTGAACATGTCATGGGCACGTAGATATATATATATATATATATATATATATATATATATATATATATATATATATATATATATATATATATATATATATATATATATATATATATATATATAAACTTTTTTAACTAACCTTGGATTTGGGTTCTAGGGGCCTTAATTTGCGCTCACTTCACTAAAACAATGGCCAGGGGTCAGAGATGTTATGTGGTGAATTGGGTTCTGCAAATTATATGTATTCTTTAATATTTTACGTGAAAGAGTTATAAGGCATATAAAAATGTTTTTTGCCATATAATGCGTTTCTGAAAAACTTCCATTATAGCTAATTTTTAACATTTTAATCCAAAACACGACATTAAGAACACGATGTATACGACACATCAGATCAAGGCCCGGTCAAGCCCGAGGGTAAACTGTTTTATTATACGCTACATTAGAGGAAGATGATAGGAGACTATACGACTTATAAAACATTAATATACGTCGTTGGATGTATATGTCGTTATAATAAACAACAAGCCAATTTATCAAGATTGCTTCGTTCAACCATAAAATTTATTCCCTACATTTACGATCCAATAGATTTTATTACTTCAAATTCTATACGGATTTATCAACCGGGACTCATTACACCAATTTCAGTTTTCTACGTTTACAGAGGAGTATATTTTCTTAATTTTTTTGCTGATTTAAGAAACAAGTGCTTTATTCAACAATGAAATGTAAGGCTAGATGCACCCTCACCATAATTAAAAATCTCTGGACGCAGCAAGTGCGTTATGGTAGCGAATTTTCTTTAAAATATTTTTAATAGTAAATGTCTTTCTTTGATGAAAGCAGGCATTAAACTTGGTTGCCTATTTAGTAAAAACAATGTACCATATTTCATCGAAATAACTTTATTGTTTGAAAATATATAAACATTTTTCAAAAGTCTAGATGCAGCAAATGTGTTATGGAAGTGAATTTCCATAAAAATGTTTTTAGTAGCAAATGTGAGCAGGCATCAATCTGATTACCGGTATAGCCTATGTGGTAGAAACAATGTACTATATTTTAACAAAATTATTTATGGTTTGAAAATATACAAAAATTTTCCGAAAATAAACTTAACTGTTGGCAGGTTTCTGAAAACAGTTTTTTGAAAAACGTTCGGGAGCTAAACTGCAAATTTACCGAAAATTCGCTACCATAACGCACTTACTGCGTCCAGTTTTTTCCTTACAAACGCATCATATTTCGATAAAAAATGAAAAAATGCATTAATGAATTTGTTCTACGAAAATTAGTTAAACAAAAATTATACACCCCTACTTACTCCTGGTCCCGTAACTTCCTTGGGGAGTGTGAACAAGAAATTTTCCTTGGGGTTTGAGGATCCAGGAGGGTGGGGGCCTAGGCAGGTTTCTGAAAACAGTTTTTTGAAAAGCGTTCGGGAGCTAAACTGCAAATTTACCGAAAATTTGCTATCAAAACGCACTTACTGCGTCCAGTTTTTTTCTTACAAACGCATCATATTTCGACAAAAAATGCAAAAATGCATTAACGAATTTGTTCTATGAAATTTAGCTAAAAAAAAATTATGCACCCCTACTCACTCCTGGTCCCGTAACTTCCTTGGGGGGTGTGAACAGTAAATTTTTTTTGGGGTTTGTGGATTCAGGGGGGCCCTAGGCAGGTTTCTGAAAACAGTTTTTTGAAAGGAGTTCGGGAGATAAACTGCAAATTTACCGAAAATTTGCTACCAAAACGCACTTACTGCGTCCAGTTTTTTTTCTTACAAACGCATCATATTTCGATAAAAAATGCAAAAATGCATTAACGAATTTGTTCTACAAAAATTAGCTAAAAAAATTATGCACCCCTAGTCCCGTGACTTCCTTGGAGAGTGTGAACAAGAATTTTTTTTTGGGTTTATGGATCCAGGGGGGGGGGGGCTAGGCAGGTTTATTAAAACAGTGTTTTGCAAAGCGTTCATATTTCGATAAAAAATGCAAAAATGCATTAATAAATTTGTTCTACGATAATTAGCTTAAAAAAATTATAGACCGTTAAACCATAAACTTCACTAACCCTACAAATAAAAAATCTCTGGACGCAGCAAGTGCGTTATGGTAGCGAATTTTCTTTAAAATATTTTTAATAGCAAATGTCTTTGCTGAAAGCAGGCATCAAACTTGGTTGCCTATATAGTAGAAACAATGTACCATATTTCATTGAAATAAATTTATTGTTTGAAAATATATAAACATTTTTCAAAAGTGTAGATGCAGCAAATGTGTTATGGAAGTGATTTTCCATAAAAATGTTTTTAATAGCAAATGCGAGCAGGCATCAATCTGATAACCTGTATAGCCTATGTGGTAGAAACAATGTACTATATTTTATCAAAATTACTTATGGTTTGAAAATATACAAAAATTTTCCGAAAATAAACTAAAATGTTGGTTTTCATCCAACAAAGCTTACGTTAATAGCAAATTGAGTTATTGAAATTTTAAGGATTTAATGAAAATTCGGTAAATTTGCAGATTAGCACCCGAACGCTTTTCAACAAATTGTTTTCAGAAACATTACTAGGACCCCACCTGCAGGTTACTGAAAACAGTTTTTTGAAAAACGTTCGGGAGCTAAACTGCAAATTTACCGAAAATTTGCTACCAAAACGCACTTACTGCGTCCAGATTTTTTTCTTACAAACGCATCATATTTCGATTAAAAATGCAAAAATGCATTAACGAATTTGTTCTACGAAAATTAGTTTAAAAAAAATTATACACCCCTACTCACTCCTGGTCCCGTAACTTCCTTGGGGAGTGTGAACAAGAAATGTTTCTTGGGGTTTGTGGATCCTGGGGGGGAGGCAGATTTCTGAAAACAGTGTTTTGAAAAGCGTTCGGGAACTAAACTGCAAATTTACCGAAAATTCGCTACCAAAACGCACTTACTGCGTCCAGATATTTTTTTTTATAAACGCATCATATTTCGATAAAAAATGCAAAAATGCATTAACGAATTTGTTCTACAAAAATTAACTAAAAAAAATTATGCACCCCTACTCACTCCTGGTCCCGTAACTTCCTTGGGGAGTATGAACAAGAAGTGTTTCTTGGGGTTTGTGGATTCAGGGGGGGGGGTCTAGGCAGGTTTCTGAAAACAGTGTTTTGAAAAGCGTTCGGGAGCTAAACTGCAAATTTACCGAAAATTCGCTACCAAAACGCACTTACTGCCTCCAGATTTTTTTCTTATAAACGCATCATATTTCGATAAAAAGTGCAAAAATGCACTAACAAATTTTTTCCTCGATAATTAGCTAAAAAAAAGTATAGACTGTTAAACCATAAACTTCACTAAACCTACAAATAAATATCCAAAAAGCCACCAAACTTAACTAAACTGACAGCCAAAGTATCAGAGAAAGGGTCTATTTGAAATGGATATTCTGTAAATATTTTAGTAAAATGAAGGGCAATGATGGTTGAATCTGAAACTTAAGGGCTTGCAGAACACTCTTCTTCAAACATTTTCTTTTCACAAACGGTATTTGTTTCACATTCTTTGCCTAAACATTGCCAATTTTGACGTTTAACATTGCGAGTTTGACGTTTTAAGGAAAACTCTAAAATTTGTTGCTTTAACTGCCCATAACTTCTTTGTCTTTAAAGCTAGTGACCTAAATTTTGGTAGAGAGTTCACCAAAATTTAGGTCACTAAAAATTATAAGACAAACACACGTACCAAATTTGGTTGCCCTTACTTTGTTATTTCCGGAGATATGAATTTTTTTATAAAGAAAACACAAAATTTTCCGGGAAAACCTGGTCTGATTTTCCTGGCTAACGAACTTATCCAAGCCACTTGCAAAAGGAAGGTACTCTGCAAATTTTGTCAAGATCGGTCCATTATTTTTTGAGTTATCGGTCGGATATATATATATATATATATATATATATATATATGTATATATATATATATATATATATATATATATATATATATATATATATATATATATATATATATATATATAAACACAGATCTCCCCATAAGCGATTTTTTTTAAAAAAAATTCGCTAATATCCAAAAAGCCACCAAACTTAACTAAACTGACAGCTAAAGCATTAAAGAAAGGGTCTATTTGAAATGAATATTCTGTAAATATTTTAGTAAAATGAAAGGCAATGACGGTCGAATCTCAAACTTAAGGGTTCACAGAACATTTTTCTTGCAACATTTTATTTTCACAAACAGTATTTGTTTCACATTCTTTGCTTAAACATTGCCAATTTTGAAGTTTAAAATTGCGATTTGACGTTTTGCGGAAAACTTCAAAATTTGTTACTTTAACTGCCCATAACTTCTTTGTCTTTACAGCTAGGGACCTAAATTTTGGTACAGAGTTTTTATAATACAAATACGCGTACCAAATTTGGTTGCCCTTACTTTGTTATTTCCGGAGATATGAATTTTTTTATAAAGAAAATACAAAATTTTCCAGGAAAACCTGGTCCGATTTTCCTGGCTAACGAACTTATCCAAGCCATTTGCAAAAGGAAGGTACTCTGCAAATTTTATCAAGATCGGTCCATTATTTTTTGAATTATCGGTCGGAGATATATATATATATACATATATATATATATATATATATATATATATATATATATATATATATATATATATATATATATATATACACAGATGTCCCCATAAGAGAATTTAAAAAAAATTCGCTAAAAACGCAGACCGGTTTCGCTCTAATTAGTACTCGTCAGTGCGTTATACGATTACAGCGAGAACTCATCCATAAAGTAATACAACTAAGCCAGCCAGCCTACTAGAACATTGTGAGATGTACCACAGGGTCGCCATCTCGGTGCGAAACCAGGTAGTATGTTGTCACGACAGCTCCAATGAACACAACATGTTGTAGATAGAGACTGTGTACAACCAACCGGCAATTTTTGTGAATTGTCAGCCCCTCCCCAATTTCTTCCCTAATACAGCTGCAATGTATGTAAGGCTAGATGTGTTCTCACCATAATTAGAAACGCAGACCGGTTTCGCTCTAATTAGAGCACGTCAGTGACCTACACTAATTACAGGGGGAATACAACCATAACGTAATACAGCTAAGGCAGCCAGCTAGACTTTGTGAGAATTACGACAGGGTCGCCATCTCGATGTAAAACCAGTCGCGAGATAAATGGGGCCCAAACAATAGCCCTTTATAATACAAAGTTGCCTTCCCACAGTAAGGACTGTCGAGTCAGCTGTAGACTTAGAGGAGCCCACAAGTATGCAGGCTCAGACTAGTAACTTGGACGGAATATCACTCGTGAGAATCTACATCAGCAGATCCTTTGTTAGACGCAGAGACAATAGTGCCACGCCTGGAGTGTAGTGTATAAATAGGCTGCTCACAAGAATACGACCGTTCATTCTTGTTCCGAGTAGTTAGACTCTGCACATCGCGTGCTAGACTTTAGATCACATGCATGTTGATCCTTACCTTTGTCATTATTTTATATTATTTATTTTTGTATTGAGTAATTAAGTATTGATTGTTTAAAGTATTAAATAAATTGTTTTAAAAATTCAAACGTCTTAACCGTAAAGTTAAGTCGCGTGAGTCATATTTTACCCCAGCATAGGTTTCTTTCTATATAATTTCTTAATGACAACAATTCCTAAGGACTTGTTAATTTTTTTACCATGCCTAGCAAACGATTGTTGGAAGCAATTATGAAACTAAAAAGGGAAATTCGAATTCGGAGAAATTAATAACTATCTTCGCTCCTACAGACACCCAAATTGAGTGTCATGGTAGTAAGACTACTACCTGTCAGGGCGAGAAGGTCAAATAATGCCGTATGTATTTCCAACGCTTACCTATGTCAAGGTAATATTTGTTCACACCACCTCCTAATATTGATATTTTGAACTTACATTTGCCTGTATACCCCTGAGATGACATAACGGTATTTCTAGCCTTCATAAAATAAAACGGCTTTACTAAATGTGTCTCGGATAATGAACGAATTACAGTTTATTGGGGAATATCTAATAATTCCCATAGGCAGATAGATTTATTTATTATGAGCTGATACTATGCTTCATATATACACGACAATAAAATACAAAAATATAAGAATCAATAAGTAAAATAATATACAAAATGTTCACATAAATACAAACACCTACACATTATATACACTGTGAAATCACAAATAAGACACAAAAAAGACTAGAAATAAGAAACATCACTTGATGACTTTAAGTGATTTTCGAACTCATCGGCAGAATAAAAACACTATGAATATAGCAGTAGCGCACGTGCCTTAATGCATTGGGGGTGCGCAAGAAAAAAAAAGTTCGGGACGCGTTATGGTAGTGAATTTTTATTAAATGCTTCAAATTTGAGTAACTTAAGTTTCTACAAACTTAGAAAGGTTTTACCCAGGGCAACATATCCACCAAATTTTATCAAAATAACTTTGTAAGTTTCGGAGAATTTTTTTTTTCCAAATGAGAACTCAAAATTTGAATAACTCAATTTTCTAAAAATGTAAAAAATTGAATTTTAGTGTGTAGTAAGGTCTTTTACAAGGTAACATATCCACCACATTTAATTAAAATATCTTTGCAATTTTTGGAGAAAAAGATTTTTTTTTAAACAAAACTCAAAATTTTTCCGGAAAACCTTATCCGATTTTCCTGACTAACGAACTCATCCAAGTCATTAATAAAAGAAATGCACTTGACGAGTTTCATCTAAATCAATTGCTTATTTTTTGAGTTATCGGTTGGATACATATATATATATATATATATATATATATATATATATATATATATATATATATATATATATATATATATATATGTATATATATACAGGCTGTCCCACGTCGAGTAATGTATTAGATTATTTCCGAAAATATACACTTTAGAGTGCTGAAAATTTGCATACGGGGGTTTCCAAAGAGTCTCTATTTAGTATAATTTCCAAAATGGCGGACTTACGGTTACACTGTAAATAGATATAAACATCGTTATTTCAAATAGAACAGCCTGTATATTATTGCATTTTTAGAATACTCATCTAATTATAGGTTAAAAGTTATTAGGGTATGCTCTCCCTATCTTCAACTGTTTTCGAGTTATGTCAATTTATTTGATAATTCTGTTCAAGTGGGGGCTAACTTAATGAAGGTGATTTCGTGTATGTTAGGATGCTGAAAATTCTTTAATTTGTCAAACACGTTCCAAGGCTATTGAGCCTCTACATGATTGTGAGGAAAAATTGTTTCGTATACAGGGTGTTTTGTAGGATGTATTAGAATTTGGTATGCTTTAAACTAGAATAAGTCATTTATTTCAAATGGAACACCCTGTATATTATCATCTCATTAAATAGAGCAGATAATTCTCTTTCAAACTGTATTAGCATTCCATATACCTAAAGTTGATAATTGTCGAGATATTTGCGGTTTACCAAACAAAACAAAAATAATTAATTTAATATTTATGAAATTTCAACAAATAACAGAGAATACCCAAAAGTATTGAAAGTTGAAAATGATTATGACTATCTAAGAAACTCATGATTTATATTGTTCAAATTGTGTACCATTCGCACTAATACATCGCTCTAAGCGTATTACAACTCCTTCACTTGTATATTTCTGCGGGATCAATATTATCCAAACCATTACGGACTCTATCTTCAAGTTCTTCCCTAGTGTTAACTGTAGTCGCATAAACATCTGATTTCAATTTACCCCATAGGTAAAAATCCAGAGGAGTGAGGACGGGCGACCGTGGGGACCAATTTATGCTTGGACAATATTCTCTGTATGGAGGAACGTGCTATGTTCATTTCATGTTCAGCTGAACGTATTGACGCCTTTGGATGAGCTTTGAAATAAGACAACACAGAAATTTGTGTGTCTTCGTCTTCTGTAACTGGAACTGATCTTGATGTTTGTTTAATCGTGCAAATTCCCGTTCTCAAGAAATTGGTTTCATAACGTCTGAAATTCAACGCAGTTATTGGCGAGGACTCGGGATACCTATCATTAAACAGCTAACATGTTCTGCTGACCACTCTGTTGCACTCGCCATGAAAATAAAACAAATTCAGCAATTGTTCGTTTGAATAGCTGGCATTATCCATTGTAACGTAGAATTCCTATTAATTCAGACAACAAGGACAAAATAACTCACGTTGTGAATGACAGAATTATAAAACTGACAATAAACGTGAAAATGTCAAACATTACATAGCACTCTTAGAATTCATACAGATTTTAGACATACTCCTAAATTTGTCTTTTTTTTCGGTAAACCGCAAATATCTCGACAACTATCAACTTTAGGTATAGGGAATGCTAATACAGTTTGAAAGAGAATTATCTGCTCTATTCAATGAGAAGATAATATACAGGGTGTTCCATTTGAAATAAATGAGTTATTCTAGTTTAAAGCACACCAAATTCTAATATATCCTACAAAACACGCTGTGTATGAAACAATTTTTGCTCACAATCATGTCGAAGCTTAATGGCCTTAGAACGTGTCTGACAAATTAAAGAATTTTCAGCATCCTAACGACACGAAATCACCTTCATTAAGTCAGCCCCCACTTGAACAGAATTCTCAAATAAATTGACATAACTCGAAAACAGTTGAAGATAGGGAGAGCATACTCTAACAACTTTTAACCTAAAATTAGATGAGTATTCTAAAAATGCAATAATATACAGGGTGTTCTATTTGAAATAACGATGCTTATATATATATTTACAGTGTAACCGGAAGTCCGCCATTTTGGAAATTATTTCCACTAAATAGAGCCTCTTTGGAAACCCCCGTATACAAATTTTCAGCAGTAGTTAAAAAGTCCTTTCCTTTGATAATTACTAACACAAATCACAATTATGTCAACACTCAGCATTCATTAGTTTATAAGTTATAACATAACAGACCTATACTCATTCCTTAAACAAAAAATCCATACGTCTATTTTTGATAGACATAAACTGTTCTAAAACTCTTTCATCAGTGTTGGGTATTTCAAATACACAGTCCTTGTTTATTGCCAACATTGCATTAGGCATGAAAAACAAAAGAATTCCTTACATTGCATCCACATATCCATTTGTTGCGATTATATATACTTCTAGCAAAATGTCGAGGAAAAGACCTACCTTCTTTCTTTTTCATACAAGTTTGGCTTAACTTTAAATCTGGTGTGGGTCGTCCTAAACTTTTAATCTTTACCTTAGAATTTAAGTCTAACTGTGAAAAGTTAACCTTTAAAATATTATCCACTGAATTAATCACAATTATTTTGTCCACTTATTAAGCAACCCAAAGTAGTAGCCATAATAATAATAATAATTGTCTTGTTAGAACATGTAAACAACAACGAAACGATCTAATTAACATCAATCCGACGCGAAGCACTACACGAAAATTACTACACACGCTCTGCGAAAAGTGAACTGCAAACTGCAAGTGTGTAATTTTAAAGCGCACAACCAGATTGCTTATTCGGTCGTTTTCGACGAAGATAGTCGATCATTTCGCATTGAAGTATCGCATTTCCTTAGAGCGCCGAGAAATACACACCGCCGCGCGACTCATGTATATGGACGTATATAACGTCTGCAACCATTAACACTATACTTCTTCTGATTCTGTATTAATTACTGCCGACTCTGCGATCCTCGATATACTAATTTTGTTTGTTGAATGCAGCAGGTAAAAAAGTATATAAAAATTTATTAAAATATAGCATAGCAAAAATATTATTTTTTCCATGGCAGACGGCAGTGCGCGCGCACGAGCGCACTTCTTGAGGAGCCGCCCCTGTAATACAGATAATGTTTTAGCTTTCTCTCTCTCTCTCTCTCTATCTCTATCTCTCTCTCTCGAAATGCGCCACAGTACGACAATCCCTAATATGGTTAGGGAGCAAACTAAAATAATAAGATTCCGAATACAACGGCGACTTTTTATAAAATGAATTATTAGGTTTATTTAGATATATTATCCCTAAAGCGAATGCTATAGATATGTAAATTGTAATTGTGAGGCAAATTATTTATTTTCTTAAATACATATCATTAGCATCAGTAAATAAACCTCAACAACTGGCAAAATTTCATTATTTTTGAAAAACTCCCGATAAGATTCCCGAAACTGAAGATTAAAAATTAGACGCATAATGCGTTTTTGATGTAGGAGAATCCCAGCTGCATCCGTCGCATGACCCCACGACACAATGTTATAATTTATAGCTGAGTGGCCAAGAGCATAGTAGGCAGTGAACAGGTCATTTAAATTAAGGCAGGCCTTTAAAGTCCTTGGAATATAAAAACATCTGTTCAGCCTTGAGCAGACTGCATCAAAATTACTGGACCGGGAGGCAACTCTGTCAATTATTGTTGCCAGAAATGATGTCGAGACAAGAGAAGAGCTGTTAGAAACTAGTTTCTAGATAGATAACGTGGGATGTGGAGCATATGGTGAGCACTGGTTAATACACTTTGGAGGATCCAATTTACCACACCAAATTTTTAAAACCTGACGATCGTTTCACTAACAAAGTAGCGGTGATGATGATAGATGATCTTAGCGAGTCAGTTGTATTAGTGAATTTACAGTTGTATTAGTGAATTTACGTAGAAAAAGTCAAATTTGGTGAGTAGCTTCTTTCTGCAAGCTATTTGGATAAGTTCGTTAGCCAGGAAAATCGGAAAAACGTTTCAGGATAAGTTTTAGATTTACTTTCGGAATTTTTTTGGAAATAACAAATTTATGGCAATCAAACCGGCACGCAGTTTTATATTATAAGAAGTTTTGGGACGCAGCAAGTGCATTATAGTAGCGAGTTTTCATAAAAATTGTACACTATTATTATACGGCATATTAGTAAATTTAAACTTACACTTAGACCTTGAAGATGGATTTTAGAGCCTATAATTTTTAAAACTGGTTGCTATACAAAAATAACCTGTTCATACTCAAGCGACTGATTTATTCAAATGCACAAACACAATTATCGTGATTTCTTTCTCCGTATTGCATCTATAAAATCTTTTTTCATAAGAATTCATTAACGTAATTGTGCTGGATGTAACGAAATTGGCTTAATAAACTCAGTCGGTTGGTATAATTTAATTTGTTGTACACCAACGAATTCTTTCAAAAGGGAAAAAGTGTGCTAATGTTGCTAACTCAATTTTCTTATTAGGTTACCAATAATTGCTCAAATTGGGCTTTAAACAACTAGAGGGAAAAAAACCAGCACAATTCTTTTAACTAAGTTTTCTAAAGCTCTTGTAATGAACTGGTTCATATTATATCAACAATACTCATATTTTTTTAATATTTCAACAACACACCACGAGGCGTTACAACCTAAAGACTATCCTACCGTGAGCGTCGACAAGGAGGAAAGAGGCAGCTTGTTAATTCTGGACTTGAAGGCTTGGAAGTTAGGAGGAGAAGGAAAAACATGTGCCAGCAAGGAATTCCACAACTTGGAAGTCCTCGGGACAAAAGAACGGGCATAATAAGATGTTCTATGTCTGGTGACCTGGACAGTTAAAGGGTGCATTCGCTCTGTTCCCCTGGTATATCTGTTGGGGGCAGCAGGTGCAGGAACTAAGGAAGAAAACCCCTCTGACCAGTGCCCGTCCAGATATCTATAAAAAAGAGAGAGGACACTAACGGCACATCGGTGGGCAAGGGATAACAGCTTTTGGGTGAGGGTAGGGTCACCGATGAGACACATACCTCTCTTCTGAATGGAGTCCAGGATAGCGAGTGTAGAAGAGGCAGCAGCACCTCAGATGTGGGAGCAGTATTCGAGGTTTGGTCTTATTTGTGAAGTATATAAGGTATAGAGATTAGCTGGTGAAAAGTATTTGTGAGCCCGGAAGAGGAATCCTAATTTATTAGCAGCCGCTTCTCCAATTGATGTGACATGTTGGTGCCAATTGAGATGTCGATCCAAAGAAATGCCAACAAGTGAAAAGGACTCATTACTTTTAATAACTTGGGTATTTATTTAGACGGGTCTAGGGTTGGTGTATCTCTTAGGGGAAAGAAAGCATGACTGTGATTTGCTGGGGTTGAATTGTACAATATTTCTACTTCCCCAGTCTAATATTTTTCCGAGATCCACGGAGATAGAACCCTCCATGAGTCTGCGATCCTCATCTACTTGGGCCAAAGAGACAGGCTTAGAAAATTGTATATTTGAGTGGAGGGTGCTGTCGTCCGCGTAACTGTGAACTGGGTTCCATGTGCTAGAGAGGAGGTCATTGATGTGGAAAAGAAACAAAGTAGGGGCTAAAGCTGAACCTTGAGGCACTCCTGCATTAATTTGATACAGTTTAAAGGAATGGCCATCCACGACAACAGAAATGATCCGGTTGGAGAAGAAATTTGCTGACCACGTACAGAGTTTTGGTGGCAGGCCACAGGCCGGTAGTTTATTAGGCAGCGCTGCGTCCCAGACCTGATCGAATGCTTTCGATATGTCTATAGCGACAATCTAGGATTCACCGTGTAGTTCCATAGACTTGTTTTAAGAATGTGTGACAAAGGAAAGGAGGTCGGCAGTTGATCTGCGCTGACGGAATCCATACTGCCTGTCGTGGATTAGACTGTGTTTTTCAAGAAATTTTAGCATTTCGGTGTTTATATACTTTTCCATCAATTTAGAGACGACTGAAAAGAGAAATAGGCTTGTAGTTGCTAGGAAGCGCTTTGGATCCTTTCTTGGGGGCGGGTTGTACTCGAGCAGTTTTCCAGTTACTAGGGAATATGCCTCTATTGTAAGATGTCTGAAACCGACGAGTCAGGACAGGAGCAAGTTCAGGTGCGCATTTTTTGAGAACAATTTCTGGGATCTCGTCAAGGCCAGAGGCTTTCCTGGTATAAAGAGAAGAGAGCATCTTTCGTACCTTTTTAGTTTTAAAAATGATATCCGTCATCTTATGCGCGACATTGGGGACTGTTGGTGGTTGAACATTTGGAGGTGGGTTGAGAGTAGAATTGCCGGCGAACAACGAGACAAAAACTTCAGCCTTGCCGATGGCGGTAGAAATAATTTCATCCCCTGAAACAAGAGGAGGTGGGAACGTGCTCTTGCAGAAATTATTCCCAATAGATTAAGCGAGAGTCCAGAAGGGTTTGCTGCCGCTGGAGCTTAAGAGGACTTTGTTTTTGATGTGGTTATTAAACGAGTTTTTTGCCTCAGAAAGAATGCGGACATAGCGGTTTCTTGCGTCGTTAAATGTTTTGTTGACTGGGATTGTGTAGAAACTTTTTGTGAGCTTTGACCTTTTCAAGTCTGGCCTTGTTACATGATTTAGAGATCCAGGGCTTTTGAGTGACTGCAGAGGTTTTATGTGTACGTGGAATAAATCATTCCATGCCAGCTTGGATAATTTCGGTGACGTTTTGTGAGATATCAGAGGGGTAAGGATGAAAGAAGCAGACAGACGCCCATGGAAATGAGGAAAAGTAATCTCGTATTTCGTCCCAGTTCGCGGAGTTGTAGTGCCAAACAATACGTGGGTGTGATGACTGTGTGACCTCGCGTTGCATTGCGCAGGAAGCAGTGACCATGCCGTGGTCTGAGCGACTCAGGGGCGCGGTGACTGATACTTTATAGCAGTCAGGATTTGTAGTAAGAAGGAGATCCAAGGGATTTGAACTGTGTGCTGGGATGCGAGGAAGAGGAAAGTAAGTAGGTTGCTGAACCACATTGGCTAAAGAATTGCTGACTGCAAAGGCCTCCGCTGCTCGTCCTTGTGGATCAGTTTTTGAAGATCCTAGCCATTCCGTATTATGGACATTGAAGTCACCAAAAATAGTGACCTCGGAAGAAGGATATTCAGAAATCAGATGGTCGGTTTTTACAAAAATGTTGTAAAGAGCTGGACAAAGTTGTTGTCAGAAGGTGACCGGTAAATGCAACAGATGAATTTAGTTGCAGCTCTGAGAGATAGTTTTATCCATAGTATGTCTTTTCTTCCAGCTTCTAAATTGGGGAGTCTGGTGCAGGGTAGATTGCTACGGACGTATGCGCATACGCCTCCATGCAATCTAAAGGAAGTAAGGAGCTCATTCCCCGGGAAATTAAGGTGATTAGTGGCTGTTTTGGCACTGATTTGCGTTTCGGTGAGGAAGAGGAGTTGGGGCCTATTATCCTGGAGGAAAAGTTAGGTTAAAATTTAGGCCACATATATTCGAGAAGGATAGGTTAAATTTTGATGCTGGCGCCCCCTGTACACCCTTCTCCCGGTGATCCGAATGCAGGGGAATTTTACCTTCGGTATCTTTTGTACAAGGAGGAGCCATCATCAGTTTTGCTTATAAGTGAAACCGACTCATACACCAGAACCGGAAACGTCCGTTGGGACTTCACCGGCCCGACATACTTGGTTCTCGGGTTGAACCGCGTCCAGAATTTATGAAAACTCGACATTTCGGCTCCTGTTTTGGAGCCATTTTCAAGCGGTAAAGGAAATATGTAAGGACACTCTAAGGCCCCAATCTGCCTACTCCCCAAATGTTGCCGGTGATCGTGTGTGAGGTCTCAGTGTGTTCAACCCTAGGCCTCAGAGAGATCTCACATACATACTCAATATCGGGGCAACAAATGCTTTGAACTTATACGTGACTAATAATAACATTAAAAGCATTCAAAGAAGGAATTTGTTAAATGACTTTGGCCAAGGAATTGATGGAACTGAAAATGACGAAGGGGAGTCAATCGAAAAGAATCCCCAAAGAACTTTGTGAAAAAGTAAGCAAACTTTTGAGTGCCTCTACTTCTCAGGGGAAAGCTTCTACTTCTCGAGAACCAGCTTATGCTTCTTTGAGGGGTCCAGCTTCTGTTTTGCAGGATCTCACCAGCCAAGAACCAAAAAATGGGACGCTGTTATCTTTGTCGACGAAAAAGACACAGGAAATCACCTATATAGTGTGTACAAAATGCGACAAAACGGCAGGTAAGGTTCATACAACCTACATTTGCCTCACTTGTGCAGAAGAAAGTTTTGACAGTGACAATGCCTCTGATGAGTGACAAGCAAATCTTTTGTGAAGTTTTTTTACATACAGACATATGTTTGTAATATTTTTGTTGCGTATTTATTTTTCTATACACTATTCATCTACTGCATATAATTTTATAAATAATTGTAGTTACATTATATGAAAATTGGGGTTCAAATTAATGCATTCTATCAAATCAAGCAATTTCTTCCATTATTCTTTATAAGTGAATTTTTATTTAAAAAAATTCACGAATCGAAAGGTTTCGATGGTGAGACTTTGCAAAAATTTTTTCAAATTAGCGTGAATTAGGACCCCTAGAACCCATATCCGGGGTCAGTTTCAATTTATATATATATATATATATATATATATATATATATATATATATATATATATATATATATATATATATATATATATATACAGGCTGTTTCAAAAAACATGCACCATCGCTCGTGGGGCAATTCCTTACTAAAAAATAAGAAAAAAAGTTACTGTGCACATGGGCCCGGAAACGCATAGTTTCCAATATACAGGGAGTTGAATTTTAATTATTTTTTTAATTTTTTATAAATAATTTCAAAACCACTGGATTGATTTTAATGAAACTTGCAACTTGAAAGTGTATTATGAAAGTGCATATTTTCAAGTGAGAATCTGCTTACAACTGCGTCAGTGGCGTGGGGGAAAAATATGTGCGCCACTGTCTTTTTCCAATTTTGATACATCAATTATGAAGCTTATTACATAAGCCACAAAAGCTGCCTCTTGGTATTTTTTCGTTCAGGGTATCCCTTAGGAGATATGATTAATTTTATAAAAAGGGGCAAAGTACCGATTCGTTGGAGTAATGAAAACAGTAATCGTAAAGTGCCATGAAACTATAATTTTTGACAGTTCTCTAAATTTTACAATTTTGAAGTGCTTTGCAGGCGTCAAAAGAGTTTTCGTGCTATTCTTTAAATTTTGATACAGTGCAGTATTTTCGTTTTTAGTTATTTGTTGATACTGAGCTGCTCATTAATATTATTTCCTCCTCTCAAGATGGTTTTCATTAAGTACACTTCAGCGGATTTGACTGATATGTTGTTAATTTATGGACAAACAAATCAAAATGCTAGACAAGCTGTGCGAGTTTATCAGGAAACTTATCCGCAAAGAAGAATTCCTGACAAAAATATTTTGCCACGTATTGTAAGACGTTTGAGAGAAACTGGTTCTTTAAAACCTTTAAAATCTGACTCTGGACGCAGAAGATACCGCCAAACTGTACGAGTTGAAGAGGCAATATTAAATAGAGTTGAACGTGATCCTAGTACAGGTACGAGAATTATTGCCACCGAACTGGGTAATATTTCGGCATCATCAGTTCACAGAACTCTGAAGGATCAAAGTTTATATCCCTATCATTTTACACGTGTCCAGGAACTTCTACCTAGAGACTTTCAACCAAGGGTAATGTTTTGTCAGTGGTTCTTAAACAAACTTAGGCAAGACCAACATTTTTCTAAACGTGTACTATTTACTGATTAGGCGTCATTTACGCGAAAAGGTATCGTAAATTTTCACAATTTACATACATGGACCGATGAAAACACACACTCTCTAAGAGTTGCAAATTCGCAGTATCAATTTTCCATCAATATTTGGGCTGCTATTATTGAAAATCACATAATTGGTCCTGTTGTTATACCGAATCGTCTTGACCATGAATCATATTTAAACTTTTTACAAAATGATTTGCCGTCGTTACTACCGCTTTTTATGAGAAATGGTACAATGTGGTTCCAGCATGATGGTGCGCCCGCACATTTTGCAGCAGTTGTAAGAACATATTTAGCCAACACATACGGTCACCGATGGATTGGTCGTGGAGGTCCGGTGTCATGGCCATCTCGATCTCCGGACCTGAATCCTCTCGATTTTTATTTGTGGGGTCATTTAAAAGAAATAGTGTATAAAACACCAGTAAATACACGAGAAGAATTGTTGGGAAGAATAGAATATGCATTTGACAGCATTAGAGAAGATCAAAATATTTGCAGAAGAGTAAGAAGATCTTTGCGCAGAAGGTTAAATAATTGTAACGACGCTAATGGTGGTCACTTTCAACATTTTCTTTAGCTTTGTTATTAAAGTCAATTGAGTAATGTACAAAAAACAAGAGTTTGGAAAAATCATGGTGCCTTTACGATTACTTTTTTCATTTTTTATTTCTATTTTTTATTTATCATTTTTTGTCAATGTTTGTAATATTCATTTTACTGTTTATCACCAATAAGTTTTACGTAGGTTAGTTATTTGCACGTTTATTGCTGTAATGTTTACTGTATGTTTTGTTTTTCATATTCTTATGGTTGCAGTAAACATATATTATTATTATTATTATTATTATTACTCCAACGAATCGGTACTTTGCCCCTTTTTATAAAATTAATCATATCTCCTAGGGAATACCCTGAACGAAAAAATACCAAGAGGTAGCTTTTGTGGCTTATGTAATAAGCTTCATAACTGATGTATCAAAATTGGAAAAAGACAGTGGCGCACATATTTTTTCCCCAAATGAATTTTTACAGTTACCCCGTACGCACGCCACTGACGCAATTGTAAGCAGATTCTCACTTGAAAATATGCACTTTCATAATACACTTTCAAGTTCCAAGTTTCATTAAAATCAATCTAGTGGTTTTGAAATTATTTATAAAAAATTAAAAAAAAATTAAATTTCAACTCCCTGTATATTGGAAACTATGCGTTTCCGGGCCCATGTGCGCAGGAACTTTTTTTCTTATTGTTTAGTAAGGAATTGCCCCACGAGCGATGGTGCATGTTTTTTGAAACAGCCTGTTTATATATATATATATATATATATATATATATATATATATATATATATATATATATATATATATATATATATATATATATATATATATATATATATGTATGTATGTATGTATCCGTCTGAAAACTAAAAAAATAATTAACCGATTTAAATGAAACTAGGGTATGTTGCCCTGGGAGAGACCTTACTACGTATCAAAATTCAACAAGTTTATAAAAAATTGAGTTATTCAAAATTTGATTTTTCTTTCAGAAAAATATTTTTTTTCCAAAAATTACAAAGGTATGTAAATGAAATTTTGTGTATATGTTGCCTTAGGAAAGACTTTACTACATACCAAAATTAAACTTTCTAAGTTTATAGAAAATTGAGTTATTCAAAATTGAAGCATTTAATAAAAATTCACTACCATAACGCACTTGCTGCGTCTCGAAATTTTTATTTATTTTTATCATCACGCAAGTAAGTATAGATGAGCGCTTCTAAGCACACCATCCGAAAGTCTCCACCACCCAGTCAATACGCATATGTGTGAGGTCACAGCACCAAAACAAGATAGCAGTTGGTTAAAGCGAGAGAACGTACTGTTTTTCACTTGTAACGAGCACGATTCACAATACCTCATATTATTCTCTTTGTTAGACATCTTGTCTCAATGAAGATGATTTTTTCATTAAATAATTTAAACGAAAACCTCTCTGAATGCGTCATTTCCATGGGATTCCAATTTGTATTGGTAAAAACTCCGTATCACAATGTTTGACATGTGCCAACAATGTGAAAAGTTGCAAAACAATTGAAATAACTTGAAAACAAGCTTGCATTACAATTCGATCGAAAAAGTAAAAATCTCTGGACGCAGCAAGGGCGTTATGGTAGTGCCTTTTCATAAAAATGTTTTTAATAGAAAATATTTTTTTAAAGAAAGCTTGAATCAAATTTGGTTACCAGTATAACCTATATAGAAGCAACAATGTACCATATTTCATCAAAATAACTTTGTTGTTTGACAATATACAAAAATCTTCCGAAAATAAACCTAAAATGTGCACAAAAAACTGGTTTCCTGGGCAACGAACCTTAGGTGAATAGTAAATTAAGCTATCGAAAGAAACATTTTATGAAAAATCTCTACCATAACGCAGTTGCTGAGTCCCGAATTCATTTTATTACAAACATAGATTATCTTTCGATGGGAAATGCAAAAATTGTAATACTATAAGGCGTGTTCGATTAGGAAACAAAAATGCATCAGCAGCGATTTATGGGCCACCTGTGATTGTAAAAATAATTTTATAAGATGCAGCTCCAGACATCGTATAATTAACATATAAATTTTTTTATCATATCTTGTATAATAATGGATATTTTGAGCTTTACCCTAGAAATGCGTCACCATGTATATATGAAAACAGATAAAAACTGAAACTAACCCGGATATGGGTTCTATGGGGCTTACTTCGCGCTCATTTAAAGAAATCTTTTCAAAATTGAAAAGTCACTAATATTGTATCCAACTCTATGAGTAAAATTGTGATGGCCAAAAATAAATATGATTGTAAGAAAAGCATGTCTACATTTGTATTACAAATGTCAGAAAACAAAATACTTATTTACATGTCACTTTGGAAGTAGATCTGACATTTATCAAAATTATTTGTCATAATAATATCATTTGATATTAATATAATAATAATAATTTGAATATGACATGTACTGTTGCCGTGGACTATCATTATGCACTATTGTATTACCCCTTATAAGAATCTTGTTGTTTTTTGGAGTACGAAAGCTTATTTTACTGTAAAAACATTTTTCCACCCCTTAACCTGAAATGGTTTTCGTTTCATTTGACGTTACATTATAGCGTCACAGTATGTTTTAGAATCTAAAAATTATTCTATTTTGTGTGAATTTTTTCTTTGCATACCTAGAACAAATTGTATTTTCCTTCAATTATAAATGATAATTTTAAGTTAATTTCTATATTTTTTGTGCCCAATGTGTTGAACGCATGCGAAACGGGAGAAGGAAATTTCATTTAAAGTTAAAATGACGAAGATAACTTTATTCCAGGCACAAGCGTTGTTTCCATTTTTTTTTAATATTAATAACATTTATAGGTAAATTAGCAGATTCGCGTATTGTTCGTTTATTGAAAAAAAAATTCAGAAACATGCTTATACCCCTGTATGCATTAACCATCGGACAAATGCTGTGATCTCAACTCCACAATACAGTTAAGATACCTAAAATCAATTTGAGATTCTGTGCAAGGTAAACATGCTACAATGGAGCTACAAATGCAAACTGTAAAAAACTCACCTTGCAGAAGTCCATAGAAAGGAGAAACTACTTACCAACACCGTTTCTCTATAAAAAACTTCCACATTGCACAATTGAAAAAAAATCTACATAATAAGCGTAATCTGATTTCTTAAAATTAAATAAATAACTGAAACTGCTACCAAAGCAGCACATAAAGGGTCTATTTTAAATTAATTTCCTGCAAATAATTTAATAAAATAAAGAACAACGAAGATTGTAGCTGAAACTTAAGGCCTTTTAACTTCTTTTACGACATTTACGCTGCATAGCCGTTCATGTAAGTTCTCTATCTAGAACATGTCAATTTTGACGTTTATAATCGCGACTTTTTTGACGTTTTAAGAATAAAAACTTAAAGGATTATAACTTTGTTTTGTTTTAACGCAGAAATTCAAATTTTGTGGCACGGTTTTCTTTTTGTGATATAAACCCTCGCACCCAACATGATTGCCCTAACTTTGTTATTTCCGGAGATATAAAAATTATCCGAAAGAAAACACAAAATTTTCCGGGAAAAACTAGTCCGATTTTCCTGGCTAACGAACTTATCCAAGCCACTTGCAAAAGGAAGGTACTCACCAAATTTTATCAACATCGGCTTATTATTTTTTGAGTTAGCGGTATGACACATAAATATATAAATATACATATATATATATATATATATATATATATATATATATATATATATATATATATATATATATATATATATATATATATATATATAAACGTATAAATATATAAAGTCTGAAACCGACCTCGGATTTGCGTTCCAGGGGTCCCAAATAGCGCTCATTTGAAGAAATTTTTTCAAAATTCAAAAGTCGGGATATCCTAATTTTTTTAAAGAAAATTCACTAAAATGCATTAATATGAGGGGTGTTCGATTTAAATAGGAGGAAATCTGTATTGGCAGCGACTTATGGGTCACCTATGAATGTCAGAATAATTTTTATAAGATGCAGCTCAAGATACCCTACATTTAACCTATACGTTTAACGTATACCTTTACGTAATAGTAAATGATTTTTTCACGCCCGAGGAGGTACCTCCCCATACATCAAGGGGCCGGTGAAGTCCCAACGGAGGTTTCCGGTTCTGGTGTATGAGTCGGATTCCCTTATAAGCGAAAATGATGATGGCACCTCCTTGTACAAAATATTCCGGAGGCAAAATAGCCCTCCATTCGGATCTCCGGGAGAGGGGTGTACAGGGGGCGCCAACATCAAGATTTAACATATCCTTTTGGAATATATGTGGCCTAAATTCTAACCTGAACTCCGCCCACCACTTCCTCCAGGCCAACAGGCCCCAACTCCTCTTCCTCACCGAAACCCAAATCAATGCCAAAACAGCCACTAATCACCTTAATTTCCCGGGGTATGAGCTCCTTACTTCCTTTAGATTGCATGGAGGCGTGTACGCATACGTCCCTAACAATCTACCCTGCACCAGACTCCCCAATTTATAAGCTGGAAGAAAAGACATACTATGGATAAAACTCTCTGCAACTAAATTCATATGTTGCATTTACCGGTCACCCTCTGACAACAACTTTGTCCAGCTCTTTGACTACCTTTCTAAAAAAACTGACTATCTGATTTCTGAATATCCTTCCTCCGAGGTCACTATTCTTGGTGACTTCAATGTCCATAATAAGAAATGGCTAGCATCTTCCAAAACCGGTCCGCAAGGGAGAGCAGCGGAGGCCTTTGCAGTCAGCAATTCTTTAGCCAATATGGTTCAGCAACCTTCTTACTTTCCTCGTATCCCAACACACAGCTCAAATCCCTTGGATCTCCTTCTTACTACACAACCTAAATGCTATAAGATATCAGTCAACGCCCCCCTTGGTCGCTCAGACCACGGCATGGTCACTGCTCCCTGCGCAATGCAACCCGAGGCCACACAGTCATCACACCCACGTATCGTTTGGCACTACAGCTCCGCAAACTGGGACGAAATGCGGGATTACTTTTCCTCATTTCCATGGGCGTCTGTCTGCTTCTTTCATCCTGACCCCTCTGATATCTCACAAAACGTCACCGAAATTATCCAAGCTGGCATGGAGTTATTTATCCCACGTACACAGAAAACCTCTTCAGCCACTCAATAGCCCTGGTTCTCTAAATCCTGTGACAAGGCCAGACTTGAAAAGGTCAAAGCTCACAAAACGCTTCTACACAATCCCAGTCAAGAAAATCGTCAAGCATTTAACGACGCAAGAAACCGCTATGTCCACATTCTTTCTGAGGCAAAAAACTCGTTTAATAACCACATCAAAAACAAAGTCCTCTTAAGCTCCAAGGGCAGCAAAACCTTCTGGACTATTGCTAAATCTATTGGCAATAATTTCTGCAAAAGCACGTTCCCATCTCTTGTCTCAGGGGATGAAATTGTTTCTACCGCCCTGGGCAAGGCTGAACTTTTTGCTTCGTTGTTTACCGGTAATTCTACTCTCAACCCACCTCCAAATGTTCAACCACCAACAGTCCCCAATGTCACGCATAAAATGACGGATATCATTTTCAAAACTAAAAAGGTACGAAAGATGCTCTCTTCTCTTAATACCAGGAAAGCCTCTGACCTTGACGAGATCCCAGCAATTGTTCTCAAAAAATGCGCACCAGAGCTTGCTCCTGTCCTGACTCGTCTGTTTCAGATATCTTATAATAAAGGCATATTCCCTAGTAACCGGAAAACTGCTCGAGTACAACCAAGAAAGGATCCAAAGCGCTTCCTAGGAACTACATGCCTATTTCTCTCCTTTCAGTCGTCTCTAAAGTGATGGAAAAGTATATAAACACCGAATTACTAAAATTTCTCGAAAAACACAGTCTAATCCACGACAGGCAGTATGGATTCCGTCAGCGCAGATCGACTGCCGACCTCCTTTCCTTCGTCACCCATTCTTGGAACAAGTCTATGGAACAACACGGTGAATCCCAGATTGTCGCTCTAGACATATCCAAAGCATTCGACCAGGTCTGGCATGCAGCGCTGCTTAATAAACTTCCGGCCTATGGCCTACCACCAAAACTTTGTACCTGGACAGCAAATTTCCTCTCCAACAGGAGCATATCTGTTGTTGTGGATGGCCATTCCTCTAAACTGTATCCAATTAATGCAGGAGTTCCTCAAGGTTTAGCTTTAGCCCATACTTTGTTTCTTCTCCATATGAATGACCTCCTCTCTAGCACATCCAACCCAGTTCACAGCTATGCGGACGACAGCACCCTCCATTCAAATATACAACATTCTAAGCCTGTCTCTTTATCCCAATTAGATGAGGATCGCAGACTCATGGAGGGTTCTGTCCCCGTGGATCTCCAAAAAATATTAGACTCGGAAGTAGAAATCTTGTACAATTCAACCCCACCAAAACTAAGTCTTGCTTTCTTTCTCACAAGAGATACACCAGCCCTAGACCCATCACAATGAACAACCAAGTTATTTAAAATAATGAGTCCTTTTCTCTTGTTGGCATTTCTGTGGATTGAACTCTTAATTGGCACCAACATGTCACATCAATTGCAGAAGCGGCTGCTAAGAAATTAGGTTTCCTCTTCCGGGCTCACAAATACTTTTAACCAGCTAATCTCTATACCTTATATACTTCACAAATTATGCCAAACCTCGAATACTGCTCCCATATCTGGGGTGCCGCTGCCGCTTCCACACTCGCTATCCTGGACTATATTCATAAGAGAGCTATACGTCTCATCGGTGACCCTACCCTCACCCAAAGGCTGCCATCCCTTGCCCACCGACGTGCCGTTGGTGACCTCTCTCTCTTTTATAGATATCTGCACGGGCACTGCTCAGAGGAGCTTTCCTCCATAGTTTCCCCACCTGATGCCCCCAACAGATCTGTCCAGGTCACCAGACATAGAACATCTTGTTATGCCCGCTCTTTTGTCCCGAGGACTTCCAAGTTGTGGAACTCCTTGCCGGCACATGTTTTGCCTTCTCCCCCGAACCTCCAAACCTTCAAGTCCAGAATTAACAAGTATTTAGGCTGTAAACCCTCGTAGTGTGTTGTTGAAATAAAAAAAAGTCTGGGCTTCTTGCGGGTCAGAGGATTACTCCACGGTTCCTAATCCACTGGTATGGGAACTGATTATCAAGAAAGTTTCTGACTGCAATTGCATTGTGGGCAGGTGCACCATGCTGCTAGAACAAAAGTCATCAAAGTTGTGCAAGAGGAAGTGCCTCCAAATAATCTTGGAACTGGTTCGACAAAAAATTCAAGTAATTTTCTCCTGTTAAATTTTTGTTAAAAATAAGCGGTCCCACAAATAAAACGTTAGTTGAAGTATACTTAGATGCCGCCGGGGACATCGCCCTTGCCTCCTAAGCTGAGGGTTACGCGATCAAATCCAGCTTGATAAATGTATGTTTTTTATGTTTTATTTTAACATTTGAAGAAACAGTAGTGCACAGATTTCACACATTTTGAACAAGATCTCATTTTTGTTTAAAACGCCTGAATAAGTTTTGCTTTGAGTGTGAAATTATAATTTTGTTATTGATAAGATAAGACTTTTTAATAATAGAGAGATATCGATGGTAACACTTTCAAATAATTTTTCAAATGTGCGCGCACTGTGACCTCTAAAATCGATCTTCAAGGTCTAAGTGTAAGTTTAAAGTTACTTACATGCCGTATAATAGTAGTGTACAATTTTTATGAAAATTCGCTATTATAATGCACTTGCTGCGTCCCTAAACTTTTTATAATATAAAACTGCTTGCCGGTTTGTTTGCCATAGATTTGTTTCCAAAAAAATTCCGAAAGCAAATCTAAAACTTTTCCTGCAACATTTTTCCGATTTTCCTGGCTAATGAACTTATCCAAATGACTTACAGAAAGAAGCTACTCACCAAATTTGACTTTTTCTACGTAAATTCACTAATAAAATTTTTGTCGTGACTCGCTAAGATCATCTATCATCATCACCGCTACTTTGTTAGTGAAACGATTGTCAGGTTTTAAAAATTTGTTGTGGTAAATTGGATTCTCCAAAGTGTATTAACCAGTGCTCACCATATTCTCCACATCCCACGTTATATATCTAGAAACTAGTTTCTAAAGCCTATAATTTTTAAAACTGGTTGCTATACAAAAAAACTCTGGACGCAGCAAGTGCGTTATGATAGTGAATTTTCATAAAAATGTTTTTAATAACAAATATGTGTGTTTTTAAGAAAGCAGGCATCAAATTTGGTTACCAGTATAACCTATATAGTAAAAACAATGTGCCATGTTTCATCAAAATAACTTTATTGTGTGAAAATGTACAAAAATTTCCAAAAGTAAACTTAAAGTGTTCCCGAAAAAACACGTTTCTTGGTCAACCTTATAGGTTAATAGCAAATTGAGCTGTTTAAATATGAAGCATTTTATCAAAATTAGCTACCATAACGCACTTGCTGCGTCCAGAATTTCTTTTCTTACAAACATGCATTATGTTTCGATGGAAAATGCAAAAATGCAATAGCATAAGGCGTGTTTGATTAAAAAAAAAGGAAATTTGTATCACCAACGACTTATGGGCCACCCTGTGATTGTAGAAATATTATTTTAAGATGTAGCTCAAGACACCCTATAATTAATGTATACAAAAATTTTTCATATCTTATATAATAACGGATATATTGATCTTTATTGATTTTTTACGAAAATTCGACAAAAATTATATATTATTAAACGATAAACTCTATAGCTAATAAGGCTACTGCCAAGCATCAGAGAAAGGGTCTATTTGAAATGAATTTTCTGGAAACATTTTAGTAAAATGAAGGACAATGACGGTTGAAACTAAGACTTCAGGGTTTGTAAAACATTCTTCTCGAGACATTTTATTTCTATAGCCCGTATTAGATTCAAGTTATTTGCCTAAATGTTGCCAATTTTGACATTTTAAATCGCCACTTTGACGTTTTGAGGAAAACCCCAAATTATTTTTCTTTAAATGCCTATAACTTTTTTGTCTTTTCACCTACATAGCTAAATTTTTGTAAATAACTTACCTATAAGGATGTAGACCTGTGTACCAAATTTGGTTGCCCTTACTTTGTTAATTCCGGAGATATAAATTTTTTTCGAAAGAAAACACAAAATTTTCCGGGAAAACCTGGGCAGATTTTTCTGGCTAACGAACTTATCCAAGCCATTTGCAAAAGAAATTTTTTCACCAAATTTAATCAAAATCGGCCCATTATTTTTTGAGTTATCGGTGTGATACATATATATATATATATATATATATATATATATATATATATATATATATATATATATATATATATATATATATATATATATATATATATATATACAGGGTCGCTGATAAGTCTGGAAACGGTCGATTATCCGGGAAAATATACAAGGTGTCGAAAAATGTTTTATACAAAAGTTTTTGGGTTCTTCAATGTCTACTAGGCGGTGATAATTTCATTTATACAGGGTTGGTCATACAGGCGTGGCACACCAATATAAATTTTTTTTTAATGGAACACCCTATATATTATTCGATATTTCAATCCTTCTCTTAATTTTGAGCAACATTTATCAGAAGCATGATGTACATAAACTTATTCGTTTCCGGGTAAAAAAATAAATAAAAATAAACGCTATTGTTTTTAAAATCTATTGGATGAAGAACAAAAATAAATGAAAAGTAGAATATCTCTTGAAAACAATCTGTGAGTGTGAAAAGAACCGGTTGCGATGTTTTTAACAGTGTTTGAAATCCTATTTTATAAGATGTTCAAAGTGTTCTCCATTGACCTCCTGATAATAATGAATTCGCTTAACAAAACATTGCACTGCATTTACAAGAGCGTTTTGAGGAATGTTATTAATTTCATGCACAATCCTTGCTTGCAACTCTTCAATATTCTGCGGTCTATTTTGGTAAATTAATTTTTTTACATGACCCCACAAAAAAAAGTCAAGCGGCGTCATGTCGGGAGACCTAGCTGGCCATTCAATAGTTCCCCTGCGCCCTATCCATCTGCCAGGAAAGGTTTGATTCAGATATTCCCGTACCTCAATTCCAAAATGAGGGGGTGCCCCATCCTGCTGAAACCATATTTCTTCCGCTGAGTTCAAATTACTGTGTATAAAATAAGGTCCTATGATATGTCCACCAATAATAGCACACCAAACATTTACTTTTTGCGGTCTTTGGGTGTGAATTTGTTCCATCCAATGTGGGTTTTCGTCTGACCAGTACCTACAGTTGTGTCGGTTGACTTGTCCATTCAAACAAAATGTGGATTCGTCGGAAAACAAAATGTGGTTGGCAAAGTTAAAATTTTGGCGTAACTTCTCCATAATAAGTTCACAGAACTCGATTCTGCGATCAAAATCGTCTTCACTCAGTTCTTGCAATAAATGAATTTTATATGGACGGAACTTTTCCCGCTTCGTAATCTTTCGAATTGAATATCGACTCATATTGTGATTTAAAGCCAATTGCTGTGCCGAAGTTTTCGGATTTTCCACCACATCCAATATTACATTCAAAGAATTTTCTTCATTTGTAACGGTTACTGGCCTTCCAGTTCTAGGTTTATCCTTGATACCGCCAGTTTCGTGAAAACGATGCAAAGTTTTCGAAACTGTGGATTTGGAGATCGATTCCCGCTCAGGATGCAACTCATTGAACATAATCACCACTTGAGCAAAACTTCGTGTTCTATCACCGTACCCTATCATCATTAAAATTTCGATACGTTCGGTTTCACTTAAACTTGCCATTTTGCACAAAAACTGTTGACACTAAATTACTAATGTTTCAAAACTGTTGACACTGAATGAATGTTTGACATTCGTTGTCCTGGAAACATTTTAAAACAAAAGAATAATACTGCGTTTCTTATGGGCATCTTATCTTATCTTGGGATTCCAAACAATGTTAAAAACATCGCAACCGGTTCTTTTCACACTCACAGATTGTTTTCAAGAGATATTCTACTTTTCATTTATTTTTGTTCTTCATCCAATAGATTTTAAAAACAGTAGCGTTTATTTTTATTTATTTTTTTACCCGGAAACGATTGAGTTTAGGTACATTATGCTTCTCATAAATGTTGCTCAAAATTAAGAGAAGGATTGAAATATCAAATAATATATAGGGTGTTCCATTAAAAAAAAATTAATATTGGTGTGCCACGCCTGTATGACCAACCCTGTATAAATAAAATTATCACCGCCTAGTAGACATTGAAGAACCCAAAAACTTTTGTATAAAACTTTTTTCGACACCTTGTATATTTTCCCGGATAATCGACCGTTTCCAGACTTATCAGCGACCCTGTATATATATATATATATATATATATATATATATATATATATATATATATATATATATATATATATATATATATATATAAACATATAAAAATTGAAACTGACCCCGGATATGTTTTCTGGGGGGCCTAATTAGCGCTCATTTGAAGAAATTTTTTCAAAATTCAAAAGTCGGGATCTCCTCATTAGTGAATTTTTTTTAAGAAAATTCACTAATAACCTGTTCATACTCAAGCGACTGATTTATTCAAATGCACAAACATAATTATCGTGATTTCTTTCTCCGTATTGCATCTATAAAATCTTTTTTCATAAGAATTCATTAACGTAATTGAGCTGGATGTAACGAAGTTGGCTTAATGAACTCAGTCGGTTTGTATAATCCAATTTGTTGTACACTAACGAATTCTTTCAAAAGTGGAAAAGTGTGTTAATGTTGCTAACTCAATTTTCTTATTAGGTTACCAATAATCGCTAAAATTGGGCTTTAAACAATTAGAGGGAAAAACAGCACAATTCTTTTAATTAAGTTTTCTAAATCTCTTGTAATGAACTGGTTTATTTTATATCAACAATAATTTTATATTTTTTATATCTCAACAATACACCACGAGGCCATTACAGCCTAAATACCATCCTACTGTGGGCGTCGACAAGGAGGAAAGAGACAACTTGTTAATTCTGGACTTGAAGTTTGGAGGTTAGGAAGAGAAAGAAAAACATGTGCCGGCAAGCAATTCCACAACTTGGAAGTTCTCGGAACAAAACAACGGGCATAAAAAGATGTTCTATGTCTGGTGAGCTGGACAGTAAAAGGGTGCATTCGCTCTGTTCCCCTGGTAGATCTGTTGGGGGCAGCAGGTGGAGGAACTATGGAAGAAAACTCCTCTGAGCAGTGCCTGTGCAGATATTTATAAAAAAGAGAGGACACCAACGGCATATCGGTGGGCAAGGAATAACAGCTTTTGGATGAGGGTAGGGTCACCGATGAGACGTATAGCTCTCTTCTGAATTGAGTCCAGGATAGCGGGTGTAGAATCGGCAGCGGCATCCCAGATGTGGGAGCAGTATTCGAGGTTTGGCCTTATTTGTGAAATTTATAAGGTATAGAGATTAACTGGTGAAAAGTATTTGCGAGCCCGGAAAAGGAAACCTAATTTCTTAGCAGTCGATTCTGCAATTGATGTGACATGTTGGTGCCAATTGAGATTTAGATCCACAGAGTTGCTAACAAGTGAAAAGGACTCATTACTTTGAATAACTTGGTTGTTCATTGTGATGGGTCTAGGGCTGGTGTATCTCTTATGAGATAAAAAGCAAGACTGAGATTTGGTGGAGTTGAATTGTACAAGATTTCTACTTCCCCAGTCTAATATTTTTTGGAGATCCACAGAGACAGAACCCTCCATGAGTCTGCGATCCTCATTTAATTGGGCTAAAGAGACAGGCTTAGAATATTGTATATTTGAGTGGAGGGTGCTGTCGTCCGCGTTACTGTGAACTGGCTTGGATGTGCTAGAGAGGAGGTCATTGATGTGGAGAAGAAACAAAGTAGGGGCTAAAGCTGAACCTTAAGGCACTCCTGCATTAATTGGATACAGTTTAGAGGAATGGCCATCCACGACAACAGAAATGCTCCGATTGGAGAGGAGATTTGCTGTCCAGGTACAGAGTTTTCGTGGTAGGCCATAGGCTGGAAGTTTATTAAGTAGCGCGGCGTGCCAGACCTGGTCTAATGCTTTGGATATGTCTAGAGCGACAATCTGGAATTCACCGTGTGGTTCCATAGACGTGTTCCAAAGGAAAGGAGGTCGGCAGTTGATCTGCGCTGACGCAATCCATACTGCCTGTCGTGGATTAGACTGTGTTTTTCAAGACATTTTCGTAATTCGGTGTTTATATAGTTTTACATCACTTTAGAGACGACTAAAAGGAGAGAAATAGGTCTGTAGTTGCTAGAAAGAGCTTTGGATCCTTTCTTGGGGATGGGTTGTACTCGAGCAGTTTTCCAGTTACTAGGGAATATGCCTATATTGTAAAATGTCTGAAACAGACGAGTCAGGACAGGAGCAAGTTCTGGTGCGCATTTTTGAGAACAATTGCTGGGATCTCGTCAAGGCCAGAGGCTTTTCTGGTATTAAGGAAAAAAAGCATGTTTCGTACCTTTTTAGTTTTGAAAATGATATCCATCATTTTATGCGCGACATTGGAGACTGTTGGTGGTTGACCATTTGAAGGTGTGTTGAGAGTAGAATTAACGGCGAACAACGAGACAAAAAGTTCAGCCTTGCCCAGGGCGGTAGAAACAATTACATTCCCTGAAACAGGAGGTGAGAACGTGCTCTTGCAGAAATTATTCTCAATAGATTTAGCAAGAGTCCAGAAGCGTTTGCTGCCGTCGGAGCTTAAGAGGACTTTGTTTTTGATGTGGTTATTAAACGAGTTATTTTTTGCCTCAGAAAAAATGGGGATATAGCGGTTTCTTGCGTCGTTAAATGCTTGACGGTTTCCTTGACTTAGATTGTGTAGAAGCGTTTTGTGAGCTTTGACTTTTTCAAGTCTGGCCTTGTCACAGGATTTAGAGAGACAGGGCTTTTGGGTGGCTGAAGAGGTTTTCTGTGTACGTGGAATAAATAATTCCATACCAGTTTGGATAATTTCGGTGACGTTTTGTGAGATAACAGAGGGGTCAGGATAAGAGAAGCAGACAGACGGCCATGGAAATGAGGAAAAGTAAACTCACATTTCTTCCCAGTTCGCGGAGTTGTGGTGCCAACCGATACGTGAGTGTGATGAGTGTGTGACCTCGGGTTGCAATGCGCTGGAAGCAGTGATTACGCCGTGGTCTGAGCCACCAAGGGGGGCGGTGACTTATGTCTTACACCATTCAAGTTTTATAGTAAGAAGGAGATCTAAGGGATTTGAGCTGTGTGTTGGTATGCGAGGAAAGTAAGTAGGTTACGGAACCATATCGGCTAAAGAATTGCTGACTGCAAAGGCCTCAGGTGCTCTCCCTTGTGAATCGGTTTTTGAAGATCCTAGCCATTCCTTATTATTAACATTGAAGTCACCAAGAGTAGTGACCTCGGAGGAAGGATATTCAGAAATCAGATGGTCGGTTTTCTCAGAAAGGTAGTCGACGAGCTGGACAAAGTTGTTGTCAGAAGGTGACCAGTAAATGCAACAGATGAATTTAGTTGCAGCGCTGAGAGAGAGTTTTATCCATAGTATGTTCTTTCTTCCAGCTTCTAAATTAGGTAGTCTGGTGCAGCCCTGAGAGAGTGATTCATCCATAGTATGTCTTTTCTTCCAACTTCTAAATTAGGGAGATTGATACGGACATATGGGCACACGCCTCTAATCTAAAGGAAGTAAGGAGCTCATACCCCGAAAAATTAAGGCGATTATTGGCTGTTTTAGCACTGATTTGGGTTTCGTTGAGGAAGATGAGTCGGGGCCTATTAGCCTTGAGGAAATGGTGGACGGAGTTCAGGTTAGAATTTAAGCCACATATATTCGAGAAGGGTACGTTGCATCTTGATGCCGGCGCCCCCTGCAAACCCCTCTCCCGGAGATCCTAATGGAGGGGTATTTTATCCCCGATATCTTTTGTACAAGGAGGAGCCATCATCTTTTTTGTTTATAAGGGAAACCGACTC
This sequence comes from Tillus elongatus, assembly GCA_964006375.1. Lineage (NCBI taxonomy): Eukaryota > Metazoa > Arthropoda > Insecta > Coleoptera > Cleridae > Tillus > Tillus elongatus. The sequence goes on from OZ023262.1 coordinate 11,311,877, forward strand.
ATACGCTAGAACCGGGAACGTCCGCTGGGACTTTACCCCTTGATGTAAGAGGTGGTACCTCCGCGGGCGTGAAAAGATCCTTTACTATCACGTAAAGGAAATGTGCACTACCACCTGTCAAATACAAGGTTTTGTCACGATAGTTGAGCGTAAGAAGTTTGAGGCGCTACCGAGTATCCTCAATTTTGGATTTATGGTATCAGGGGTATTTCACAGTCGAATTTTATTTTAAAATATTTTCAATGTCACATAGATTACAGTTAAACCGAAAGTTGCTATCAACTTTGTTAATGTAAATGTAATGCCCTATATTTTAATGCATTTTAGGTTTCATCATAAAATTTTACAAAGATTCATATTAGGTTTCCCTATACCTATCTTCAATTTTTTGAGTGACCTCCTTTTCTTTGTCACCCACTCTTGTAACAAGTCTGTGGAACTAGAAGGTGAATCCCATATTGTCGCTCTAGACATATCTAAAGCATTCGACCAGTTCTGGCACGCAGCGCTACTCAATAAACTTCCGGCCTATGGCCTACCACCAAAACTCTGTACCTAGACAGCAAATCTCCTCTCCAATCGGAGCATTTCTTTTGTCGTGGTGGCCATTCCTCTAAACTGTATCCAGTTAATGCAGGAGTCCCTCAAGGTTCAGCTTTAGCCCCTACTTTGTCTGTCCTCCGCATCAATGACCTCCTCTCTGGCACATCCAACCCAGTTCACAGTTACGCAGATGACAGCACCCTCCACCTAAATATACAATATTCTAAGCCTGTCTCTTTAGCCCAATTAGATGAGCATCGCAGACCCATGGAGGGTTCTGTCTCTGTGGATCTCCAAAATATTAGACTGGGGCAAAAGAAATCTTATACAATTCAACTCCACCAAATCTGTCTTGTTTTTTAACTCCTAAGAGATACTCCAGCCCTAGACCCATCACAATGAACAACCAAGTTATCCAAAGTAATGTGTCCTTTTCACTTGTTGGCATTTCTGTGGATCGAAATTTCAATTGGCACCAAGATTTCACATCAACTGCAGAAGCGACTGCTAAGATTTTAGGGTTCCTCTTCTGGGCTCGCAAATACTTTTCACCAGCTAATCTCTATACCTTAGATACTTCACAAATAAGGCCAAACCTCGAACACTGCTCTCACATCTGTGGTGCCGCTGCCGCTTCTCCATTCGCTATCCTGGACTACATTTAGAAGAGAGCTATACGTCTAATCGGTGACCCTACCCTCACCCAAAGGCTGCCATGCATTGCCCACCGACGTGCTGTTGGTGACCTCTCTCTCTTTTATAGATATCTGCACGGGCACTGCTCGGATGAACTTTCTTCCATAGTTCCTCTACCTGCTGCCCCCAACAGATATACCAGGGGAATAAAGCGAATGCACCCTTTTACCGTCCAGGTCGCCAGACATAGAACGTATTGTTATGCCCGTTTCTTTGTCCCGAGGACTTCCAAGTTGTGGAATTCCTTGCCGGCATATGTTTTTCCTTCTCCTCCGAACCTCCAAACCTTCAAGTCCCGAATTAACAGGTTGCATCTTTCCTCGTTGACGACAACCACGGTACGATAGTATTTATGCTGTGAGCCATCGTGGTGTGTTGTAGAAATTTAAAAAAAAAACATAGATACAGGAAATATAACCCAAAAAGCATTACGTGTCGCGCAACGGTTTTCTGTCTTGGAAATATGGAGTACCACCGAGCTCAATGCTTAGTTCCATGGTTTTGACATATTTTTTTCGAAATGTCTTTGGTATACTATATGCAGATAATCTTAAGCCTGATATTGCTGATCATTGCCTCCGTCTGCAGAAGGTTTCGAAATGTTGAAAGCTGTGCTGATACTCCGGTAACCGGTGTTGTGTGACGTTGTACACTTCTAAACTGTCTTTACGAAAAAAATATGTTGTTAAAATTAATGAAGCACTTCAAAAATTCACTACCATAGCACACCTATTAACTCAAGATACTCAGTGCATTATTTCTTATCGCCAAGAAGACCCTTGTTTTTACCACAGGTAATCCATTAAATTAAATTGTTGTTGGTATATATTATCTTAGACACATTTAATAAAATTAGAAGGATCTAGTTGCGGATTATCGTCTTTTGATTACACAAAGGGAGTCACTAGAGTAAAGTAAACTGTTTCCTTAGAGAGTGTTCGACGTCGGAGGCACCTGGCTTAGACACGGTGGAAAAATAACCGCGATTCCATTAGCAATTCCAGCGAAATTACAACGGTAACGGTGCGGAGATTATTGTGAGAAATTGTCTACGAAGAATTCCGATCTCCAGAGTTGAACTGGCCCAACACACAATATATATTTTTTTTATTTAAGAAAATATCCTGCTTTAACCTAAAAGATTATAAGCAGGTCTTGGTGAGATATAATTAGTTAATAATTAAATGACAACAATAAATATATACAATAAATACAATGATATCATGAGAAGGAGCAGTTAAAGTTTATTAGCACTAGATCTGGTTGAATAATGCACTTGACTTCAGGAATGTCAGAAGCTGAGTATGGTTTTCTCTGTTGGATACTAAAAGATCGGTCAAGTTGTTTGGTATGTTTGAGGATATCCTATTTGCTTCGTATAGTGGGCATTCCACAAGGAGATGTTGAACAGTGCTTTGTGTATCACAGCAAAAACAAATAGATGGGGGCAGCTTCTTCATTATATACTCGTGGCCTATTCTCAACCTCGATATGACTGTCTGATTTTTTCTTCCATTTGGAAGTGGTAGCTTATCGTATTATGAGGGTTTAGTCTCCCACATTTTTTGCCATTTGCTAGAGATAACTGTTTTTATATTGATTATGATATCCTCGTTCCTATGGATTTGGTAGACTGGATCGTTACAGGAAGTGGCGACTCCTTTTGCAAGTGCATCCACAATTTCGTTACCTTGGATGTTTACGTGGGAGGGAGTAAACATGAAAAAACACACAATATTATTTATACCAGCAGAGTCTTTCATGTTTTTTTTTTTACGAAAAGCATGTGTGTCTCCAAGACATAATGAATTTGACTGCTGTGCGACAAAATGTGTGTTTACTCGCTTCTTCAATAGTTGGAGATTATACACTGTGTGGTAACAGTGTGCCAAACTCCAATATCGTCCTTAATAAAAGATTTGGAAATATTTTTTATGGAAGTAGTATGGTATTAAAAGACTTTCATTATAAAATTATTTTATAGGATCATTCACTACCGCGAAGCTGTTTACGATCAACTTGCTTAAATCTATTCCCTGTATATTTTCACATTTTCGAGTTAGGCACGAAATTATCTTTTCAAGAACCTCAGACTTTTTGTTTATTATGCGGTGTTGCCGAGTTATTCGAAAAGATATGAATAGTTTGGTGAAAAGGAGGTTTACAAAATTAATTCGCTGGGTCAGTATCACCACAATAATAATAATAATAATAATAATAATAATAATAATAATAATAATAATAATAATAATAATAATAATAATAATAATAATAATAATAATAATAATAATAATAATAATAATGATAATAATAATATGTTTATTGTTCATTTCAACAAATACAGAATAATTCAAAAGTCGATTACATTACATAAAACTAATCTAAAAATAATTCTAATCTATTGTTAAAATCAAATTTAGGCCTTATTCTAATTTAAATTTAAATTTATTATCCTACAAAATGTTTTTAATGCGTGTACTGTAAACCCGTGCGGGTTTGTGTGTACACATTATTTATTTATGTCCCGGTAAATGGAAGTTCGATATTATTTAAGGCACGTTTATAAGAGAAAAAACTATATCTATATAAAAAAATAAAGAAAAATGTTAGTTTTAAAAATTATATAATATATAAGACGAGTTGAAATGAATAAATGTAAAGAAGAGAAAATATATATATATATATATATATATACCAACACAAAAATAAACATTAAATAGTTTAACAATAAAATAGTGTTTGTTAAGCTTGTGAGAGTTTTTTGCGTAATTGATCCTTGTTTGTCTCGTACCACTTTTTAAAAGAACCTACGAAATTTTTAAAAGTACTTTGTGTGCAGTGTGCTGGAATCTCATTGTATATTAGTGGCCCCATGTATGAAATGTGCTGTTGTGAAAGATTCAAGGACCTAAAGGGAACTGTTACTTTGCTTGAGCTAATTGATCTTGTTGTAATAGAATGAGAGATAGGTGAATGATAAATGGGAAATTTTTTCATGAATTTAGCAACTGAGAGTATGAAGAGGTCTGACACTGTGAATATACCGCTATCCTGAAACACTTTTACACTAGGATATAATATTGTTCTATTTAGCATTGTCTTTATGATCCATTTTTGTGTTATGTTCAGGCATCTCTGGTGTACCTCGTATGCGTTTCCCCAGGCTATGATAGCATAGCAAAGGATTGACTGAACAATACAAATATAGACGCACTTTAGCCACTTCCACGATAAAATATGCTTTAATTGCTTAAATTTATAAACTGTTTTTCTTAGTTTGTTGTTTATATAATATGTGTGAAAATTCCATTTCAACAGCTGATCAATAATGACACCTAAATATCGTGTGTTATCTGTACGTATTATTTTGTTAACGCAGGAGCAGTTATTTTTATTATAGCAGTCATAGTCATGTATAATAATACCGTTCATATCTGGTATTTGTGACAATCTAGGAGCAAATGTTATAAATGGTGTTTTCTTAATATTTAAAGTCGACAGATTGGAGTCGAGTCATGACTTTACCGCCATAATACCCTCAGCTGCTGTTTCTTTTACAGTTTCCCAGTTAGATTCTTGAAAAAGTAACACCGTGTCATCCGCGTAGCATACAATTTTTCCAGGAATGTTAACACTTAGCAAATTGTTTAGATATACAAGAAACAAAATAGAACCAAGAACAGTTCCCTGAGGCACCCCACATGTGATAAGGCCGTAGTTACTACACAAACCGTTAATTTTAACCCTCTGTCGACGGTTGGATATATAGGATTGGAGTAAACGCAGAGAGATTCCTCTTATCCCAAGATTTTCACGTTTTTGTATTAGAATTTCGTGCGAAATGGTATCAAATGCCTAATAAGGCATTTATTTAAAAAAGACTTTTATCTAATACAATTCAAGTTTGAAAAGTCTGGACGTAGCAAGTGCGTTATGGTAGTGAATTTTCATAGAAATGATCTGGCACCAAATATTTTTTTATAACTTTTTTTTCTTGCAACATAGAAATTTAAATTTCAGTGCATAGTTTACTCTTTATATTGTAAACCTACCTACCAAATTTGGTTACCATAGCTTTTTGTTTCTTGAGATAAAAATACTTTTTGAAAGGAAACTCAAAATTTCGCGGAAAACCTGGTCAGATTTTCCTGGCTAACGAACTTATCCAAGCCACTTACAAAGGTAACGCACGCGCCAAATTTTATCAAAATCGGCCCATTATTTTTTGTTCTCGGTGTAAAACTTACACACATATATATATATATATATATATATATATATATATATATATATATATATATATATATATATATATATATATATATATATATATATATATATATATATATATATATATATATATATATATATATATATATATATATATATATATATATACAGTGCGCGCCAAATGTATGGACCGGTACTTATAAAATTTAAAGTAAGCGGCCAAAAAAATTGGAATTTGATATGCGCATATGGGTCGTATTTTCGCATATTATGACGTAATTTCTAAGTATTTCCCCCTTTTATTAAAGAATATACAGGGTGCAGGCCATTTTTTTTAAATGGTAACAGGGCCAGTAATTGTTAATTTCTGAAAGTACAATCTTTTCTGCTTCTAACAATGTATCACAAGATGAGGGTTGCATAAGAAAAAATTACAAAAAAACAATTAAATGTGAAGTAAGACACGAATACGAACTGGTCGACTCGTCTTAATAAATTCCAACCTTATCAGCTTGTACTTTTTTGTCCATTGTCCCGTTTTTTGTCTTTTATACCAGAAAAAAAAAAATGAAATGTAAAGTAACACACTAATACGAACAGGCCGACTGGTCTTAATAGATTATAAGCTTATCAGCTTGTACAATGTTCCGTTTTTTGTCTTACTGAGGATGGTTGATAAATGATATCTTTTACCTTGATAAGATAATAACAATTCTAATTTACTGTCACAGTCAAGCTGACAGCGTTTGCTTCCGCCTTTATTGGTCAAGTAATATTGGGTAAAGTAACATACGAATACGAACTGGTCGAATGGTCTTAATAAATTCCAAGCTTATCTGCTTGTACATTGTCCCGTTTTTTGTCTTACTGAGGATGGTTTATAAATGATATTTTTTTTACCTTAATAAGATAATAATTCTAATTTACTGTCACAGTCAAGCTGACAGCGTGTGCTTCCGCCTTTATTGGTCAAGTAATATTTGAGCGCTACTGAAGTAATTTTTCAATTTGTCGTATAATATATGGATCAATTAAGTGAAAAGCAGAGAATACAAATTTTATTTATACGAGGATGTGGCGACAGACAAAGACTTCATGAGGAGGTTTGTCGGATATTTAATGAATTTTATCCCGAAAGACTCCCTATTAGTAGGTGAACTGTGGGCAAAACTATCCAGAGATTTGAAGAGACGGGCATTGTTAAAAATAAACCAAAATTAGGTAGACCAAAATCTGCAACAACTGAGGAGAAACAGCCAGATACACTATTGGCTATTGCCGAATCTACCCATGTCTCAACTAGACAAGTTGCCCGAGATCTTGAGATCTCGCAAACGTCGGTTCGTAGGGTGTTGAAAAAAGAAAAATACCATCCCTATAAAATTCAACTTGTGCAGGAATTATCTGATGATGATTTTGATAGAAGGTCAGAATTTTGTGGTGTCATAATGGATAGGTGTGTAAATGATCGCCAGTTTATTTATAAAATTTGTTTCTCCGATGAGGCAACGTTCTGTTTAAATGGAACTGTAAATCGCCAAAACTGTAGGTATTGGTCCGACAATAATTCTCACTGGATGAGGGAAAGTCATACTCAACACCCTCAAAAGGTTAATGTTTGATGTGGCATTATTGAGCGTCATATTGTTGGGCCATTCTTCATAGACGGAAATTTAAATAGCGACAGATATTTAGCACTTCTAAATAACTCCATATTACCATTTATTGCAAGATTATATCCAGGAAACAATGGAAACATTCACAAAAGAATTTGGTTCTAACAAGATGGTGCACCACCATATTATGCGAGAAAAGTGCGTGAATTATTGAATGGTGTCTTTCCTGGACGATGGATTGGTAGAAGAGGTCCATTGGAGTGGCCGGCTAGATCGCCAGATCTAACTTCGTTAGATTTTTTCTTGTGGGGGATACCTTAAGACCAAGGTTTACAAAAGTAAGCCAAATGATCTTGATGTGAAAAGCGAATTTTCAAGGAAATACATGATATTAATACCAACAAATATATATTTAAAAATTCATTGCATTCTTTTATGGACAGATTAGGCCATTGTGTTGCAGCAAGAGGCCAACAGTTCGTAAATTTGGTATAACAATTATCTGATGCTATTGTTTCAAACTAACTAGAGATGATTTAGTTTTTTTAAATTTATGTATGTTTCGATAAAAATAAAAATTTGGAACTTAGTTTTTTGTTTTTATACCCCAACTAATGTTTGTTGACAACAAAAAAATTCAAAGTCAAAATATTTGGGGAAAATACGGATAATTATTGTCCAGTTCGTATTCGTGTCTTACTTCACATTTAATTTTTTTTCTGTAATTTTTTCTTATGCAACCCCCATCTCGTGATACATTGTTAGAAGCAGAAACGATTGTACTTTCAGAAATTAACAATTACTGGCCTTGTTACCATTAAAAAAACGACCTACACCCTGTATATTCTGTAATAAAAGGGGTATATACTTAGAAATCACGTCATAATATGCGAAAATACGTCCCATATGTGCATATCAAATTTCAATTTTTTTGGCCGCTCACTTTAGGTCCTTACATTTGGCGCGCACATATATATATATATATATATATATATATATATATATATATATATATATATATATATATATATATATATATATATATATATATATATATATATATATATATTTCAGGATGACTGGTAAGTGGCTGCGATCCCTTGTGACAGTGATAGTACATCTCTTTTGCAATATAATGAACCCTATATCACATTATAAAAAGTCCTCTGGTTTTCGAGTTATTTGATTTTTAATGATTTTTCGAAAATTCATCATGTGTTGCTACTAATAATAATTTTAGGAGTGGTAAGCACTTGATTTTTTTTTCTTTAACTCACGCTGTGCAATCATTACTATTTTGAACAGGATAATAGTAAAGAAATATGAGGGCAAAAATTATCAGTATCGTGAAAAATTTCAGATCAATTATCATTTCAGAGACGTTTATTTTGAAAATTTGTTAACAATAAATTTCTACAAATACTGTAAAAAACTTTGCCGTTCATCTAGCTTTCTAATGATGTACGAATTGTCAATTGTCTTCTAGTTACATAGATATATCACTTGCAATGATGCGACATAGGTACATGTTATTCATTCGCCATATAGTTTGTAAGTTAATGATATAGTTTGCAAGTTACGCCACCTCGTTGCGGAACCAAGTAGTATGTGGTCACGCCAGCTTTAAATAACACAGAGTGTTAAAAATAGAGACTGTATACAACCAACTAACAATTTAGTAAATTGTCAGCCAGAAATGGGCCAGAGCTGCCATAGCCGTATTACTTTATATGTGTATTTTCGCTGCAATTAGTATGCCGTACTGACGAGCTCTAATTAGATCGAAACCGGTCTGCAGTTCTAATTGTAGTGAGAATGTATCTAGCCTTACATACTTTGTCTCTATATTAGGGTAGAAATGGACCAGGGCTGACAATTTACTGACAAAATATTGAAATCAAAATCTTAATAAGTTATGCTGAATATCTGTTTATAGGCATAGATTAAACTACTGCATGATATAATGTGGTTTCGTTTACCTCAAATTTTCCATATACGAGATGAAGAGTAAATAAAAACTTAAAGTGGACAATAAGTTTTTTATTCTAAGATTCTAAGGTATTAGCGACAGCGGAGTTGATTTCGAAATTATCTTCTTTTTCTTCTTTGTTTGTGATGTCTAAAAACAAAGGAAAACAAGAATATAACCTTGAATTCGACTCCCCCCCCCCCTGTTGTCATTTGGAAAAATAGCAAATGACAAATAGGTAATTGGTGTTGTCAGGTTTAACTAGGAGAGCGAGATGGCTTTAAATACCCTGAAGAATAGGAAGCTTAATATTTATACATAATAAAACGTAGTTCTAGATTATCTTTAAACAAATTGAATCACTTTCGTTAAAAAAATTTTTATTACTATATATTTTTCTGATACCTTGAGTTGTATATCTTGAGAGTTTTGGCAAATGGCAACCCCGCTGATTGTTTATTGTGACATATTTTTGTAGCCTGTTCGTTTGAAGTTTGACTTGCAGCATTTGTTTGCAATGGCGGCGTAACCCTGATATATCTCTCTGACCTTGTCTGACATTATAAGCACCCATTCAGTGGCAATTTGAGGTTATATCGTAAATTATTTATTTTTATTTGGTTTTAACTCGAAATTTTCTAAACCAATTAAGTTCAAATTTGCTATGGAGAAACATCTATACGATATCTACATGTGTGTAAAGTTTTAGTTTCATACTTCAAGTAATTTAAAAGTTATTGCATTTTCAAACAGTTTGTCACATTTTTTTCTAGAAGTATTTGAGTGTCAAAACCGTCTAACGAACTCATCCAAGCTATTAAGAAAATGAAGAGAACTGCCAAATTTCGGGTTTCGTTTGGTGATGTATTTTTTGAGTTATCGATGGGATACATACATATATATATATATATATATATATATATATATATATATATATATATATATATATATATATATATATATATATATATATATATATATATATATATATATATAAACTTTTCAACTGACTGAAGAAATTTTCCAAAACTCCTACCATCGATACCTCTCTATTACTGAATTTTCTTAATAAAAATTCACTAAAAGTCTAGTTTTTTCGGTATTCGCTTGAAAAAAAAATTGAAAATTTTTGTTCTTTTTTTGAATAATTCAAAAACTAAAATTGTCACCTCAAATTTTCTTTCAGATAATTGATCAGCATCAAAACGCGCAACTTTATCCCAATTTAACCAACCTCCTATCTCTTACGGTTTACAAGATCCCAATGATGAGGCTCGAATTTGAACTACCCTGTATATGCCAGACGACAAATTCGCCAGTGCATCCTCCGCCAACCTTCCCTCCACAAACTCATATTGCAATATGTACCATTGGTGCTCTCAAAAAGGGATTCGAGGAGACTTCCAATATTTCTGTGCCAAGTATCCAGAGAAACCAGGTTTGTGTGTAGATTGCATGGAGGCGTGTGCGCATACGTCCGAAGCAATCTACCCTGCAACAGGCTTCCCAATTTAGAAGCTGGAAGAAAATACATATTTTGGATGAAACTCCCTCTCAGGGCTGCAACTAAATTCATCTGCTGCATTTACCGGTCACCTTCTGACAACAACTTTGTCCAGCTCTGCGACTACCTTTCTGAAAAAACCGGCCATCCATAATAAGTAATGGCTAGGATCTTTAAAAACCGATCCACAAGGGAAAGCAGCAGAGGCCTTTGCAGTCAGCGATTCTTTAGCCAATATGGTTCAGCAACCTACTTACTTTTCTCGGGTCCCAACACACAGCTCAAATCGTTTGGATCTCCTTCTTACTACAAAACCTGAATGCTATAAGACATTAGTCACCGCCCCCCTTGGTCGCTCAGACCACGGCATAGTCACTCCTTCCTGCGCAATGCAATCCGAGGTCACACAGTCATCACACCCACGTATCGTTTGGCACTACAACTCCGCGAACTGGGACGAAATGTGGGATTACTTTTCCTTATTTCCATGGCCGTCTGTCTGCTTCTCTCATCCTGACCCCTCTGATATCTCAGAAAACGTCACCGAAATTATCCAAGCTGGCATGGAATTATTTATTCCACGTGCACAGAAAACCTCTTTAGCGATTCAAAAGCCCCAGTTTTCTAAATCCTGTGACAAGGCCAGACTTGAAAAGGTCAAATCTCACAAAACGTTTCTACACAATCCCTGTCAAGAAAACCGTCAAGCATTTAACGACGCAAGAAACCGCTATGTCCGCATTCTTTCTGAGGCAAAAAACTCGTTTAGTAACCACATCAAAAACAATGTTCTCTTAAGATCCAACGGCAGCAAATAATTCTGGACTGTTCCTAAATCTATTGGGAATAATTTCTGCAAGAGCACGTTCCCAACTCTTGTTTCAGGGGATGAAATTGTTTCTACCGCCTTGGGCAAGGCTACGCTTTTTGCCTCGTTGTTCGCCGACAATTCTACTCTTAACCCACCTCAAAATCTTCAACCACCAACAGTCCCCAATGTCGCGCATAAAATGACGGATATCATTTTCAAAACTTAAAATGTACGAAAGATGCTCTCTTCTCTTCATCCCAGGAAAGCCTCTGGCCTTGACAAGATCCCAGCAATTGTTCCCAAAAAATGCGCACCAGAACCTGCTCCTGTCCTGACTCGTCTGTTTCAGACATCTTACAATAGAGGCATATACTATATATATATATATATATATATATATATATATATATATATATATATATATATATATATATATATATATATATATATATATATATATAATATGATTGAAGCCGTGTTGAGGCTGTTAAAGACACGCCTTTAGAGAGAAATAAAGCTTATAACCTTGTCCGTTTAGTAGATTTTAGCACTACTGATTTAAATGCTTATTATAGGCAAATATTATTGGATGTAGTCATAATCAAAATGGATACTAGAAAATATTTAGCAAATGATAAGGTTGTAAATACATTATATAGACAAATTCCCATCTTCATTGTTAAGTTCATCAAGCGGTACCGAATATTATGTTGAAATGCAAGTTTGCAGGTGTTGAAGGCCATAAATTATAAATGCTTTAGTATCCAAAACAACAAAACAATGTAACAACAAAACATTGACAATTGTGCGCCTTAAATTTAGCTGAAAGAAAGGAATTCTTAAATATGAATATGATCTACTATAACTGCACTACGCAAACTGACTATTTTTATAAAAATCTGTAACATATCTCCGAAACCCTGGCAGAACATAAAGTATGTTTAAAAGGTATTTTATTATACAGATGTGGTGCAACATAGGAAAAAGACCCCCGATATTGGCTCGTATAATGTTTAGGTATGGCAAACAAGTGATCGAGTCTTGTATTGAGCGAATATATTTGTCTCCGAAAACAGAGCTTCTGATGTAGGTAATCAGGCCCCGCCCCGAGGACAATCTTGTGAGTTAAGCAAAGAAGTTGTACTTTCCAGCGATTATTCATATTCAGCCAATCTAATTCTTTTAACTGATAAGAAACACGATCTGTTCTTTTTAGATTAAAGATGAACCGTAAACATGACTTCTGAACCTTTTCTATTCTTTGCCGATTCCAACTGTCAAGGGCAGGTCCATACACAACATCAGCATGGTTAAAGCGCGAGAGAATCACCGAGTTTACCAAGAGAGCTTTTACTTTCACTGGAAGGCAATTTCGGTGGCTATAAAAAGATTTCAATAGGCCAAAGCTAGCTCTACGAAGATTAGTGACGTGATCAGAAAATTTTAAATTGTATCTATTATGAGACCAAGATTCTTTGCAGAGTGTTTTGCTTCCAAGCGACTCCCATCTATCAAAATATCAATATTTTGAGAACAAACCCTATTCCTACTGACCTTCCTGCCAAAATAAAGTACGCAACACTTATTGACATTTATCGCAAGATCATGCTTCTTTGCTGTCGTGACTAATCTATCAAGGTCTGCATTTAAACTTGCTATAGCGTCTAAGCCATTTTCGACAGGAAATGATTTGTAAAGCTGGGTATCATCGGCATAAAAGTGTACTTTGCTTGAGATTATTTGTTCTTGAAAATCAAACGTATAAATATTGAATAAAAGGGGGCTTAAGATAGAGCCCTGTGGAACTCCTTTTAATAAACTCAAAGAATCCGATACATCCGACCCGCAGACAACCCTCTGTGCCCTATCTGAAAAGTAACTCTCTATAAACTGAACGGCGTCATGATTGAAACCAATATATTGTAACTTCGAGCACAATAGTTCATGATTGATCGTATCAAAAGCTTTACTGTAGTCTAGCAATACCAAATCTGTAACTTGATTTTTATCGTTAGCTGTGAGGATGTCATCATTAATATTTGCTAATGCTGTTGTGGTGGACCTGCCCCTAACATCCGGACTGTACATTTGGCAAGATGTTGTTGTCCCCAAGGTAAGCAGTTATCTGCTCGGATATCACTTTCTCCAATAACTTTAAAAGAACTGGGAAAATGCTTATAGGTCTTAAATGATTAAACTCAATTGGATTATTTCCTTTTGGAAACATGAAAACCTTTGCAACTTTCCAAATTTTGGGAAAGCACTTTGTCTCAATACAAAATTTTACAAGATGAAGCAGCTGAGGGAGAATTTTTGGGAGACATAGGTTCATCATGTCGATACTCACACCATCAAAACCTTTATCTTTTGTTTTTATTGAGGCTATATGCCTCATAATATCTGTCTCATTGACAAGTTTAAAATGGAAGTTATTTGCATTTTTGTAAATATTACTATTGTAATATGTTTTTAATCCTCTAATATCAGCCCTACTACTGTTAATAGACGTGAGGTATCATTACAGAAAATCATTACAGGAAATGTTTAAAATGCTGAAGTAATTACATTTTTAGATCCTAATTAAAATTAAGCATATTGTTTTAATTTGCTGATGATCTTTTGCTTTAACCATTTTCACCGTATTTCTGCAAAGAATTTTAAACATTATATGTTCTGAATCGTCATTTTTATAATAATAAAATCTGACATTTGTGTTTTACTCTTGCTTTTAAGTGAAAAACCAATTTCTTAGTGAGTTTTCATAAGCCTCGCAACTTTGTAACTTAGTAGTTATCTAGCTTTCCAAGTATTCAGTTCCAGCGTCTTAAGTTGAGGGACTTATAAATACGAGACCTTGGATAAGACGAAACAAGCGATCACTAAGTATTTATTTAATATCTTTATCAACTTACCTCAGATATCCTTTTTGTATCTCATTTTTACTAATTAATAAATCTGTGTGATAACTATAAGCTAGGGTCTGAGCGAATGATTATTATTGTTGACCTGTTTCCTGTCGGGATTTATATCCAGGTGAAATTCCTAAAGACGGGACAAGGGCTGACAATTTACAAAATTGTTGGTTGTACCCAGTTCCTATTTATAGCATGTTGTGTTTATTGGAGCTGTCGTGACAACATACTACCTGGTTACGCACCGAGATAGCGACGGTGTCGTACATCTCCCAATGTAATGTGTAAAGCAACTAGATGCTATTGTCTGGACCATTTTATTAACACAAAATATAAAGGTTACTCCGGTCCTGTACACGTTAGATTCTCTCACGAATTACTCTTTCTCTCCTAACGATTCAAATGACATTCCTTTTGCCATCAATAAAATATGATATTTCTATACTGGTATCTTGAATATCGGAAGCAATAATTGAATTGAATATTTTATAGCTGTCGGGTTGGTCCTTAAAGAGGATTAAGCTTTTTTATATTCTCAGCAAGTTTCCATTAACAGTATTTACCGAGTTGTTTATTGATTAGAGATACAGAGAAAACTCAAACAGAAATTAATTGTATACTTAATATTTATATTCTCTATTTCCTGTGCCAGACGTATTTGAAAACATTGAATTTAGAGAGGTCGCCATTAATCGTCAAAAACATTTAATTTAAAGGGGTTGAGGTCATCCAAGACAGACTGTAGGTTTTTTAAGTATATTTTTATATTTCTATGAAAATAGTGCCTTTATACCTACTTCTTAGTGAAATTTCTTCAAATCAGCGCCAACTAGGGCCCCTAGGGCCCCTAGAACTCATATTCGGTGTCAGTCTCAATATAAATATATTTATATATAGTCAATAGTCAATAATTTATTTTACCTTAATTCCATTTACAAATGGTTGAGCACGTCAATCATTAAAATAAAAACAAATCATGAAAAAAGTTGTAAAAAACAAACTAGAAAACATTTCAAACAAACAAACACAATACAATTTTTGTTCGCCTCAGCTCTGTACCCCACGGGTATCAGACAAATACTCCGCAATGGAGTAATAGCAATTATTGGTTAGGTATGATTTCAGCGATGCTTTAAATTCATTCGCATTTGAATTGTTTTTATAGTTTGCAGCAGCGTGTTGTATAGATCCACACTCTCAAAAAAGCGCGACTTTCTGTATATCATTTTACAGAACTGACTATTTCTAAACAGATTCCCGTGGCGAGTGGATCAAGAATGCATCTTATACTGACTTGTTAGACCATCTTTGACACCATGAATATAATTTAACAGTTTATATAGGTGAACGCATGTTAGCGTTATAATTTTTCGTCCCTGAAAAGCGCGCTACAAGATTGTGTTTTTTTTTTTTTGTTCCCTCAGGGCTCGTCCGCGGCCTTGCCGCCCCGATAGCACCGCAACCCTTGGTTGATTGTGCATACCCCTAGTCTTACTCCACCCATTCCAAAATCACTGTGCCTTGAACTAGTCTGCACAGCGATTGGTAGGGTGAAGTTTTATATTGCTCTGTCTCCGGTCTAGAGTGACCGTAGATCAGTTGTCTTTTCCGGTCCAGAGCTATACACTCGCACAAGATGTGCTGGGCTGATTCCTCCCCCTCGCCGCAGAGTCTGCATGCGAGGTCCCCTTCGAACCGCCTCATTTTATGTAGGTGTTTCTTGACGGCCATGTGTCCCGTCAAGAGACCTGTTGTGTTTCTGAGCTGTCCTCTGCTAAGGTTTAGCAGCTCCACAGCTCTCTTTGAACTGGGTCCGTCAATTATTGACTTCCCATGTCTGAGCCCTGGACAGTCCGCCCAGTACACCTTGTGTTGGTTTCTGACCCAGGACTTAATGGCTCCCCTGGCAGTGCTCTTTGACACGCCCAGAGCCGGTTACTCTCATACCAAAAATCATACTTATTATTTTTTTTGCAGCATAAAAACTCTTTCCACCTCAACCGACTGTCCCCAACGAACAATGTTGTAAGATATCAAGGAATAAACTTCCGAGTAGTAGACAGTCATCAGAGCTTTGGTCTTAAGGAACTATGCTAAACTATGCATACAACCTCAATATGTTCTCCCCATTAATGATGCTGGTCAAAAGTTACCCCTAATACTCTCATGCTTGTGGCCTGAGACACTACAGTGTCCCGAAAATCAAGGTTGATTCCCTTTTTTTTTAAATTTTAACAACACACCACGAGGGCTTACAGCCTAAATACTATCGTACCGTGGGTGGTGACAAGGAGGAAAGAGGCAACTTGTTAATTCTGGACTTGAAGGATTGGAGGTTCGGAGCACAAGGAAAACATGTGCCGGCCAGGAATTCCACAACTTGGAAGTCCTCGGGACAAAAGAGCGGGCATAACAAGATGTTCTATGTCTGGTGACCTGGACAGTAAAAGGGTGCATTCGCTCTGTTCCCTTGGTAGATCTGTTGGGTGCAGCAGGTGGGGGAACTATGGAGGAAAGCTCCTCTGAGCAGTGCCCGTGCAGATATCTATAAAAGAGAGAGAGGTCACCAACGGCACGTCGGTGGGCAAGAAATGGCAGCCTTTGGGTGAGAGTAGGGTCACCGATGAGACGTATAGCTCTCTTTTGAATGGAGTCCAGGATAGCGAGTGTAGAAGCGGCAGCTGCACCCCAGATATGGGCGCATTATTCGAGGTTTGGCCTTATTTGTGAAGTATATAAGGTATAGAGATTAGCTGGTGAAAAGTATTTGCGAGCCCGGAAGAGGAAACCTAATTTATTAGCAGCCGCTTCTGCAATTAATGTGACATGTTGTTGCCAGTTAAGATTTCGATCCACAGAAATGCCAACAAGAGAAAAGGACTCATTACTTTGAATAACTTGGTTGTTCATTGTGATGGGTCTAGGACTGGTGTATCTCTTATGAGAAAGAAAGCAAGACTGAGATTTAGTGGGGTTGAAATGTACAAGATTTCTACTTCCCCAGCCTAATATTTTTTGGGGAGACAGAACCCTCCACGAGTCTGCGATCCTCATCTAATTGGGCTAAAGAGACAGGCTTAGAATATTGTATATTTGAGTGGAGGGTGCTGTCGTCCGCGTAACTGTGAACTGGCTTGGATGTGCTAGAGAGGAGGTCATTGATGTGGAGAAGAAACAAAGTAGGGGCTAAAGCTGAACCTTGAGGAACTCCTGCATTAATTGGATACAGTTTAGAGGCATGGCCATCCACAACAACAGATATGTTCCTGTTGGAGAGGAAATATGCTGTCCAGGTACAAAGTTTTGTTGGTCGGCCATAGGCCGGAAGTTTATTAAGCAGCGCTGCGTGCCAGACCTGGTCGAATGCTTTGGATATATCTAGAGCAACAATCTGAGATTCACCGTGTAGTTCCATAGACTTGTTCCAAGAATGGGTGACAAAGGAAAGGAGGTCGGCGTCGATCTGCGCTGACGGAATCCATACTGCCTGTCGTGGATTAGACTGTGTTTTTCAAAAAATTTCAGTAATTCGGTGTTTATATACTTTTCCATCACTTTAGAGACGACCGAAAGGAGAGAAATAGGCCTGTAGTGGCTAGGAAGCGCTTTGGATCCTTTCTTGGGGATGGGTTGTACTCGAGCAGTTTTCCAGTTACTAGAGAATATGCCTTTATTGTAAGATATCTGAAACAGACGAGTCAGAACAGGAGCAAGTTCTGGTGCGCAATTTTTGAGAACAATTGCTGGGATCTCGTCAAGGCCAGAGGCTTTCCTGGTATTAAGAGAAGATAGCATCTTTCGTACCTTTTTAGTTTTGACAATGATATCCGTCATTTTATGTGCGACATTGGGGACTGTTGGTGGTTAAACATTTGGAGGTGGGTTGAGAGTAGAATTGCTGGCGAACAACGAAGCAAAAAGTTCAGCCTTGCCCAGGGCGGTAGAAACAATTTCATCCCCTGAGACAAGAGGTGGGAACGTGCTTTTGCAGAAATTATTCCCAATAGATTTAGCAAGAGTCCAGAAGGGTTTGCTGCCGTTGGAGCTTGAGACGACTTTGTTTTTGATGTGGTTATTAAACGAGTTTTTTGCCTCAGAAAGAATGCGGACATAGCGGTCTCTTGTGTCGTTAAATACTTGACGATTTTCTTGACTGGGATTGTGTAGAAGCGTTTTGTGAGCTTTGATCTTTTCAAGTCTGGCCTTGCACAGGATTTAGAGAACCAGGGCTTTTGAGTGGCTGAAGAGGTTTTCTGTGTACGTGGAATAAATAATTCCATGCCAGCTTGGATAATTTCGGTGACGTTTTGTGAGATATCAGAGGGGTCAGGATTAGAGAAGCAGACAGACGCCCGTGGCAATGAGGAAAAGTAATCCCGCATTTCGTCCCAGTTTGCGGAGTTGTAGTGCCAAACGATACGTGGGTGTGATGACTGTGTGACCTCGGGTTGCATTGAGCAGGAAGCAGTGACCATGCCGTGGTCTGAGCGACCAAGGGGGGCGGTGACTGATATGTTATAGCACTCAGGTTTTGTAGTAAGAAGGAGATCTAAGGGATTTGAGCTGTGTGTTGGGATACGAGGAAAGTAAGTAGGTTGCTGAACCATATTGACTAAAGAATTGCTGATTGCAAAGGCCTCCGCTGCTCTCCCTTGTGGATCGGTTTTTGAAGATCCTAGCCATTCCTTATTATGGACATTGAAGTCACCAAGAATAGTGACCTCGGAGGAAGGATATTCAGAAATCACATAGTCGGTTTTTTCAGAAAGGTAGTCAAAGAGCTGGACAAAGTTGTTGTCAGAAGGTGACCGGTAAATGCAACAGATGAATTTAGTTGCAGCCCTGAGAGAGAGTTTTATCCATAGTATGTCTTTTCTTCCAGCTTCTAAATTGGGAAGTCTGGTACAGGGTAGATTGCTACGGACGTATGCGCACACGCCTCCATGAAATCTAAAGGAAGTAAGGAGCTCATACCCCGGGAAATTAAGGTGATTAGTGTCTGCTTTGGCACTGACTTGGGTTTCGGTGAGGAAGAGGAGTTGGGGCCTGTTAGCCTGGAGGAAATGATGGACGGAGTTCAGGTTACAATTTAGGCCACATATATTCGAAAAGGATATGTTAAATTTCGATGTTGGCGCCCCCTGTACACCCCTCTCCCGGAGATCCGAATGGAGGGGTATTTTGCCTCCGGAATATTTTGTACAAGGAGGAGCCATCATCATTTTTGTTTATAAGGGAAACCGAGTCATACACCAGAACCGGAAACGTCCGTTGGGACTTCACCGGCCTCTTGATGTATGGGGTGGTACCTCCTCGGGCGTGAAAATAATCCTTTACTATTACGTAAAGGAAAATTCCACTACCACCTGCTATGGATTGAATTGGATCAATGTCTACCCCTTTAAAAATAAGATTAATAAAGGGACTATCAATTGTCCAATAGTTATGCTTTTCGGCATAGTAGGGGGGATACAAAACATTATCATTTTGCATCCATGCCTATCGTCGGCCTGTTTTGCAGAGCTCTAAATTCAAGAAATACGCTTTTCTGGTAATTTATAAGGAGCTGGTTGGCCTCTCACCACTTACCGAACCCATCAAGTAACGAGTTAACCTTCCGGCTAACCTCGTGTGCATCCGACCCCGCCACAACCACAGCCATGTACTTGTTTTAATGTGAGCAACTGCTAAGGTAAATTTATAGGCCGTTCAAATGTAGCTGGCGAAAAGGAGATTCCAAATTCCTGGAATTGTATAGTTCGAGCGCTACACTCAGATATAAGACAGTCCGCTAGACAGAGTGAGCTACATCTGGGTTTTTAGAATCTACCGCCTCCTAGCTTTGTACGTGCTATACCTAAATGAAACTAGTAGCTAGTAGGTGAGAGTATAAAAACAAATTCTTGGAAGGACTGTCGGTAACGACGCTCTTTTCTTTGTACTTTACATCAACATGAAGTAAATAGCAAAATGCAACTGATCTCTTTTCTTTGTTTTTCTAGCCTTCGCCATTAATCAGCCCAGTATCTATTTGCAAATTTTCCGACACATGATTTTTATAATCGAAAATTATAAAATTATTCAATCGAAATAAAAAATTAAATAAAGTATTAAAAAATATCTTGCAAAAAATTACTAAAATACAAATTAAAAATTAACTTCTTTGTTTTTATTACTTAATTCACGGATATTGTATAAAACAATACTGTGTGTGTGTGTGTTTTGTTTCTTCAACGTCGGCCTATTTCCGCGACTATTGCCAATCACCGACGCCAGGGAGCAGTTTCACCTCACTATCCTGGAAATTTTTGCCGAACCCCTGCCTTTCTGTAAGGAGGGTAGGGATCTTTAACGTGCCCAACATCGCATGGACACGGGACCAACGGCTTTACGTCCCCTCCGAAGGGCGGAACGTGCAGACATTCAACTTGCTCAAATACAATGCCAGAACCTCGGTTGATGTTAATTGTACAGTATGTACTGAAAAAGTGAAAGGAGTACCCTGGGATCGAACCCAGTACCCTTCGGTTCAGAGGCACACGTTCTTACCCCTGAACCACCGAGGTTCTTAAAACAATACTAAATTTCTATTTGTTCGAAAAAAAAAGTGGATGCCTGTAGTAATAAGGATTTATTTTCGAACAGATTTCAAGCGCAAGGAAATATCTCATAGACCAACACTGTAAGACATCTCTGCATCAAAGAAATTGTGAAAAACGATATTCAAATAATACATCCCAAGCATCAATACGCGAATGTTGGGGAAACCAAACAAAGAAAGCAGAAGAGGATACCTTTTAATTTGACTTGTGCAAGACAATGGTTGCTTCTAACATTCCACTGAATAAATTAAATAACACTGTCTTCAAGTCATTTTTGGAAAAATATTGTAAACAGTCTATACCAGATTAAAGTACCTACTTTGAGAAAAAATATGGCTGAAAAATGCTATTTAGAAACTTTTTCATAAGTAAAAGTCTATAAAAACTATGTTTTGTTACGTTTTAGTAGATGAAACTCAAGATGTTTGTGGTAGATATATTGCTAATTTAATGATAGGCACCTTAACCGAAATTTCTTCATCTAGAACCTATTTAATTGCAGTCAAAAAATTTGAAAAACCAAATAATATTACCATAACAAGATTTATTCAAGAGGGTCTGTCAAACGTGTTTTTACCAAATGCTGTACCAGTTGATAAAGTTTTATTACTGCTTACCGATGCTGCTTTATATATGGTCAAAGTTGGAATTCATTTAAAAATATCTTATCCCAACTTAATTTATTGTACGTGCCTGGCTCACAGGTTAAACAGGGTAGCAGAAGAAGTTAGACAGCAATTTTCTGTAGTCAATTTTTTTATTAATAATATGAAAAGAGTGTTCGTCAAAGCTCCTTTAAGAGTTCAAAGATATAGAGAAGTTCTGCCTGAGGTACCATTACCTCTTAGTCCTGTAATCACGCGATGGGGAACCTGGATCGAGGCTGCCTTATTTTATTTTGAACATTTTAGAAAAATCATGGAGGTAATGCTTGAATTTGCAGGTAAAGCAGGTGCGTCAGTGAAACAAGCAAAAATTATTTTAAAGGACTCCAAATTGAGCCAGCAATTATGTTTTATAAACAGTAATTATAAAATAGTTACAGAAAGTATAACAAAATTTCGGCAGCAAAATGTTTTGCTAACTGAATGAGTTAAATTAATAGAACATTTTAACGAACCTATTGATAAAGCAAATGGGCCTGTTGCAAAACAAATTACAAAAAAAAAATATCAAAAACACTCACAAAAGTAAGTTATTACCAAGTTAATGCAGATTGCAAAAGCTTTGGATGGAGATTTTTCAGACGATTTAAACAATGTAGATCCTACCATATTTTCAAGCTTAAAATATGCTCCAATTACCTCAGTCGACGTAGAACGGAGTTTTTCTTCCTATAAAAACTAACTGAGAGAAGGCAATCTTTCAAAATAGAGAATTTAGAGCGACACTTAATAATATCTGTTAATAGTAATAATTGCAATAATAATATTAATGGATAATTAATTAATAATATAATTATGGTCCTATGTGATATTGATTGTGAATAAAATTAATATCTTAGATCTTTAAAAACTTGTGTTATTGGTGTACTATGATTATTTATGCCTTGCATATATAGATATATTTGTGCATATTTTATTCAAATTTCCTGCATATATATATATATATATATATATATATATATATATATATATATATATATATATATATATATATATATATATATATATAGGGTGGCGCATTGAAAAGGAAACAGACCGATTTGCACCCAGAGAATTTTTTTTAAGAAACGCTGAAACACGTCACTTTTAATATTCAGGGGGACATGTTTTGACATAAAACTCAACCTTGTCACATCAACGCCTTAAGGGTGGTGATAACAACCTTTATATTTTAAATAGGGAACATGGATCGAGTGTTACATCATTTGAGAGCTCTTTCTTTTCTGAATTCAGCACACAAATTTCTTTGAAAGTTTTATCAACTCGTTTAAAAATTATTCACAGTGGGAGTTGCAAGAACGTATTTCATTCACTGTGATAAGAAATGCACTACTTAGTAAATTTTTCGTCAAAAAAACTAAAAACACAAAACCAAACCTTCAAAAATGTTTACTCAGTCGAGTAAGTGTTCAAATTGTCAACCACCAGCTTTCATACAAAAGTACAAATTTTGTTCAAAACGAGCTCTGACATTCTGGAGCATTTGCGGAGTTACTAGACGGCATTCTTCAACAATGCGTCGTCGTAATTCTTCCAGAGACACCGGTTCTGTTGCGAAAATTCAACTCTTTAAATGGCCCCATTTTTAGACAAAGTGGTTCAGTAGCCAACAAAAAACGGGACCCTGAACGTGAATTTCCGGTTATAAATGATACTACTAAGATTGAAGTTTTAGGACAAATTGCTGCAGACCCAACTTTGGGCACTAAAAAATTGGCCACTGTTTCAAACATCAAAAGAAGAACTATTCGGCGAATATTGAAGCATCATAAATTTCACCCGTATAAAATTCCCGTGGCGAGTGGAGCAAGAATGAATCTTATACTGACTTGCTAGACCATCTTTGACACCATGAATATAATTTAACAGTTTATATAGGTGAACGCATGTTAGAGTTATTGTTTTTCGTCCCTGAAAAGCGCGCTGCAAGATTGTGTTACTCTCATACCAAAAATCATACTTATTATTCTTTTTTTGAAGTACAAAAACTCTTTCCACCTAAACCGACTGTCTCCAAGCAACAATGTTGTATGATATCAAAGAATAAACTTCCGAGTAGTAGACAGTCATCAGAGCTTTGGTCTCAAGGAGCTATGCTAAACTATGCATACAACCTCAATATGTTCTCCCCATGAATGATGCTGGTCAAAAGTTACCCTTAATACTCTCACGCTTGTGGCCTGAGACACTACAGTGTCCCGAAAATCAAGGTTAATTCCCTGCTTTTTCTGGGCTCTAAATTCAAGAAATACGGTTTTCTGGTAATTTATAAGGAGCTGTTTGGCCTCACACCACTTACCGAACCCATCAAGTAACGAGTTCAGAATCATAAAATTCACCCGTATAAAATTCATCTTGTAAAACAACTGAATGAAGATGATTTTGATCGGCGGCTGGAGTTTTGTGAAGTTATGACTGCACGAATAGCTGATAATGGGAACTTTCCGTTCAATATCTGTTTTTTAGACGAGTGTACGTTTTTATTAAACTCTACAGTCAGTCGTCATAATTGTCGTTATTGGGCAGTTATAATAATCCAGGAAATTTTCACGAAGTCCACACTCAAACTCCACAGAAATTGAATGTCTGGACTGGCATTTTTGGGGACCGTTTAATCGGACCAATTTTTATTGATGGAAATTTGGGTGGCGACACGTATTTGGAGTTACTGTTGAAAATGATGATCGCTAAGAAAATCAATTAGGGTTTCATCAAGATGGAACTCCTCCGCATTTTTCACAGCGTGTTAGGAAGTTTTTGAATAGAGAGTTTCCAGCGCAATGGATTGGACGTAAAGGTGCTATTGAGTGGCCCCCTAGATCACCGAATTTAACACCCTTAGATTTCTTTCTATGGGACCATTTAAAGAGTATAATTTTTTCAACAGAGTCTCTGGAAGAATTACGACGACGCATTGTTGAAGAATGCCGTCTAATAACTCCACAAATGCTCCAGAATGTCAGAGCTCGTTTTGAACAAAATTTGTACTTTTGTATGAAAGCTGGTGGTCAACAATTTTCAAGACTTGCTTAACTGAATACACATTTTTGAACGTTTAGTTTTATTTTTTTAGTTTTTTTTAACGAAAAATTGACTAATTAGTGCATTTCTTATCACAATGAATGAAATACGTTCTTGCAACTTCAACTGTGAATAATTTTTAAACGAGTTGATAAAACTTCAAAAAAAATTGTGTGCTGAATTCAGAAAAGAAAGAGCTTTCAAATGATGCAACACTCGACCCATATTCCCCATTTAAAATATAAGGATTGTTATTACCACCCTTAAGGGATTGATGTAACAAAGTTGAGTTTTATGTCAAAATATGTCCCCCTCAATATTAAAATTGACGTGTTTCAGTGTTTCTTAAAAAAATGTTCTCTGGACGCAAATCGGTCTGTTTCGCTTTCAATGCGCCACCCTCTATATATATATATATATATATATATATATATATATATATATATATATATATATATATATATATATATATATATATATATATATATATGTCTATATATATATATATATATATATATATATATATATATATATATATATATATATATATATATATATATATATAAATAAAACCGAGCCCTGTAATAAGACATTTTACTTGCAACTCGACGTCTACTAAGACATATCTTTTAGGCTGTCACTTTCATATCGAGAATTTGGGCATGTCTCGATATTGGCCAGAGCAGCATTAGTTACAGCAGCAGACGGTTGAAACTATCTGACCGTACATGTTTGCATCACTTCAGTTTGCAGATGATCACACACATCGCTGGATAATCTCTTCATATCGGAATCGATATATCAGATATAGCGAGGTGGCTAACAGGTAAATACAGAGAGAGAGTCAAGCTGGAGCGGATTGGAGCGCGGTGTAGAACTCTCACACAGAGAGATACTCCTAGCCGGTTCACCAGTTCGCCTCCCTCGTGGTTGCAACAGATTCTCTGAACCTTTACGATGACGACGATGGTGTATATTTGTATCGATTGTGTAGTTGGATACCTCTTTTGAGGGCAGGTATTCGTTTCGGCTGGATGCATATCGGTAACAATCCGGAACTAACATGTATATCTCTGGGATGGGTGGGGATTGAGGAGGTTTCTGGGTTACTACAATATCGCACAACATTTACACAACTCCGGCATCGCCTCAGTAACCGAGCGTAAACTTTAGATCAACTCAAATTATGCGAAAGGAAGTGTGCGTGTGTGCATGTGAATGTGAGCCTAAGAGTCTTCGGATTCACGGGCCCCCCCCGCATTAGACAAAGAGCTTTCGGGTCATCGCCGAGATTCTAATTGACGCTATTCTCCTTTATGGTTGAGTATAAAACCAACTACGACTAATTAAAGTTATAGCTGAAGTAGACTCGCTAAAGACCAATATTTGCTGACTCGTTAAATCGATTTAAGCCAAATGTCAACATATTACCAGATAAACGATAGCTTCTTAAACTCATTCAAATTGTACACAGGCTTTTAAAAGGTTTTGTTATACAGTGCTTTCATTTCAAAACTAGCCACTTTTAATAATTTCCTTATCAAGGAAATCTGGTTAAAAAAAAAACAAGTCAATTGGGATTTCGAGGGGCACGTTCAAAAACAGTATTTCCGGAATTTTCCTTTTCACCCCTAAGCCCCAGTCACCACAACTTTATAATTTTATATGACACCCCCTAGCTTAAGATACATCATTTTAAAGGTATTTAAAATCCTAATCCAACAGCCTTCACGAAATTTAAATCCACCGCCAACTTTTGAATTTAGAAGAAAAAACCTGATCAAATTCGGAATATTTAAAAAATTAATTAATAGTTTAAGACAAAAACCTACTTTATTAAGTGCACAAAGTGCCCTCTGTTGCTAGCTAAACAATAAGATAGTTGACTTTTTTTTATAGCATTTGAATTGTTTTTATCAGTAATTTTTCTGAGCGTAATGCTGTTGCAAATTTAGCTCCCCGGTGCCATTTGTGGCTACCAATTTTCCTGGTACGAGCTGATATGGGAACGATAACGCCCAGGTCTAATTTTAACGATCACTTTCAGATAAAATGAGCCAGTTTTACTTTCTGGATAACTTTGTTACTTATTCGTATTTAGTGTTCGATTTCTTGACGACTGCAACGAGTGAAAACACAGTCTGTTGTGATTAAATTTTTAAATTTTGAAAACTTCAAACTGATTTAAATCACTACAGTTTAAAATATTAAATTTAAATAAAACTAACAATCATGGTTTACACTACACAAGAAAGAGTTGAAATAATTTACTTGTATTGTGCTCAGAATAGGTGTGCTCGTAATACCGCCCGAGTTTTTACGAAAGGCATCCTGAAAAAAATATGGGACACCCATATATGCTAAGTCTTGCACGAAAATTTGAAGAAACTGGCTCAGTATGTAACAAAGCAAATAAGCAAACACGAGTTCTTAAGGAAGCTGCACAAATTGAGGCTTTAGGATGTTTTGCCGCTGAACCTACGACTTCAATTCCAAAAGTCGCTGCATTAACGAATATTTCCGTCGGTTCCATACATAAAGTTTTAAAACTTTACAAGTTCTTTCCTTACAAATTTACCATTCTTCATGAACTCGGTTAGGATAATTATGATAGAAGGATTCAATTCGGTGAATTAATGACCGCCAGAATTCAAGACGAATGGAATTTGGTAAAGAATATTTGCTTTAGTGATGGATCAACGTTATTTCTGAATGGTTTTGTTAATAAACACAACTTTAGATATTGGGATAATCGAAATCCAAGGGTCAAACACAGTTTCCACAAAAAATTATTATCTGGGCGGGAATTCTTGGAAATGAAATAATAAGCCCTTTGTTTTATCAATAAAATTTAACTGGTGATTTGTATTAAAATTTTTTGGAAAATTATACTGACCCCTCATAACAGAGTCCTTAGAAAACCAACTTAATGAAGAAGGCAACCCACTGCTGGATGAACAAAATTTGCGCTATCAACAGGACGGTGCACCACCACACTATGCCTCACGTGTTCGCGAATTTTCGGTAAATTTGCAGTTTAGCTCCCGAACGCTTTCCAAAAAACTGTTTTCAGAAACCTGCCTAGGGCCCCCTCTTGGATCCACAAACCCCAAGAAACAATTCTTGTTCACACCCCCAAAGGAAGTTACGGGACCAGGAGTGAGTAGGGGTGCTGAGCGGGGTGGGTAGTAACAAGGAAATATGAGCAGAAAATTCGAATAAAGCGGGCTTGAAAGCTGTATTTTTCACATCTTGAAGCCATATCCCCCTTAAACCATGCCTACCTCGCACAGCACCCCTATCCCCCCAGGTGCCGTAACTTCCTTGGCGGGTAGGAACAAGACATTTTTCTTGTGGTTTATGCAGCAAGGGTGATTGTATGCATGCGAGGGGGAAGGAAAGTCCCCATGACGAAGCAAACACCCCACAACACCCCCCCCCCTGCCCCCGCCTCTGCCGCAAGTCGAACGGGAGAGTCTGCTTCGTCGTAGACATTTTCCTTCCCTCCTCGTGTGCATACAACCACCTTCGTTGCATAAACCACAAGAAAAACTTCTTGTTCATACCCCCCAAGGGCAAATAGGGGTGCTGTGTGGGGTAGGTAGGATTTAATGGGGATATGGCTTCAAATAGACAGCTTTCAAGCAGTTTTCTTTGCATTTTCTGCTCATATTTCCTTTTTACTACCTACCCCGCCCAGCACCCCTATTCACCCCCAGTCTCGTAACTTCCTTGGCGGGTGTAAACAAGAAATTTTTCTTGTGGTTTGTGCATCCAGGTGGGGTGCTAGTAATGTTTCTGAAAACAATTTTTTGAAAAGCGTTCGGGAGCTAATCTGCAAATTTACCGAATTTTGATTAAATCCTTCAAATTTCAATAACTCAATTTGCTATTAACGTAAGATTTGTTAGTTAGGGAACTAACATTTAAGCTTATTTTCGGAAAATTTTTGTATATTTTCAAACCATAAGTAATTTGGATAAAATATAGTACATTGTTTCTACTACATAGGCAAAACCGATAATCAGATTGATGCCTGCTCGCATTTGCTATTTAAAACATTTTTATGGAAAATCACTTCCATAACACACTTGCTGCATCTAAACTTTTGAAAAACGTTTATATATTTTCAAACAATAAAAGTATTTCGATGAAATATGGTACATTGTTTCTACTATATAGGCAACCAAGTTTGATTCCCGCTTTCATCAAAGAAAGACATTTGGTATTAAAAATATTTTAAAGAAAATTCGCTACCATAACGCACTTGCTGTGTCCCGCTTTTTTTTCTTTCACCTTTATCAGAAATACCGGTATTCTTTCTTTAACTAGAATTAAGTGTCTCACAGTATTGTAGTTCAGTATTTTAGCTATGTTACTTTCACATAGTCACAACGTGTGGAAGTAACAAATCGGCGACAAAAATTTCACAAAATGTTTTCGCTTAAACAACGTAAAAAGTATCAAAACATAGGAAACATGATTTGGGAACGAAAATTTTTCTTGTCTGTCGGACTGTCTGTCTGTACTATGTCTGTCTGTTTGTAGCCACGATAACTTGAGAACGAAATGAGATATCGTCTTCAAATTTGGTATACGGTTAGCACCCGACAAACAAACGGTTCTGATTGTTTTTTGTGTAAAATCTCTTTAGCGGTAGTGGGTGAATGGGGGCTGATTTGGTAAAAATTGACATTTTTTCATTAAAACTCGAGTACTACAACGTTTTAGGGCTTATTTATTAGAAAACTTTTAATTTCATCAAACATCTGGGATTATGTGCCGAAACGAAATTAGAGGTTGATTGTGTGGGGGTGGAGTATTTTTGACAAAAATTTGGATTTTTTGTTGTTGCTAAAATGCCGTAAAAAGTCTCAAAACACATAGAAAACTTGATTCGGGAACGAAATTTTTTTTGTCTGCTGGTCTGTCGGTATGTCGCAATGTACGCCTTTCTGTTAATAGGCGCATTAACTTTCGAACAAATTGAGATACCATCTTTAAATTTGGTATCCAGTTAGCACCAGAAGAAGGAACGCTTCGAATTGTTTTTGGGTAAAATCGCTTCAGGGGGTAGGGGAAAAATAAGGAGTGATTAAATGAAAATTGATATTTTTTCAATAAAACTCGAGAAACATAACAACTGCCACCTAAAATTGAGAGCGTCTACTAGGAATGTCCGTTGGTGGAAGGGGAAACCGGTAACCGAATTGGTGCCTGATTGCAATAAAGCGACATATTTCCTATTAAAAACATTTTTGTGAAAATTTACTTCCATAGCGCACTTGCTGCGTCCAGTCTTTTTAAATTTGGACAAAATATAATTTACCTGGAAAGAAAACGCATATAAACTGGAGAATTTAACGCAGGTTTATCGTGGATTACAAATCTCCAACATCTGTTATCTAAAATGCTTTACTCGATTGCAACCCATTATTCGCAAATTGAAGGAAAGTCTTTATTTTCAAGTATAGAAGTTTGGAGTTTTTATCGCTTTCAAGTTGAGAGAAACTTTCTAAACTCGGTAAAACCGGCGCAAACTTCCGCGCGAATAAGTGTACATATTTAGATGTCCTAAATTTATAATACTAAGCATGAGTAGAATACTAAGTTTTATATGATACAGGGCGTCACTTTAGAACACTCTACCATTTACAAAACTGTAAAATATGCAAAGGGCATCAAATGTGTAGAAAAATATTGAGCAACTTAAAACCAGAACTTTTCAGGCATGCAGAATTGTTTCACATACAACTGAAATAGGTAAATATATCAGGTATGTCTAACAAATACACCGTGTGTATTTTAGTAATGCCATAATTATGTGTTTGATGAAAAAATCACCATTAACTGGAAAATGATCAATTTTAGGTATCCAGAATCCTAATATGATTTGAACGGCAATTATAAATTGTATTCACTGAGGCATAATAAACAGGGTGTTTTATCTATATAATTTTCAAATCTAAAAAGGTACGAAAGATGCTCGCTTCTCTTAATACCAGAAAAGCCTCTGACCCTGACGAGATCCCAGCAATTGTTCTAATGAAATGCGCACCAGAACTTGCTCCTGTCCTCACTCGTCTGTTTCAGACATCTTACAATAGAGGCATATTCCCTAGTAACTGGAAAACGGCTCGAGTACAACCCGTCCCCAAGAAAGGATCCAAATCGCTTCCTAGCAACTACAGGCCTATTTCTCTCCTTTCAGTCGTCTATAAAGTGATGGAAAAGTATATAAACACCGAATTACTAAAATTTCTTGAAAAACACAGTCTAATCCACGACAGGCAGTATGGATTCCGTCAGCGCAGATCAACTGCCGACCTCCTTTCCTTTGTCACCCATTCTTGGAACAAGTCTATGGAATTACACGGTGAATCCCAGATTGTCACTCTAGACATATCCAAAGCATTCGATCAGGTCTGGCACGCAGCGCTGCTTAATAAATTTCCGGCCTATGGCGTACCATCAAAACTCTGTACCTGGACAGCAAATTTCCTCTCCAACCGGATCATTACTGTTGTCGTGGATGGCCATTCCTCTAAACTGTATCCAATTAATGCAGGAGTTCCTCAAGGTTCAACTTTAGCCCCTACTTTGTTTCTCCTCCACATCAATGAACTCATCTCTAGCACATCCAACCCAGATTACAGTTACGCGGACCACATCACCCTCCACTCAAATATACAATATTCTAAGCCTGTCTCTTTAGCCCAATTAGATGAGGATCGCAGACTCATGGTGGGTTCTGTCTCCGTGGATCTCCAAAAAATATTAGACTGGAGAAGTAGAAATCTTGTACAATTCAACTCCACCAAATCACAGTCTTGATTTCTTTCTCATAAGAGATACACCAACCCTAGACCAATCACAATGAACAACCAAATTATTCAAAGTAATGAGTCATTTGCACTTCTTGACATTTCTGTGGATCGAAATCTCAATTGGCACCAACATGTCACATAAATTGCAGAAGCGGCTGCTAAGAAATTATGTTTCCACTTCCGGGCTCGCAAATACTTTTCACCAGCTAATCTCTATACCTTATATACTTCACAAATAAAACCAAACCTCGAATACTGCTCCCACATCAGGGGTGCTGCTGCCGCTATCTACTCGCTATCATGGACCCCATTCAGAAGAGAGCTATACGTCACATCGGTAACCCTACCCTCATCCAAAGGCTGTTATCCCTTGCCCACCACGTGCTCTCTTTTATAGATATCTGCACGGGAACTGCTCAGAGGAGCTTTCTTCCATAGTTCCTTCACCTGCTGCCCCCAACCGATCTACCAGGGGAACAGAGCGAATGCACCCTTTTACTGTCCAAGTCACCAGACATAGAACATCTTGTTATGCCCGCTCTTTTATCCCGAGGATTTCAAGTTGTGGAATTCTTTGCCGGCACATGTTTTTGCTTCTCCCCAGAACCTCCAAACCTTCAACCCCCCAGAATTAACAAGTTGCCTCTTTCCTCCTTATCAACACCCACGGTACGATAGTATTTAGGATGTAAGTCCTCTTGGTGTGTTGAAAAAAAATACTGAAATAAGCGAGTTAGCACGTTCGGAAGTTCTCGAAACATGGAAGCAATTTGCAGAACACTCTGTATATGAAACTCACTTTTGCCTATATGCTCTACAAACTTGATATTTCTCTGACGTATGGTGTGAAACTTTTTCTTTTAAATCGTTAAAGTTATCTTAAAAATCGACGACAAATAAAAAAATAAAAAACAAGGTTCATAGAAGTTTCCGGTATAACCGGAAGTCGGCCATTTTGGAAACTATCA
This sequence comes from Tillus elongatus, assembly GCA_964006375.1. Taxonomy (NCBI): domain Eukaryota; kingdom Metazoa; phylum Arthropoda; class Insecta; order Coleoptera; family Cleridae; genus Tillus; species Tillus elongatus. The sequence continues at coordinate 11,344,241 of OZ023262.1, forward strand.
CCATGTGCTAGAGTAATAGTATTAGTAATAGTAATAGTAATAGTAATAGTAATAGTAATAGTAATAGTAATAGTAATAGTAATAGTAATAGTAATAGTAATAGTAATAGTAATAGTAATAGTAATAGTAATAGTAATAGTAATAGTAATAGTAATAGTAATAGTAATAGTAATAGTAATAGTAATAGTAATAGTAATAGTAATAGTAATAGTAATAGTAATAGTAATAGTAATAGTAATAGTAATAGTAATAGTAATAGTAATAGTAATAGTCATAGTCATAGTCATAGTCATAGTAATAGCAATAGTAATAGTAATAGTAATAGTAATAATATTTTTATTAGCTCAATTTTCTGTAAACCTAGAAATCTGAATTTTGGTATATAGTTAGCCCTTTTCCAAAAAATACGTGCACCAAATTTCATAGAAATAGCTTTGTAATTTTCGGAGAAAATTTTTTATTTCCGATGGAAAACTCAAAATTTTCTCAGAAAACCTTGTTCGATTTTCCTGGCTAACGAACTCATCCAAGCTATTAATAGAAGAAAGGCACTTGCCAAGTTTCATCAAAGTCGTATATATATATATATATATATATATATATATATATATATATATATATATATATATATATATATATATATATATATATATATATATATATATACACATTAAAACGAAACCCGGATATGGGTTCTAGGGGCCCAAATTCGCGCTCATTTCAAAAAATTGTTGCAAAGTCTCTCCATCGATACCTCTCTATTAATGATTTTTTAAAATAAAAAGTCACCAAGTCACATGTGTAGTTTAACTTTTATAACGTAAACATACGCACCAAATTTGGTTGCCATATCTTTGTTATTTTCGGAGATATCTATTTTTTTCGAAAGAAAACGCAACATTTTCCCGGAAAGGCTAGTTCCGTTTTTCTGCATAACGAACTAGTCCAAGCCACTCATAAAAAAAGGCACCTGCCAAATTTCATTAAGATCGGCCCATTTTCGAGTTATTGGTGTGATACATACCTATATATATATATATATATATATATATATATATATATATATATATATATATATATATATATATATATATATATATATATATAAATTGAAACTAACTTCGGATATGGGTTCTAGGGATACTAGTTTGGGCTCATTAAAATAAAAAAAAATTTCAACAGTCACGATCTCTCCATTAGTGAATTTTTTAATAAAAGTTACTAAAAGTCATAGAAGAAGTCACTGCATTTTTATAAAATAATCAGTATCTTAGAAATAATAGCGAAACTGCAAATTCAATTACGTGATACGTACAGGGTGAGTATTATAAATGATAACCCCCTTTTATTTTCGTTATTTCTGGGCTAATTGATTAGTTCTAAAACTTATTTTGATAAATTTTTAACGTAGTTTCTGAATCCGCTATCGCTTTTCAAGAATTTTGAAAAATGTACGAGGTGGAACAAAAAATATAGTTTTTTGTTTAAATAGGACACCCTGTATTTTTTACATATTATAATTTGTCGATTTCTTCTAATTACAAAAATATATAGCTATAGCACATTTCGAACAGCAGTTTTTAAGTTATGATGAAATATGTAAAACGACAAATCTGTTTACGTATTACTCAATAATATACGAAGTAGCCTTTGGAAACAAAATTTTAATTTTGTATACAAACGTCAAACTACTGGTTTATCCTAAAAATATGTTTTGTTAATAATTAGTTAATTATTATACAAAACTAGCTAAGATATCTATTCAATGATTGTCATAACAAAATATATAACGAAACCATACACAAGGAGACAAATAAAATAAAAGTATTAAACTTACAAAAATTAGAAAATAATATAAAGATTTACATTGTATCTTCTACATAACTTCTGTTGTTTTCTAAGCATTTGAAACATCGCCGTAAAAAATTTGATCGCATATCTTCAAATACCACTGCATTTTCGTTAAAAGAATTTATTCCTCGTCGTATAAGCTGTTTTAATTGCAGTGTCCCCCGACAGTTCTTCACTATAAATATTGTTCTTGAGAGCACCCCAAAGGAAAAAATCTAGCGTATTTAAATCGGGGCTTTTAGCCATCCAAAGGATGGGAGCATTTTTTTCCTATCCAGAGGTCATATTTTTGGTTTAAGTAGTTCGTCACAGGTCTAACGTTATGTGGGGAAGCTCCGTCTTGCTGCAAGTCATCCAAATATTCCTCAACTTGCTCTTGTAGCAACTGGAGATACACTACACCTGTGAGATTTGTATGTAAAAAAAAATGGAACAATTTTTTTTATTTTGGTGTATCCCACACCACACATTGACAGTTTTACGTCATTGTTTTTTTATTTGCTTTACCATATGTGGATTTTCTGTAGACCAATTATGTTTGTTATGTATATTAAACAAACCAGCTGTAGAAAAGGGCGAAATTTCGCAAAAAATCATTGTTTCCATTATATTTTTCAAAAATTTGTTGGCAAAACAGTATTCTCTGTCGACGATCATTTTCGGTTAAGTGTTGAACAGCAAGAATGTGAAAAGGTTTATACTTATTTCTTTTTAAAAGTTGCATAACGCTTCTTTGGCTTACATTTAAATCTTTAGCTACAAAATAAGTAGACCGACTTGGCTCTTCTATAACCGATAATAGAATATTCATTTGTATTTCCTCACCGATAGTATTCCTCGTTTTTCTTCTATTTGTATTTTTTAATGAATTTGTGTCACAAAATATATTGTAAATTTTCTTGAATGTTCCTTTGCCAGGCACAGTCTCATTCGGATACACTCTTCTAAACTCCCTTTGTGAAGCAGTTATGTTTTTATTACAATATAAGTATATTTCTAAAAATCTATGCCAATTCTCTAAACTATGATAAGGCATGATCGGTTTTTTTCACACAATAAAGATTCCTAATAGAAAAAGCACTAACAAATCTTAACCTTTTTGACATTTATACAAAACTAAAATTTTATTTCCAAAGGCTACTTCGTATATTATTGAGTAATACGTAAACAGATTTGTCGTTTTACATATTTCATCATAACTTAAAAACTGCTTATCCAAATGTGCTATACCTATATCTTTTTGTAATCAGAAGAAATCGACAAATTATAATGTGTAAAAAAATACAGGGTGTTCTATTTAAAAATAATATATTTTTGGTTCCACCTCGTATATTTTTCAAAATTCTTAAGAATCGATAGCAGACTCAGAAACTACATTAAAAATTGTTCAAATTTAGTTTTTGAACTGATCAATTCGCCCAGAAATAACGAAAATAAAATGGGGTTATCATTTATAATATTCACCCTGTACATATATATATATATATATATATATATATATATATATATATATATATATATATATATATATATATATATATATATATCATACGGCACAGGTCATGCAGTGGTCTGAACAAATAAAAAATCCCAGCGAGGCAGATTTTCTAACAAGATTATGCGGTCGGTTCACTTATGATGCTTTTAAAGAATTTAAAACTATTTTTGGAGCTCAATACATATCCTTCGAGGATACCGACTGTCAAAATATTGATGACTTGTTCGATGTATTTTTCGAGCATTTTTCCTATTGTTACAATGTTGCGTTTCCTGAAAAGTCCCAGAGAATTTATAGTGGAGCAAAAAATATGACTTTAGGACACCAAATGAGTTGAAAATTGCGTTTAAGAACTTATTTTTTTTAAACTATTATAGAAGATTATATCCTAGTGACGATAATAATAATAAGTACAAGGTAATGAAAAAACAACTTGAACTTAAACTTAAACAAGAAAAACATAATTATTATGCTGGTATCATTTCACAGTCTGATAACAAAAATAAGACACTCTGGCAACTTGTAAATACACATTTAAATAGAATACCTAAAACCAAAACAGAGATTAAATTAAAAATAAATAACGAAATAATTACTGACAAGCGTTTAATATCAAATTCATTTGCAAAGTACTTTGCCTGTGGGGTTGAAGAAAAATTGACTGCTCATTTTGGTGTTCTTAACTATAAAAAGTGTACAATCTCCATAATAGTGCGCGATAGTTTTTATTTTTATCCAGTGACTGACACTGAAATGAGAAACGTTATTCATAGACTTAAAACTAAAAGATCCACTGGCTTAGATGATATTGCAGTCACTGTGATTAAACAACTTTCCGAATTGATATCGCCTTATCTAACGGTAGTCATGAATACCTCGCTTAAGTTAGGCCAGTTTCCCTCGAAATTGAAAAATGCGAAAGGGGCACCAGTATATAAAAAAGACGATCCGTTCTCGGTGGAAAACTACCGATCTGTAATGGTACTGAGTCCGTTTTCCAAAATCATGAAAAGAATTATGCATAACAGGATAACGGACTTCCTAAGTAAAAATAACGTCTTGTCTCCTAGTCAGTATGGTTTCCGCGAGGGATATTCCACCGAACAGGCCTGCGCGGACATGGTGCAACATATTGCGGATTGTATTGATAGAAAGCATCACACCGTGGGCATATTTTTTGACATGTCTCGCGCTTTTGATACCATTAATTGTACTTTCCTCGAAAGAAAATTAAATGTGGTCGAACTTAGGGGACCTGTTAGTGATTGGCTTGTATCGTTTGTAAGAGACAGGCGATTAGTAGTTTCAGTGGACGGTGTTAAATCTGATGAATATGAAGTAAAGCTGGGCGCTCCGCAGGGAAGCGTCCTGGGACCACTTATGTTTATGTTGTACGTACATGATCTTCCCAACTATCTGACAGGTGGGAGGTTGTTTATGTACGCGGATGACATAGCAATCGTAGTTCCGGATCCGATATTGTCCGATGCTAGGCGTAAGGTGAATAGTATTTTGTCGCACTTCGGTCAGTGGTGCTGCAGCAATCACCTGATTGTAAATAGTTGTAAGACAGTTTGTGTAGAGTTTATGGGAAGATGTCGAGAGCCTTCTATTGATATTAAGTTTCATTTTAATGATAACTATATTGCCTTAGATACCTCCACCAACTTTTTAGGTTGCATTTTAGATAATAGGCTCTCATGGGACACCCAGATAGAAGGTATATCAAACAAATTGGGTAAGGCCTATTTTTGCATCATGAAGCTGAAGAACACCTTAAATGCAAATTCTCTGATTAATGTGTATTCTGCTTTAGTGTATAGTGTGCTGGCATACAACATACTAGTGTATGGTCATGCAAATGATATACACAGGGTTTTCGTATGCCAAAAAACGAGTAATCCGCCTGATTTTTGGACTACAACAAAAAGATTCATGCAGGAGTACTTTTAAAACAAAAAAACTGTGACGGGGGTGTATTTGTATAAACTCCTGAGTTTCACATATGCACGTAGGAACAGGTTTACTAAAAATAGTGCAGTTCACAGCTACACTACCCGGGCAAGAAATGACATCCACTTGCCAAATTACCAGTATGTGGCATACAAGAAATCACCTGTGTATGCTGGTTTATTTTATTTTAATATGCTTCCTCAGGAGATTAAAACTGCGGATACACTGAGGTGCTTTAAACATAGGTTGAAATTATTTTTGGTTGAAAATTCTTTTTATCATATCAGTGAATTTACTGAAAGGTGTACAGGCCCTGAGCAACGGAGAGAATGATAATGGCTGTAAAAATAGCACCGTTGTAACTGTAAATTTAGGTTTAATGTAGACTGATTGTATATTTTTGTAGTTGGTTCTGTATGTAAAGTGGTGTTGTTATTTTTGACTTCTGTTTTTGTATATATTTAAGACTGACATTTTATGTTTTTTTAATTCTTTGACGTGCCTGTAGTATGTATGTACTTGATCAAAGGCTAATAAAGTTATCTATCTATCTATCTATCTATCTATCTATCTATCTATCTATATATATATATATATATATATATATATATATATATATATATATATATATATATATATATATATATATATAATAAACATATAAAAATTGAAAGTGATCCCGAATATGTGTTCTAGATAGCCTATTTCGCGTTCATTTGAGGACATTTTTTAACAGTCGAGATCTCATTAGTGAATTTTTTAAATAAAAGTCACTGAAAGCCATAGTAGAAGTCACTGCATTTATATTTAAAATAAACAGTGTCTTGAAAATAATAGCAAAACCACAAACTCAAAAGTTAATTGAATATTTCAAAACAACAAACGTTGGAATTGATGAAAATAAAACGCCGACAGCGCCATCAAATTGTAAAGCTCCTGCAGAGAACACCTAGAAAATATTGTTCGAAGGGCATTTCCTCAACAACGAAATTCCGCGGATTCTATTAGCTCTCGCAGATTTACTCTCCAATTCCAATATAAATTCATTTCGCTGAGAAACTGAAACCAACGCGGACGCCATTTCTAACCGAATAGTAAGACAATAGTCGGGAGAGTTGGACAGCTGAAATAAACAGAAACCATAGTCTGCAGTAGGTCGGGCGTCAGGCGTTCATTTCAATTTGCCCTTCGCATTTTTCAGCCATTTTACTGTGAACCGGCTAAAGCTCGCAGAGTTGATATTCTGGCGGAACACTAGGCTACACCGATATCCCAATTTATGTGCAGCTACTATCGAAAAGTGCATTTCCCGATTTGCTCACCAGTTATAAATTCTTTCTTGCATTTCCGCTCCTACTGCTCTAGTCACTTTTCTAATATATGGCGTTTCTTGCATTGGAGAAGACGCTTTGTTAAACTCCAGTTTTGCGATAATGTTTGTTTATTCGTTTTTCGTTTTACAGTTCGATGGTCACTAGTAACTCTGTACCGAAATTACTGCAAACTATATTTTAACATTTTAGGCCAATTTTTATGAAAAAGAAAAACATTCCCATTGAAATAATAATATTAATAACATTACAGTAATCAATCCCTGTAAGGCTAGATGCATTCTCACCACAATTAGAACCGTAGACAGGTTTCGCTCTAATTAGAGCTCGTCAGTACGGCATACTAATTGTAGCGAAAATACACCTATAAAGTAATACGGCTATGGTAGCCAGTCTTCCAACACTAAGTGAGTGGTGAGACACGAAACACGTGCCGCCATCTAGTTGCGGAACCAACAGTAGCGCATCGTGCCTTAATGCATTGGGGTCGCGCAAGAAAAAAAAGTTCGGGACGCAGCAAGTCCGTTATGGTAGTGAATTTTTATTAAATACTTAAAATTTGAATAACTCAAGTTTCTACAAACTTATAAAGTTGAATTTCGGTGTGTAGTAGGACCTTACCCAGGGCAACATATTCGCCAAATTTCATTAAAATAACTTTGTAATTTTCGGAGAATTTTTTTTTTTTCAAAAGAAAACTTAAAACTTGAATAACTCAATTTTCTAAAAATATAGAAAGTTTAATTTTAGTGCATAGTAAGGTCTTTTACAGGGCAACATATCCACCAAATTTCATTAAAATATTTTTGTAATTTTCGGAGAAAAAGATTTTTATTTAAACAAAACTCAAAAGTTTCCCGGAAAACGTTATCCGATTTTCCTGACTGACGAACTCGTCTAAGCCATTAATGAAATAAAAAATTTTTAGTTATATATTATACAATGTAGGTGTACCTAATTCGTAAGATGATCCAGTCTCAAGCAAAATTGGCGAACCCATCGTCAGTGTCAACTACAGAAGATGCCTTAAAACTTGTTTCTTTACTGGGTTTTAGTTAACCCGACACCATGTTTTAGTTGTTTCTGTACTCTGGATCGATGTTTTCAATTACACACTGTTCACGTCACATTATTATTTTTAATTAATTATGTTAAAATAAAACCTTATACAACATTGATTACAGACCATTAATTTTGACATTAATTTTCATCTACGTCTGGCGACCATCTTGCCATTTGCCTTCTTTTCTTCGCGGCGGCATGTACATGCGCTCTATGCCTAATAAGAAGGGATTGCCTAAATATACAATATGTTTACCATAGACAGGTAACAGAATCATACATGCAAAATAGTTACCATTTTAATTCTCACTACTATACCGCAATCATCTATCTTTTTCATTGAATTTTAAAGTTATCTAATATTATAAGAACATCTCAAGCACATTCTAAACGAATATTCGGAATAATAATCTATTCAAATATTCTCAGTATATTGATATAGAAATTTCTTAGGATGTGGTTGAATGAATGTACTCAGAATATTCAAGATTGAAGTTTGAAATGCCATACATGTTATTAGAACGTTCCGAACCAAATATTCTGAAAAAGAATGTTCTCACATTGTGAGAACATTCTGAGCACATCTTGTGCTGTATGGACATATATCTAAAATATTCACTGAATTTGGAAAAATTCAAACAGCAGTAACTCAATTTTTTCAAATTGAACAGCCTGTATTTTGTGTTTCAGAAGTGAAGCGCCTGCCCCCTTCTACAAGTTTTTTATACAGGCTTTAGTTTTGGATATATTTACATTTATAATTGCGTACCATGAATCATGCAGGGCTCACTTCTAAATTTTCTATGTTTTTTTTGTTTAAAAATTTTAATGCAAAATTATATTCAGATGGGCAAATGGCTTGAAGAGGTTCGTTGGCCAGAAAAATCGGACCAGTTTTTGTACATTTTCAAACAATATGGTACATTATTGTTTCTACTATACAGGATGGCGCATTGAAAACAAAATAGACCGATTTGCGTCCAGAGATTTAAAAAAAAAGCTGAAACAGGTTAATTTTAATATTGAGGGAGGCATGTTTTGACATAAAACTCAACTTTGTTACAACCACCCCTTAAGGGTGGTGATAACAACCCTTATATTTCAAATAGGGAACATGGGTTGAGTCTTACATCATTTGAAAGCTCTTTCTTTTATGAATTCAGCACACTAATCTTTTTGGAAGTTTTATCAACTCGTTTAAAAATTATTCACAGTTGGAGTTGCAAGAACGTATTTCATTCATTGTGATAAGAAATGCAATAATTAGTCAATTTTTCGTTAAAAAAGATCTAAAAAACAGAACCAAACGTTCAAAAATGTTTATTCGGTTAAGTAAGTGTTCAAATTGTTGACCACCAGCTTCCATACAAAAGTACAAATTTTGTTCGAACGAGCTCTGACATTCTGGAGCATTTGTGGAGTTATTCGAGGGCATTCTTCAACAATGAGTCATCGTGATTCTTCCAGAGAATCCGGTTCTGTTGCGTAAATCCTACTCTGTAAATGGCCCCATAGAAATAAGTTTAAAGGAGTTAAATCCGGTGATGTAGGGGCCACTCAATAGCACCTCTACGCCCAATTCATTGCTCTAGAAACTCCCTGTTCAAGCACTCCCTAACATGTTGTGAAAAATACGGAGGAGCTCCGTCTTGTTGAAACACTAATTCATTTTCTTGATAGCGATCACCATTTTCAACAATGTCAATTAGTAGAGGGTAAACGATATCTTCCAGTAACTCTAAATAGATTTCGCCACTCAAATTGCCATCAAGAAAAATTGGTCCGATTAAACGATCTCCAAAAATTCCAGTCCAGATGTTCAATTTCTGTGGAGTTTTAGTGTGGACTTCGTGAAAATTTCTTGGATTATTATCTGCCCAATAAATACAATTATGACGATTGACTGTATAGTTTAATAAAAACGGACACTCGTCTGAAAAACAGAGATTGAACAGAAAGTTCCCGTTATCAGCTATTTGTGCTGTCATAAATTCAGAAATCTCCAGCCGCCGATCAAAATCATCTTCATTCAGTTGTACAAGATAAATTTTATACGGGCGAAATTTATGATGCCTCAATATTCGCTGAATAGTTCTTCTTTTGATGTTTGAAACAGTGGCCAATTTTCTCGTGCCCAAAGTTGGGTCTGCAGCAATTTCTCCTAAAACTCCAATCTCAGTAGTCTCATTTCTAACCGGAAATTCACGTTCAGGATCCCGTTTTTTGTTGACTACTGAACCACTTTGTCGAAACTTTGCAACTAACTCCAAAATGTATTTTCTGTGAACATGTCTGTTCAGATGTCGTTCATTAAACAAATTTCCGGTACGTTTGGCACAGTCATCGTTTTTGAAAAAAAGGGTAATTATTTCAACTCTTTCTTCTACGGAATACACCATTGTGAAATTAATTTTCGGTAGTACTATCAAGTATCAAACCGACCGTTAAACTGAAATAATAAAACGCATTTCTCTACTTCCGATAAGAAATGTTCTGATAGTAAATTTTTTGTTTACCAACCAAGAAAACATTGACTATCAGCACATTTCTTATCGGAATGAGTGAAATGCGTTTTTGTATCTTCAACTGTGAATAATTTTTAAACGATAAAACTTCCAAAAAAAAAACTAGTGTGCTGAATTCAGAAAAGAAAGAGCCTTCAAATGATGTAACATTCGCCCCATGTTCCCTATTTAAAATATAAGGGTTGTTATCACCACCCTTAAGGGGTTGATGTGACAAAGTTGAGTTTTAAGTCAAAACATGTCCCCCTCAATATTAAAATTAACGTGTTTAAGCGTTTCTTAAAAAAAATCTCTGGACGCAAATCGGTGTGTTTTGTTTTCATCCTATATAAGTTATACCGGTAACCGAATTTAACGCCTACTTTCATTACATAAAGACATATTAATTTGCTATTAAAACATTTTAATGAATATTAACTGCCATAACGCGCTTCCAGACTTTTTATTTTATCAATTTGAAACAGTTTACCTCAAATGTTACGAAAATATCAGCGAAACACTTTAGCTTTAGATATTGCTGCTCGTAAGGAGTATTTCTGTATAGCACGTTGTAAATTAAAACAAAGCTATAGGCTATAAATTTTGAAATGAGCTTAAATGATCTCGCGTTATTGAATTACTCTCATTTTTTCATATTTCCCGTGGGAGATTTTCAATATTAGACACCCATAATGGACTTCACGCTGTTTGAGGCAACGGTAAGATTACAGGTGGGAATTTCTTTATAAAAAGCAATTTCCTGTCTACAAGGAATTTGGTAGGTTTCACTTCCTGTAGTGTGCAATACATGAATTTTAGAATGAAATTTTATATATCAATGATAAACGGTTTGGTGGGGAAGTATTTATACAATATTCCACACCCTTATCGAAATTAAGGGAGCGGAGGATAATTAGGGAGTAACTTTTAGAACTAGGATAATTTTGACATGTTAACGATGTAATAAAATTTAATAAATAAAATAAAATTCAACAATTCTTACAACTAATTTAACTAAATGAATTTAAAACCGACAAAATCTTTACATAATGAAATCTTAATTAAAAGTCTCTACTTATCTCAAAATATTCAAAGCAAAAGTCTCGTTAATCTTTATCAACACCACTACTTATAACCTTGCTTGGTCCACATAATTCACAAATTGCAAACCTCATCAGTCAGCATTCCTTGTACTGTACTCTGCAATTCCAACTTGTTTATTATTTATCTAAACATGCAACATGAGCAATTGCAGGTCAATAATTATAATTTCTATGCAACCTACCTAATTATAAAATATATTATTTGGATTTATGCTAGGGAATTTTCCTATAACTATTATAATGTAAAAATAATATTAAATATATTTTCACGATTAGGAATTCCCTCTTGGATAGTTTTCTGTTCTATGAACAAGCATTCTACATGCAAGCCAACAAAATCCACCACTGGCCATATTAAGTTCAGCAGTTGTTACTTCCCTTACTTGGTGAAACCATTGCATATAAATACAGATATACCGGCTGCCCACGCAGACTTTCCATTAGCCGTTGCTAGAATACGGCTCACAATTTAATTCTGGAAATTCACGCACGTGGGTTTGTAAAAATTTCCAGTTCACTGAAAATATTCACGTTAGTATGTGACTTCCGGTTATATCGGAAGTAGACGTCAACTTTATTATTTCAAAAGGCAGATGATGTTTTTTTATTACGGATCTAGATTGATCGTCAAATTTTATGGTAGGTTTCACTAACAGATGTCATTTCTCTCAATCATTTTCGAGATATTTGACTTTTTTCAAAAATTTCTTAAAAAACATTGTCACATGTACACTCCTGTGCCTCTCTTATTTTTCAACCTAAGGAGTTGAAATTTTAAAGTGCAAATTCTAAAATGCCACAAAATATTTAGAATTTACTAAAGCTACTACAAGAAGGTCTCCGAAATAGCGCGGTCAAACGTGACAACTTTAAAACCTAATGATTCTCTTATTTTAAAAAAGAATACCCTATATGTTATAACGTTGGTTCATGTACTTTTTATTGTTCTTTCGATTAATATCAGCATTCCCCTCATACCTAAGTCCCACCGATTTAAAGATATTTAAACATTATTTGCGATTAGAAATAATTATTAGTCAGTTTATCAACTTTCCTAGGAGATGAAAATTTTAAACGTCACCATCCGACATGAGTAAAATATGCGACGACTTTTGAATATAACTTTTATATACGAGAAGTATAATCGAATTATTAACAGAAGATGTCGTGTAGTTGCAAAGAGATTTTCTCATAAACACAGATCAACTCGTTACATGATCAGAATACTACTAAAAAATTTCTAACAATGGAGTGTTTCGTCCAAAATTTCATAAGAATAAAGCATTATTAGGGAACAAAGAGATTTGTGTGTTGTCACTTCTTTTTTATTTATTTTATTTCAACAATACACCACGAGGGCTTACAGCCTAAATACTATCGTACCGTGGGTGTTGACAAGGAGGAAAGAGGCAACTTGTTAATTCTGGACTTGAAGGTTTGGAGGTTTGGAGGTTCGGAGGAGAAGGAAAAACATGTGCCGGCAAGGAATTCCACAACTTGGAAGTCCTCGGGACAAAAGAGCGGGCATAACAAGATGTTCTATGTCTGGTGACCTGGACAGTAAAAGGATGCATTCTCTCTGTTCCCCTGGTAGATCTGTTGGGGGCAGCGGGTGGGGGAACTATGGAGGAAAGCTCATCTGAGCAGTGCCCGTGCAGGTATCTATAAAAGAGAGAGAGGTCACCAACGGCACGTCGGTGGGTAAGGGATGGCAGCCTTTAGGTGAGGGTAGGGTCACCGATTAGACGTATAGCTCTCTTTTGAATGGAGTCCAGGATAGCGAGTGTAGAAGCGGCAGCGACACCCCAGATGTGGGAGCAGCATTCGAGCTTTGGCCTTATTTGTGAAGTATATAAGGTATATAGATTAGCTGGTGAAAACTATTTGCGAGCCCGGAAGAGGAAACCTAATTTCTTAGCAGCCGCTTCTGCAATTGATGTGACATCTTGGTGCCAATTAAGATTTCGATCCACAGAAATGCCAACAAGAGAAAAGGACTCATTACTTTGAATAACTTGGTTGTTCATTGTGATGGGTCTAGAGCTGGTGTATCTCTTGTAAGAAAGAAAGCAAGACTTAGTTTTGGTGGGGTTGAATTGTACAATATTTCTACTTCCCCAGTCTAATATTTTTTGGAGATCCACGGAGACAGAACCCTCCATGAGTCTGCGATCCTCATCTAATTGGGCTAAAGAGACAGGCTTAGAATACTGTATATTTGAATGGAGGGTGCTGGCGTCCGCGCAGCTGTGAACTGGGTTGGATGTGCTCGAGAGGAGGTCATTGATGTGGAGAAGAAACAAAGTAGGGGCTAAAGCTGAACCTTGAGGAACCCCTGCATTAATTGGATTGGATACAGTTTAGAGGAATGGCCATCCACAACAACAGATATGCTCCTGTTGGAGAGGAAATTTGCTGTCCACATACAGAGTTTTGGTGGTAGGCCATAGGCCGGAAGTTTATTAAGCAGCGCTGCGTGCCAGACCTGGTCGAATGCTTTGGATATGTCTAGAGCAACAATCTGGGATTCACCGTGTTGTTCCATAGACTTGTTCCAAGAATGGGTGACAAAGGAAAGGAGGTCGGCAGTCGATCTGCGCTGACGGAATCCATACTGCCTGTCGTGGATTAGACTGTGTTTTTCAAGAAATTTTAGTAATTCGGTGTTTATATACTTTTCCATCACTTTAGATACGACTGAAAGGAGAGAAATAGGCCTGCCGTTGCTGGGAAGCGCTTTGGATCCTTTCTTGGGGATGGGTGGTACTCGAGCAGTTTTCCAGTTACTAGGGAATATGCCTTTATTATAAGATATCTGAAACAGACGAGTCACTACAGGATCAAGCTCTGGTGCGCATTTTTTGAGACCAATTGCTGGGATCTCGTCAAGGCCAGAGGCTTTCCTGGTATTAAGAGAAGAGAGTATCTTTCGTACCTTTTTAGTTTTGAAAATGATATCCGTCATTTTATGCGCGACATTGGGGACTGTTGGTGGTTGAACATTTGGAGGTGGGTTGAGAGTAGAATTGCCGACGAACAACGATGAAAAAAGTTCAGCCTTGCCCAGGGCGGTAGAAACAATTTCATCCCCCGAGACAAGAGGTGGGAACGTGCTTTTGCAGAAATTATTCCCAATAGATTTAGCAAGAGTCCAGAAGGGTTTGCCGCCGTTTGAGCTTAAAAGGACTTTGTTTTTGATGTGGTTATTAAACGAGTTTTTTGCCTCAGAAAGAACGCGGACATAGCGGTTTCTTGCGTCGTTAAATGCTTGACGATTTTCTTGACTGGGATTGTGTGGAAGCGTTTTGTGAGCTTTGACCTTTTCAAGTCTGGCCTTGTCACATGATTGAGAGAACCAGGGCTTTTGAGTGGCTGAAGAGGTTTTCTGTGTACGTGGGATAAATAATTCCATGCCAGCTTGGATAATTTCGGTGACGTTTTGTGATATATCAGAGGGGTCAGGATGAGAGAAGCAGACAGACGCCCATGGAAATGAGGAAAAGTAATCCCGCATTTCGTCCCAGTTTGCGGAGTTGTAGTGCCAAACGATACGTGGGTGTGATGACTGTGTGAGCTCGGGTTGCATTGCGCAGGAAGCAGTGACCATGCCGTGGTCTGAGCGACCAAGGGGGGCGGTGACTGATATCTTATAGCATTCAGGTTGTGTAGTAAGAAGGAGATCCAAGGGATTTGAGCTGTGTGTTGGGATACGAGGAAAGTAAGTAGGTTGCTGAACCATATTGGCTAAAGAATTTCTGACTGCAAAGGCTCTCGCTTGTGGATCGGTTTTTGAAGATCCTAGCCATTCCTTATTATGCACAATGAAGTCACCAAGAATAGTGACCTCGGAGGAAGGATATTCAGAAATCAGATATTCGGTTTTTTCAGAAAGGTAGTCAAAGACCTGGACAAAGTTGTTGTCAGAAGGTGACCGGTAAATGCAACAGATGAATTTAGTTGCAGCCCTGAGAGAAAGTTTTATCCATAG
Source organism: Tillus elongatus (assembly GCA_964006375.1). Taxonomy (NCBI): domain Eukaryota; kingdom Metazoa; phylum Arthropoda; class Insecta; order Coleoptera; family Cleridae; genus Tillus; species Tillus elongatus. Next base: position 11,359,531 of record OZ023262.1, read on the forward strand.
TATGTCTTTTCTTCCAGCTTCTAAATTGGGGAGTCTGGTGAAGGGTAGATTGCTACGGACGTATACGCACACGCCTCCATGCAATCTAAAGGAAGTAAGGAGCTCATACCCCGGGAAATTAAGGTGATTAGTGGCTGTTTTGGCACTGATTTGGGTTTCGGTGAGAAAGAGGATTTGGGGCCTGTTAGCCTGGAGGAAATGATGGACGGAGTTCAGGTAAGAATTTAGGCCACATATATTCGAAAAGGATATGTTAAATTTTGATGTTGGCGCCCCCTGTACACCCCTCTCCCGGAGATCCGAATGGAGGGGTATTTTGCCTCCGGAATATTTTGTACAAGGAGGAGCCATCTCATTTTTGTTTATAAGGGAAACCGACTCATACACCAGAACTGGAAACGTCCGTTGGGACTTCACCGGCCCCTTGATGTATGGGGTGGTACCTCCTCGGGCGTGAAAAAATCCTTTACTATTACGTAAAAGAAAATTCCACTACCACCTGCTATGGATTGGATTGGATCAATGTATATACCTTTAAAAATAAGATTAATTAAGGGACTATCAATTGTCAAATAGTTATGCTTTTCGACATAGTAGGAGGATACAAAACATTATCATTTTAGATCCATGCCTATTGTCGGCCAATAAATGTTCGAAATTTGCACCGTTCACTTCAGGGCATTTGATAGCTCTTTTAATGATGGTACCCGTGGCTCAAGAAAGGTAATCTTGCTCCATTGCGTTAAATGCCTCTAATACTCCAGCTATCATATCTTGTTTTGTAGTAGGTGGTTCCTGGTAAACTTTGCTCTTAATGCACGCCCAGATACTAACATCTAGTGGAGTTAAGTCTGGTGAGCGGGCCGGCCAACGATGAGGACCACCGTTAGCTATCCATCTGTCTTCAAAAGTTTCCTGGAGTAGGTCGCTTACTATCTGTGAGTTGTGTGGTGGAGCTCCATCTTGTTGATACCAAACTTTTACAGTTTCGTGCTCATGCAAGGACTCCAGCGCTGCTATTATTGCTTGCTGAGGAATGCGACCATATCCAGGACCTGTGAATACTGCACGTTTAGAATTCGTGCTTACCTTTTTTTAATCTTGCCATTATTACTGATATGAATAAAAGGGTCATATTTTCAAATTTAGTTTCAGTGAGTCTAATAAATATTTTAATTTAATTTAATTTAACATAATGTGCTATTTACAATGGATCTTTTTCTTGTTTCTACTACATAGGCTATACCGGTAATCAGATTGATGCCTTCAATTCATTGATTGTTGTTGCCCTTACTTGGTGAAACTTGTCCATACTACATACAGACTTGGAGACTACTTCTCTGGCTTCACTGTTGGTTTTCTTTTTTGTAGGTGAAGGACGTAGCCAGCGTGTAAGCTAATTGGAGCAAGTGGCTATTACGAATTCTGGATGTTCTAGGATGTTTTTCAACGTTTCTGTGACTATAGTTTCGCTGCTTGACAGCATTCTCAGACTGATAAAAATTGAATTAGTACGAAATCATGACAACTACAAATAAAGATCTGTTGCTATGTTATGATATGATGTTTTGATCAAAAAATTTATCAAATTGAAAATAAAATGAAACACAGATGACATATGAGGCTTTCAAAATGTCTATGTGGTGTATGTCAATATTTAACATAAAACTAGAACTAGCCTATAATAACTATGATAACAGTTACAACAATAAAATAACTAAACAATAACAGTATAAAAGCAGTCTCTATACAACGTAAATATCGACATACATCAACTCATTATCTTATTACAACTTTTTTGAAAGAATAGTTAAATTTCTTTTCTTTGACCTATTTAATTAGAAAGAAGAATATCCAAGAAAGGGAAATTCATTAAATCAGTTTGCTCGTTTAAAGCAATAACAAATAACTTTTAGTTTTTTTAAATTTATTGGATATCTTATTTATTTAAAAAAATTAAAAGACGCAGCAAGTGTGTTATGGTAGTGAATTTTCATTTAAATGTTTTTAATAGCAAATATGTTTTTTTAAGAAAGCAGGCATCAAATTTGGTTACCAGTATAACATATATAGTAAAAACAATGTGCCATGTTTCATAAAAACAACTTTATTGTTTGAAAACGTACACAAATTTCCGAAAGTAAACTTAAAGTGTTCCAGAAAAAAACCCGTTTCTGGGTCAACCTTATAGGTTAATAGCAAATTGAGCTTTTCAAATATGAACCATTTAATCAAAATTCGCTACCATAACGCACTTGCTGCATCCACAATTTCTTTTCCTGCACACATGCATTATATTTCGATGGAAAATGCAAAAATGCAATAACATAAGGCGTGTTTGATAAAAAAAAAGACAATTTGTATCACCCACGACTTATGGGCCAGCCTGTGATTGTAGAAATATTTATTTAAGATGTAGTTCAAGAGACCATATAATTATTGTATACAAAATTTTCTTTCATATCTTGTATAATAACGGATATATTGAGCTATATTGATTTTTTACGAAAATTCGACAAAAATTATATACCATTAAACGATAAACTCTATAGCTAAGGCTACTGCCAAGCGTCAGAGAAAGGGTCTATTTGAAATGAATTTTCTGGAAATATTTTAGAAAAATGAAGGACAATGACGGTTGAATCTAAGACTTAAGGGTTTGTAAAACATTCTTCTTGAGACATTTTATTTCCATAGCTCGTATTAGATTCAAGTTCTTTGCCTAAATGTTGCCAATTTTGACGTTTTAAAACGCAACTTTGACGTTTTGAGGAAAATCCCAATTAATTTTTATTTAAATGCCTATAACTTTTTTGTCTTTTGACCTACGAAGCTAAATTTTGGTGGGTGACTTACACATAATGATATAAACCAGCGTACCAAATTTGGCTGCCCTTACTTTGTTCATTCCGGAGATATAATTTTTTTTCACAAGAAAACACAAAATTATCCGCGAAAACCTTGGCGGATTTTCCTAGTTAACGAACTTGTCCAAGCCGCTTGCGAAAGAAAGGTACTTGCTAAGTTTTATCAAAATCGGTTTATTATTTTTTTAGTTATAGGTGTGACACACACACACACACATACACACACGCATATATATATATATATATATATATATATATATATATATATATATATATATATATATATATATATATATATATATATATATATATATATAGGAAAAAGGGTTAAGGGCAAAGCCGCAGGGAGACAACCGCATACACGTGTTGCAAGCTTATTAGCCATCATCAGTACGGTATAGCCAGGTGAAGATGGGAACACTCTGGATGAAGAAGCAAAAAATACACAGAGTCAAAACAGGCAACCAGTGCACATTTGCAGCAACATTTGGAAGACCCTCAATCCAAGGGAAACAACCAAAATAGCCACGGAGGCAAATAAATCACCTGCGTGAGCATACGAAGCCCAGGAAGTTAGATTAACTATAACAGGATCTATAACACGGCATTTCTGTACTATACAAAGAAAAAGGGTTAAGGGCAAAGCCGCAAGGAGAACACCGCACACACGTGTTTCAAGATTATTAGCCATCATCAGTACGGTATAGCCAGGTGAAGATGGGAACACTCTGGATGAAGATGCAAAAATACACGAAGTCACAACAGGCAACCAGTGCATATTTGACACAACATTTGAAAGACCCTCAATCCGAGGGAAACAACCAAAATAGCCACGGAGGCAAATAAATCACCTGCGTGAGCATCCGAAGCCCAGGAAGTTATACTAACTATAACAGGACGTGTTATAGATTCTGGCTATAATATATATATATATATATATATATATATATATATATATATATATATATATATATATATATATATATATATATATATATATATATATATATATATACATATATATATATATATATATATATATATATATATATATATATATATATATATATATATATATATATATATATATATATCAACATATAAAGTCTGAAACAGACCTCGGATTTGTGTTCCAGGGGTCCTAAATAGCCCTCATTTGAAGAAATTTTTTCAAAATTCAATAATCGGGATCTCCTCATTAATGAATTTTTTGTTGTTGAGAAAATTCACTAAAAAAATCAATGTGCTCTGCATCTCCGCAGCTCTTATGCACAAACCGCCACTGTATGAGCTCATTAGTTATTAATGTGGGTTCTAGTGGGTTTAATTCCTGCTCATTTATACATTTTTTTTCAAAATTCAAGTCGCGATCTCCTCATTAGTATATATAATTTTGTATCACTACCGACTTATGGGCCATGCTGTGATTGTATAAAGATTTTTATGGGGTACAGCACAAGATGTCCTAAAATTTACCCATGTAACTTTTTCTCATATCCTTATCATAATAAGGTATGTGTTGAGCTTTACCAAATCATATATAATGAGAATACGGGACACTCGTATGCTTTAGCATTGGTAATATTTGTGACAAGCACACTAGCGCCACCTCGCGTGAAGTACTGACAACTGAGCGGATAATTTGAATTGTATATTTACCTGCATATTCTTAATTTAGACAATTGGTTTATTATAGATGAATATAAAAACTTGTACATGACAACACAGTGAAATTTTTCTAATTATATAGTTATAAATAGAATTTGTATCAACAATCAGCTTGAAACCTAAATTAATTCGGCATGAATAATTATGCAAATTTCTCTTACCCATAATTTCATTTTATCATAATTTAAAATACTACCGTGAAACTGTCGTTAAACGACAATTTCAAGGGTATGTAGAGGAATATACTGAGAGCTCTTTCTGACCATATTGTTACAATCTGTACTTATCTATAAATAATTGTTCTAGGTATAAATGGTAGCACAGTACTCAATTTGCTATATCTCTACATGAAAACTGTCTTGGTAATCTAATATTTTAAAATATGTAACTGATATACTTATTACATAATTAAGAAATTGTGCAGATGAAAGGTGAGACTAACTCTTACTTCCGTGAATAAATCTATTATAGGGCTGAATCTGCTATTTCTACTTATCTCTTTAAAAACTTGTCCTGGGAAGATAATTAAAAGCTTTTACCAAGTAAAATTACTTTAAACATGAAAAAATGTGACAATTTATGCCATACTGAAATAAAAAAGGACACATAAGAAGATAGAAAAACATTTTTCTTATATCATTTATTATTAATGCAAAACTATTTTTGCCTTCATTTTTTTTTGATGCACTGGAAGACAAGTTATGATTGAAGCATTTCAACCATCCGTTTACGAAGTTCATCTTTAAATAGGTACATGATGGCAAATATTACACAATAAATTATCTTCTGCGAACTGTACATATTGGCATAAAAGTGATTCTGAATTTGTCTTCTGTTTCAACAAATTAATTCTATTGAAAGTGACATTGAAATGTAAAATGCACCTTGTGTCTTCAATACTATATCCAAATCAGTCATTTTTGATAACAGTAGTACCCTTTTCTTTCATCTATAATACAAAACTATCGTCAATCAATGTTAGCGAATTTTTTTAATTTAAATTCGCTTATGGGGAGATCTGTGTTTATATATATATATATATATATATATATATATATATATATATATATATATATATATATATATATATATATATATATATATATATCCGACCGATAACTCAAAAAATAATGGACCGATCTTGATAAAATTTGCAGAGTACCTTCCTTTTGTAAATGGCTTGGATAAGTTCGTTAGCCAGGAAAATCGGACCAGGTTTTCCCGGAAAATTTTGTATTTTCTTTATAAAAAAATTCATATCTCCGAAAATAATAAAGTAAGGGCAACCAAATTTGGTACGCGTGTTTTTATTACAAAGAGTGAACTCTGTACCAAAATTTGGGTCCCTAGCTTTAAAGACAAATAAGTTATGGGCAGTTAAAGCAACAAATTATAGAGTTTTCCTCAAAACGTCAAACTCGCAATATTAAACGTCAAAATTGGCAATGTTGAGGCAAATAATGTGAAACAAATACCGTTTGTGAAAAGAAAATGTTGCAAGAAGAGTGTTCTGCAAAGCCTTAAGTTTCAGAATCAACCGTCATTGCCCTTCATTTTACTAAAATATTTACAGAATATCCATTTCAAATAGACCCTTTCTCTGATGCTTTGGCTGTAAGTTTAGTTAAGTTTGGTGGCTTATTGGATATTTATTTGTAGGTTTGGTGAAGTTTATGGTTTAACGGTCTATATTTTTTTAGCTTCCCCCCCCGGATCCTCAAAACCCAAGAAAAATGTCTTGTTCATACCCCCCAACGAAGTTACGGGACCAGGAGTGAATAGGGGTGCTGGGCGGGGTAGGTAGTAAAAAGGAAATATGAGCAGAAAATGCGAATAAAACGGGCTTGAAATTTGTATTTTTCACATATTGAAGCCATATACCCCATAAACCCTGCATACCCCGCACAGCATACCTATCCCCCCAAAACATTTCTTGTTTACACTCCCCAAGGAAGTTACAGGACCAGGAGTGAGTAGGGGTGTATAATTTTTTTAGCTAATTTTCGTAGAACAAATTAGTTAATGCATTTTTGATTTTTTCATCGAAATATGATGCGTTTGTAAAAAAAACTGGACGCAGTAAGTGCGTTTTGGTAGCGAATTTTCGATAAATTTGCAGTTTAGTTCCCAAACGCTTTTCAAAAAACTGTTTTCAGAAACCTGCCTAGGCCCCCACCCCCCTGGATCCACAAACCCCAAGGAAAATTTCTTGTTCACACTCCCCAAGGAAGTTACGGGACCAGGAGTGAGTAGGGGTGTATAATTTTTTCAAACTAATTTTCGTAGAACAAATTCGTTAATACATTTTTGCATTTTTTTATCGAAAGATGATGCGTTATTAAGAAAAAAATCTGGACGCAGTAAGTGCGTTTTGGTAGCGCATTTTTGGTAAATTTGCAGTTTAGCTCCCGAACGTTTTTCAAAAAACTGTTTTCAGAAACCTGAAACCTCCCCCCCCATGGATCCTCAAACCTCAAGAAAAATTTCTTGTTTACAACCCCCACAGAAGTTACGGGACCAGGAGTGAGTAGGGGTGCTGAGCGAGGTAGGTAGTAAAAAGGAAATATGAGCAGAAAATTCGAATAAAGCGGGCTTGAAAGCTGTCTTTTTCACATCTTGAAGCCATATACCCCTTAAATCCTGCCTACCCCGCACACAACCCCTATTCACTCCCAGTCCCATAACTTCCTTGGGGGGTGTGAACAAGAATTTTTTCTTGTGGTTTGTGCATCCAGGTGGGGTCCTAGTAATGTTTCTGAAAACAATTTGTTGAAAAGCGTTCGGGAGCTAATCTGCAAATTTACCGAATTTTCATTAAATCCTTCAAATTTCAATAACTCAATTTGCCATTAACGTAAGCTTTGTTGGATAGAAAACCAACATTTAAGTTTATTTTCGGAAAATTGTTGTATATTTTCAAACCATAAGTAATATTGATAAAATATAGTACATTGTTTCTACCACATAGGCTATACCAATAATCAGATTGATGCCTGCTCGCATTTGCTATTAAAACATTTGTATGGAAATTCACTTCCATAACACACTTGCTGCATCTAGACTTTTGAAAAATATTTATATATTTTCAAACAATAAAGTTATTTCGATGAAATATGGTACATTGTTTCTACTATATAGGCAACCAAGTTTGATGCCTGCTTTCATCAAAGAAAGACATTTGCTATTAATAATATTTTAAAGAAAATTCGCTACCATAACGCACTTGCTGCGTCCCGAGATTTTTTATAGTTATTGTTTCATATTAATTATTAGGTGAATTTGTAAAAAAATTCGCTGTTAAGAAAAGAAAGCACAAAAAATTATACTCACGTTTCGGCATCCTTTGGAAACGTTTAAAATGTCTTTGATATATTTCGAACAATTATAGATTGCACAAACCCTACCACTGACATTTATTGTCAAAAACACAGCTCAAACTTAATTATACACGGTGGGTCAATTATTGACGCCACTGAAGCATCTGCACAGAAATGTAAACCATTGGCTTATTTAAATAGACTTTCAGTTGAGCTTGATTTTGAATGTGCTGCTATACTATATGATAAACAGACATGTATTGTTAATATTTATAGGTCGCCTGCAGGCAACTTTGGGGTATTTTGTGACCTATTGTGTCAACTCCTTAAAATTGTTATTCAGAGATACAAATTTGTTTATGTAACAGGTGACTTCAACATAAATAAGGATGGATCGCTTGATTATAAAATAATAGACGATCTATTTCATTCTTACAATTTAACTTCTCTTGTCAATACTCCGACAAGGGTCTTTAGATCGGGGGACATCTTGAGTAGTAGTAGCATTGATTATGTATTAACAAATATTGAGGGTGTTGTTGTAGACAATTTTGATCCAGGAATCTCGGACCATTACGCTCAGGCAGTTACGTTTCCCGTAGCGAACGGAATTGGCCACTCTTCCATAGAGGCTAAAAGAGTAATTGTCTTTCGACCTCTAAATGAAATGACAATTAACGAATTTAAAACTCGTTTTGCAAGCACATACGATTTCAATTTGAGTGAAATTGAGGATGTAGACATGGCATATAAAAATTTTTTCGGCACTTTTGTCTGGTGCTTTGAGGTAGCTTGTCCGAAAACTAAAAAAGTTGGAAATTCCGGTTTTAATGTAAAATATCGAATCACGTTTTCACCAAATCTGCAACAAAAACTTAATGACCTGAAGCTTTTAAATTCAATGCGTAAACAATCCGGAGAGAGGGAGATTAACGCTATGTATAAAGTAATGAAAGCGGAGGTAAATAGCCTAATTAAACAGGAAAACAAAACTACACAGCATCTTATATTTGTAACGCCCCAAATAAAACTAAAGCACTATGGCAGCTTGTTAATCTTAAGAAAAACAAACCAAGCGAGGAGCACTGCATTTCGAATTTACTATACGAAAACAAAAATATAACTAGTAGGGTAGAAATTGCTGAGGTACTTGCCGGATATTTTTCAGGTGTTGCTGAGAGGAAGCTCATGTTGCATTTCTGGGGCCAGATGTCTGATAGCTGCACAGCCGAACAATATAAGCCCAAAACACTTTTTATAACACCTTTAACTGAATGTGAAGTTATTGAGATCATCAACGAACTTCCTAATAAAAAATCAAGCGGCTTTGATGATGTTCCAATAACAATTATTAAGCAATGTGCTGCTGAGCTTGCCGCGCCACTTACAAAGATTAGAAATTCCTGTATATGTCTTGGAAAATTCCCTGACATATTGAAACTGGCCGTGGTTGTTGCTGTGTTGAAGGCGGGAGACAGTACCAATTTGGAGAACTATCGTCCCATCTCTATATTAAGCATTTTTTCAAAGATCATAGAAAGGGCAGTACATAGAAGGATGGTCAAGTTTTTAAACGCTAATAATATTATATCACCATCACAGCACGGATTTAGAACTGATCATTCTACAGAAACTGCCCTTATCGAATACATTCAATATGTAAATGAAAGAATGGACCTCAACTACATTGTGGTGACCTTATTTTTGACCTGTCTCGTGCCTTTGACACAGTAAATCCTTTTTTGTTAAGGAGAAGATGTGGGCCTTGGGGATAAGAGGCACTTGCAACGACCTTCTACTTTCGTGTCTCACCAACAGACAGTTGCTTGTAAAAGCGAATAATATTAATTCCCAAAGATATAGGGTAAGTATGGGCACACCCCAGGGAAGTGTCATTGGCCCACTTTTGTTTACACTCTATGTAAACGATTTGCCGCAATTTATACAAGACGGAAAAGTCTTCATGTACGCCGATGACACTTCTATTGTTGTCTACGGCAAGACGGTGGAGGAAACTGAATTAAAATTAAAATCAGTGGTACAATCTTTTGATAAGTGGTGTTGTAGAAATCGACTCATTTTAAACTATGACAAGATTTTTTCTCTTGAAATGCATAACTGCCACCGAAGAGAACGGATGTGCGGCAGCACTATTTTGGTGAATGGAAATGCTGTGCAATTCAAAAAGGTGGCAAAATTTTTGGGTGTTAGAATTGACAGTAGCCTGTTATATATAGACCACATTGATCACGTGTGCAAGAAATTAAATTCCGAGTTTTATGCAATTTTGATGCTTAAAGATTCCTTAAGCTCGGAACATCTGCTGAAAGTCTATTACGCGGCTGTCTATTCACATCTGAGTTACGGTATCATTATCTGGGGCCAATCTTCGGACTCCCATAGAATATTTGTGCTACAGAAACGAATCCTGGGATTAATATACAATCTACCTTATGGGCACCCTTGTCGTGACACTTTCAAGAAAAATAACATTATGACGTTAACATCAGTTTATTTGTTCCATCTGTTAACTTACATTCATAAAAACAAGAGATAATGTGTTATCAACTCGGATTTTCATGAGCACAACACTCGTGAAAAAAATACTTTTCACCTGAATAAATGTCACTATTCTTTTTTTAAGAAGTCGCCATGTTATGCGAGTTGCTTTTTGTATAACCAGCTGCCTTGTTCTCTGAAGGACACAAATTGTACAAAACACTTTATAAAGCAACTGAAGGTTGCTTTAATTACTCATAGTTTGAGTGAATTTTGTGAAGCTGTACTGTGAACGTATCTTTTTTGTTGTGATGTGAAGCTCGTTAGATTTTAGATTTTTGGGCACGTACCTTTGTGATAAGTTGTGATACGTTCTGTATCTTTTTTATCTTGTAAGTTTTTGACTTGTCCGATTTACAGTAATTGTAACTAAAGGACCAAATAAATATTATTATTATTATTATTATTATTATTATTATTATTATTATTATTATTATTATTATTATTATCATACACAGTTAAACACCAGCAATCGCTAGTGTTTACTTATAAACACGTTCTCGAACGACGTAAGATCAGTACTATCCACTAGGGGCGCTGATATTCTTGGAACACGAAATCAGCCTGAGTGTCCTGTATTGTCATTATATAGTATTTGGCTCCAGCCTTGGCAACCTGTGTATAGTTTGAATCTAATTTTTTGAAGAATTAGAAAATTTGCCCCTGATGATGGCTATTGTATAGCCGAAACGCGTAGGGCACCCCATCAATAAATTTTGCTGTCTGGATGAAGCTTCTCATTAAGTACCTCAATTATGTCTATCCCAGACCTTGTGACGTTCAGGAATGAAATATAGTATTTGGCTTTACTGTAGAAATGATCCACCTTGTGTATACCCGTGGAGTGTAGAAGGGATAATTAAGGGTAGACAATTCACAAAATGCACCTTATAACTAATCTCTTAAAGTTGCACTTCCGAAGCACGAATGCAGAAAAAACTCTGCATGAGTTACGTGAGAGACTCTGACAGCTGAGGGTAGTGGGACAGTGACAGCATAGTCTTTAGCGGAGTGGATAGTGAGGCCAGATCTCCTCTAATCCGGTGAGTTATTCGCAAGATTCCACGATACGATTGCAGCTTACTCACGTTCTCTCTTATCAGAATTTACTAAAACATGCTCTGCCCTTTAAGCCAGTTTGGCCCGCTACATTCCCTCCAACGAATTTCCACTTTTATATGAATTAGTCTCTTTTTGTCTGGCTACCGATTTTCCCAGATCATTTCACTGATTCTGTTCGAATTGAATTGTTATTTGCTAGTAACAAAATTACTTCTAATTAGTGAATTTATCATTATCTGACAAAACACACCACTCCTGCTAATACTGCTACTACTACCCGCCACGCCATTCCCAAAGAAAGCAGGCAAATCACAATACCACCTGAGCAATATTTGTCCACGGACGTCTGTCTTAACATGTTACTTTCTCTTATATCTCATTCATACACACTATCTTGTTATGCAAACTTTAGACATTGTCAACAAAGATGGTAAGTCAACCTATATAAAGGCGATTAGAAAAGAAGTATAAGATGTAACCATGGCTGACCTATTTATATCATATACAATAACAAACTGGATTGTGTTAGATGAAACCTCCATGTCCGACCATAAAACCAAAAGGTTCAGTATGGTGGCACCAATTAGGTATGTGTGCAGTAGCGGCTCGTGCCTTAATGCATTGGGGATGCGCAAGAAAAAAAATCGGGATGCGTTATGGTAGTGAATTTTTATTAAATGCTTAAAATTTGAATAACTCAAGTTTCTACGAACTTAGAAAATTGAATTTTAAAGTATAGTAGGGTCTTACCCAGTGCAACATACCCACAAAATTTCATCAAAATAACTTTGTAATTTTCGGAAATTTTTTTTTTCAAAATAAAACTCAACATTTGAATAACTCAATTTTTAAAAAATGTAGAAAGTTGAATTTTAGTGTATAGTAAGGTCTTTCACAAGGCAACATATCCACTAAATTTCATTAAAATAGCTTTGTGTTGTTGTTATGTTAACAGAAAATACATTTTGAAGTTAGTTGCAAAGCTTCGACAAAGTGGTTCAGTAGCCAACAAAAAAAAGGGATCCTGAACGTGAATTTCCAGTTAGAAATGAGACTACTGAGATTGAAGTTTTAGGACAAATTGCTGCAGACCCAACTTTAAGCACGAGAAAATTGGCCACTGTTTCAAACATCAAAAGAAGAACTATTCAGCGAATATTGAGGCATAATAAATTTCACCCGTATAAAATTCATCTTGTACAACAACTGAATGAAAATGATTTTGATCGGCGGCTGGAGTTTTATGAAGTTATGACTGCACGAATAGCTGATAATGGGAACTTTCTGTTCAATATCTGTTTTTCAGGCAAGTGTACGTTTTTATTAAACTCTACAATCAATAGTCATAATTGTCGTTATTGGGCAGATAATAATCCAAGAAATTTTCACGAAGTCCACACTCAAACTCCACAGAAATTGAATGTCTGGACTGGCATTTTTGGAGACCGTTTAATCGGACAAATTTCTCTTGATGGCAATTTGAGTGGTGAAACTAATTGGAGTTACTAAAATATATCGTTTACCCTCTACTAATTGACATTGTTGAAAATGATGATCGTTGTCAAGAAAATTAATTAGTGTTTCAACAAGATGTAGCTCCTCCGTATTTTTCACAACGTATTAGGGAGTTTTTGAACAGAGAGTTTCCAGGACAATGGATTGGGCGTAGAGGTGCTATTGAGTGGACCCATAGATCACAGGATTTAACTCCTTTAGACTTCTTTTTATGGGGCCATTTAAAGAGCAGAATTTATGCAACAAAACCGGAGTCTCTGGAAGAATTACGGCGACACATTGTCGAGGAACAAATGCTCCAGAATGTCAGAGCTCGTTTTGAACAAAATTTGTACTTTTGTATGGAAGCTGGTGGTCAACAAATTGAACACTTACTTAACTGAGTAAACATTTTTGAACGTTTGGTTTTTTTTTAGTTTCTTAACGAAAAATTGACTAATTAGTGCATTTTTTATCACACTGAATGAAATACGTGCTTGAAACTCCAACTGTTAATAATTTTTAAACGAGTTGATAAAACTTCCAAAAAAATTTGTATCCTGTATTCAGAAAAGAAAGAGCTTTCAAATGATGTAACACTCGACCCATATTCCCTATTTAAAATAAAAGGGTTGTTATCACCACTTTTAATGGGTTGATGTGACAAAGTTGAGTTTTATGTCAAAACATGTCCCCTCAATATTAAAATTGACGTGTGTCAGCGTTTCTTTAAAAAAATATATCTGGACGCAAATCGGTCTGTTTCGTTTTCAATGCGCCACCCTGTATATCTTTATATATATATATATATATATATATATATATATATATATATATATATATATATATATATATATATATATATATATATATATATATATATATATATTATAAATTCAAACTAACCCTGGATTTGGGTCTAGGCAGCCTAGTTTGCGCTTATTTGAAAAAAAAATTTCTAAATTCAAAAGTCGGAGTCTCCTCATTAGTGAACTTTTTTAAGAAAATTCATTAAAACAAGCACTTGTGAAGCCACGGGAAAGTCTACGACTGTATTAAATATGGAACGGTTTCAATAAGTTAGGGCAAGAACAAACAACCAGATATGCTATTCAAATTGAATTAAGTTTTAAAAGTTTTCATCTCTTCTTTATTAAATTATGTTTTTACAAAAACTCGATAAAAATTCATCGGAATAACAACAATCTGATCAGATAACGGTAAAGTGAAAGGAGATTTAAAAAAAATCATAAAAAGTGAAATCGCTAACTAGGATTATAGCTCTTCATGTAAGATTCGACTATCGGAGATGTACAGGGCTTAACCAACTCGACCACGCTCGATATGGAAAAGTGGCAGGTATATCCAGTAGTACGTTAATTCTATTAACGTCTTTTCTATTTTCACCAAATAATTTTTATTTACAATTGATTTTTTGCTCATATTTGAACGAACTGAAGGAAAATAACGACTCAGACACGTATCTAGGAGCTTGTTAGTCATTGCGTGTCATATTTTTCACTGACGTTCGTACACCTGCCATAATATCACGTTTGACGTTTAAACTTTGTCTCATCAGATGTAATTAATTAAAAATTAATTTACTTCTCACTTTTTGCCTTTCAACATAGATATCTTAATTTTGGTACGTAGGATACTCTTTATGATGGAAATGAGCGTACCAAATGTGGTTGTCCTTACTTTACTATTTTAGGAGATATAAATTTTTTTCGAAAAAAAAAAAACACAATTTTTCCGGGAAAACCTGGGCTGATTTTCCTCGCCAACGAACTTTTCCAAGCCATTTGCAAAAGGAAGGTATGCACGAAATTCTATCAAAATCGACCTATTATTTTTCGAGTTATCGGTGTGATACATACATACATATATATATATATATATATATATATATATATATATATATATATATATATATATATATATATATATATATACATCACTCAACGGGTTATCCCCAAATAAAGAGTAAGCAGTGCACAAAAAAAATAATACGTCAATAATATACACAGTTACAACAAATAACATACAAATAACATTTCTCGATGGGCGAGGAAATTAAGAGTCCACACAATCACAAGTTGCATTACACGAGAGAAGCAGTAGCTTTTAGTTCTACCTTGCTGCAATTTAGAATATCTGTGGAGCGGTGCACCATATTGTAGGTGGCACACATTCTGACTATAGGCGAGTTCAGTACATTAGTCCTAGGAGCAGAGATGTAAAAGAAGTCATGAGATCTTCAGGTAAGCCTCGGCACCAGAAAATATAGAGCGTGCAGTATCTGCGGACAGTCGATATCATGATTGAGCAGACTCCATAAGAATGCTAAAATGGAGACTGTTCGTCTCACCTGTAGGGATTAAATGCAAAATCGATCCAACATATGGGCCTGCGGCGTGCCAACTATATGATAAACACCATCAGTTCTGTAGGCTATCAGCTTCAAGAACCTATTCTGAACAGCCTCAAACGCACTTGTGTGCACCTCATAGTGGGGAAACCAAACTACGGAAGCATATTCTAGATGAGGTCGAACGTACGTACTATATAGTATTGTGAGAGTGCTCGTGTTCCGAAAGGTGGTTGAGTTACGTACGAGAAAGCCCAGAGTCCAGGACGCCCTCGAGACAATAGACTCTATGTGGTTTATAACAGACAGCTTGTGGTGAAAAACAACCCCCAGATCAGTAAGAATCCCGGCTCTCCGAAGCTCAACGCCGCCCAAAGGGTAGCTAAATTTAATACGTGAGTGATTTAAACTATATGTCATTACTTCGTACTTCCGTATGTTAATAGGGAGGCAGTTCGTGCAAGCCTACGAATGCATCCTGCTAAGATTGTTCTTCAGTTTGACACAGTCCTCCAGATCTTCTATTCCGAGAAAGATTTTCAGATCATCCGCATACAGCAGGTGCGGGACATCTATTACCCAAGATATATCGTTCACGAACAGATCGAACAGTAGAGGTCCCAAAACGGACCCCTGAGGAATCCCCGACCATGCCACCACCTCAGTCGAAGTACAACCGCGGTATTACACAAAATACCTTCTATCCAACAAATATGTGTAAAGGAATTTCAGCAGATTTGGAGAGAGACCCATATGGCACAGCCTCCGAAGCAGAAGCTCATGGTTCAATCGGTCCCAGGCCTTAGAAAAGTCCACGTAGACTACGTCTGTGCTATCATATCCAAACACGATGAGATATAATCTGTCAGGCACACCAGGTTCGTGACGGTGGATAGACCCCTTACGAATCCATGCTGAGCCCCAGTGAAAAGGCCCTTAATATTGAAATACATGATGTCATTCAAAGTGATTTCAAACACTTTCGGAAAATTGTCCATAAGAACAATCTGCCTGTGATTTTCCACCTCAGTTTTGTCGCCTTTTTTAGGGATCGGGACCGATTTCGCCCTCTTCCAGACACTAGGAAACTTTGAAGATTTCAGGGATATATTGGAGATTATTGTAAGGGGCTTAACAAACAATTGTGCACAGAGCCCTATACACCTGCTACTCTTTTATAATTGGCAAATTTAAAGAAACTGGAAGGACCGGAATGAACATTATCTTCAACCTGTTGCGAGTAGAGTCGATGCCTGGCGGCAGAGGATATTTTGACAAGTTGTCTCAATCTTCTGAACTCGGCATAATCAAGAGAGTCATATATATATATATATATATATATATATATATATATATATATATATATATATATATATATATATATATATATATAAACATAAACATATATATATATATATATATATATATATATATATATATATATATATATATATATATATATATATATATATACATAAACATATAAAAATTGAAGCTGACCCTGGATATGAGTTCTAGAAGGCCTAGTTCGCGCTCATTTCAAGAAATTTTTTCAAAATTCAAAAGTCAGGATCTCTTTTTTTAGTGATTTTTTTAAAAGAAAATCCACTAAAAATACTTCTATGAAAATTTGCTACCAGAACGCACTTGCTGGGTCAGAACGTTTTGTTTCAGTTTCGATTTACAGTGTGCAATCTCTGCCTCTTAAATAAATAAATAAAATTAGGAGCACCTTTAAGGTACGAGTTTTTGTATGAAATTGGCTTTACCGAAGCGATGTGACAAAAACTAATTTGTATGCAGAGAAGATATTGACAGTTATTGAAGTTTATTAGAGAGAGAAGGTAAGAATCAGTGTTCCTGTACAAAAGAAGAGATGACCAGACAGCCAGCCATAGAGTGTTGTATATGATGATCGCTTTGCCACTGGATATAAAACTGAGATGGGATCGCTTAAGCCATCTAAAATAAAAAGAGTCGAATGAAAATTGGCTTCGGAGAGGAAATGTAACGAAATAAATATAGAGCCTGTTTTCTGGTTAAAGACAAAGAGCAATAAAGCAGTGTTGTATCAAATTGGTGTTAGTAATGGCGATCAAGCGTCACCCGGATTATACTGTTCTCCTCCGGGGAATCCGGGTATTTCTGGGACGTCAGGAAGACCGGAGAGCGAGATCAGGACGCATGGCGTCCTCTAAGCCCCGGATTACGGTCGCTTTCCTGCTTCTCTCTCACTTAACAATGATATTCCGGCTGGACTGCACGTGTGACATATAACTACTGGCCCACATAAAACTACATACTGCACAAATAAACAAGGACATGCCAAAATAATTGTAAGGAGGTCTAGACGCAGCAAGTACGCTATGGTATCGAACATTACTCAAACGACAAAAACTGTAACTCCGAAAATAACGGCGCCACTGTGACGAAATTTGGTACCCAAGCTGTTCTCATACAGCTTTCGTACAAACCAAAACTAAAGTTTCTAGTTTAAAGAAAAGTTCTGGACGCAGCAAGTGCGTTATAGTAGTGAATTTTCATAAGAATTGTACACTATTATTAAGATGTATTTAAGACTAGATGTATTCTCGCCACAATTAGAACCGTAGTCCGGTTTCGCTCTAAGTATAGCTCTTCAGTACGGCATACTAATTGTAGCGAAAATACACCTATACAGTAATACGGCTATGGGAGCCAGCCTTCCAACACTGAGTGGTAGACATGGAGCAACGTGCCGTCACCTAGTTGCGGAACCAAGTAGTATGTTGTCATACCAGCTCCAACTAACACAAAGTGTTAAAAAATAGAGACTGTATACAACCACCTAACAATTTAATAAATTGTCAGCCCTGGCCCATTTCTACCCTAATATAGGGACAAAGTGTATAAGGCTAGATGTATTCTCGCCACAATTAGAACCGTAGACCGGTTTCGCTCTAATTATAGCTCTTCAGTACGGCATACTAATTGTAACGAAAATACACCTATAAAGTAATACGGCTATGGTAGCGAGCCTTCCAACACTACTTGAGTGGTAGACATAGAGCAAAGAGCCGCCACCTAGTTGCGAAACCAAGTAGTATGTTGTCACGCCAGCTCCAAATAATACAAAGTGTCAAAAATAGAGACTGTATTCAACCAACTAACAATTTAGTAAATTGTTAGCCCTGACTCATTTCTACCTTAATATAGGGACAAAGTATGTAAGGCTATATGTATTCTCGCCACAATTAGAGCCGTAGACCGGTTACGCTCTAATGCCTACAATCATCCTCAATGCATAAACAAGAACAATGTAAACAAGAAAAATTCCTTTGGAGCTACCGCTAAGAAAGTTGTGAATAGAGAGCTTCTGCACGCGGTAAACAGGATTCTAAGGAGGTATAGCTGCAAAATGGAATAAGGGCAGCTTAAAGACGTCCAACTAAGCTGTTTATTTCGCACTTTTCGCTCACATTTCCTTTTAGTGAATTTTCGTAAAAAAATTCACTAATGGGGAGATCCCAAGTTTTGAATTTTGAAAAATTGTTTGCAAATTAGCGCAAACTAGGACTTGTAGAACCTATATCAGGTATCAGTTTCAATTTATATATATATATATATATATATATATATATATATATATATATATATATATATATATATATATATATATATATATATATAGATATATATATATATATATATATATATATATATATATATATATATATATATATATATATATATATATATATATATGTATCACACCGATAACTCAAAAAATAATGGGCCGATTTTGATAAAATTTGGCATGTACCTGCCTTTTGTAAGTGGCTTGGATAAGTTTGTTAGTCAGGAAAATCGGACGAGGTTTCCCGGAAAAATTTTGAGTACAACCCGTCCCCAAGAAAGCATCCAAATCGCTTCCTAGCAACTACATGCATATTTCTCTTCTTTCAGTCATCTCTAAAGTGATGAAAAAGTATATAAACAACGAATGTTGAAAAACACAGTCTAATCCACGACAGGCAGTATGAATTCCGTCAGCGCAGATCAACTGCCGACCTTCTTTCCTTTGTCACCCATTAGTGGAACAAGTCTATGGAACTAAACGGTGAATCCCAGATTGTCGCTCTAGACCTATCCAAAGCATTCGACCAAGTCTGACACGCAGCGCTGCTTAATAAACTTCCGGCCTATGGGCTACCATCAAAACTATGTACCTGGATAGCAAATGTCCTCTCCAACCGGAGCATTTCTGTTGTCGTGGATGGACATTCCTCTAAACTGTATCCAATTAATGCAGGAGTGCCTCAAGGTTCAGCTTTAGCCCCTACTTTGTCTCTTCTCCGCATCAATGACCTCCTCTCTGGCACATCCAACCCAGTTCACAGTTACGCAGATGACAGCACCCTCCACTTAAATATACAATATTCTAAGCCTGTCTCTTTAGCCCAGTTAGATGAGCATCGCAGACCCATGGAGGGTTCTGTCTCTGTGGATCTCCAAAATATTAGACTGGGGCAAAAGAAATCTTATACAATTCAACTCCACCAAATCTGTCTTGTTTTTTATACGATAGATACCCATCACAATGAACAACCAAGTTATCCAAAGTAATGTGTCCTTTTCACTTGTTGGCATTTCTGTGGATCGAAATCTCAATTGGTACCAACATGTCACATCAATTGCAGAAGCGGCTGCTAAGAAATTAGGTTTCCCCTTCCGGGTTGCAAATGCTTTTCACCCGCTAATCTCCATACCTTATATACTTTACAAATAAGGACAAACCTCGAATATTGCTCCCACAGCTGGGGTGCCGCTGCCGCTTCTACACTTGCTATCCTGGACTCCATTCAGAAGAGAGCTATGCGTCTCATCGGTGACCCTACCCTTACCCAAAGGCTGTTATCCCTTTGCCCACCGACGTGCTGCTGGTGACCCCCCCTCTCTCTCTCTCCCTCTTATAGATATGAGGGGAGCTTTCTTCCATAGTTCCCCTAACTGCTGCCCCCAGAAGATCTACCAGGGGAACAGAGCGAACGCACCCTTTTACTATCCAGGTCACCAGACATAGAACATCTTGTTATGCCCGCTCTAATAAAAAAACCGATGTTCAAAACCGTTTATATCTAGAGTATTAATTTTGGTAATATACCGTACTGATAGTGTAGTAGTGTAATGTCTTATGAAAATTCACTAATATAACGCACTTGCTGCGTCCAAAAAAATGTCTTAACTGACATAAGCAATATACAAAAATATTAAACACATTAAAAAAGCAACTCTAGCGAGGACATTGCCATTGTGAGAAGCCTTCAGGTTAAATTTAATGCCGTTCCGTAAGATTCTGCATTTATTCGAAGCTGAAGACGATCCTTCGGTCGTTAAAGTGATTCAAGAATTACGACTTTTCGAACCGAACTTAAAGCTGACTCGAAAGAATGTTGAATTACAGGAAACAGTTGACCCGCTCGCGTGCGTGCGTGCGTGTTGAACTCTTTAGTTGACAAAAACCCACCAAGCACTTCACTCGACTGATTTATTTCAGACTTTACGACCATATTGCAACAAACCTTTTTTATTTCAGATGGAAGTTGCTGTCAGATAATGTGAGTTTTTTGTCAGCAGCTGAAAATTGCGTGCGGGTGGTATAATAAGATTTGGCTCACGTTTCCGGCCCACATTATGCGTATGCTCTGGGAGTAATACATAAGTAAAAACAACCTGTTGAGTCCTACCTGAATATATCAGTGGCTATGCTTTCTACAAGGAGAGATCGTGAATTATTAGTTTTTGGTACATACTGCTCATTATTATACGTAGTATTAGAGCTACAAACTTTTGAAGTTTTGAAAAAATTTCCCCAAATGAGAGCGTACTAAGCCCCCTAGAACACAAATCTTTGATCAGTTTCAATTTTTATATGTTCATATATATATATATATATATATATATATATATATATATATATATATATATATATATATATATATATATACATATATATGTATATATATATATATATATATATATATATATATATATATATATATATATATATATACGGTGTGTTCCAAACTGGATAGGAATGTACTGCTATCTCCGTTATTATTAGAGATAGGTAGACGGTTAAATTAGCAATGTTTTGTAGAATTTCATGTTAGTTTCAAATATGACTTGTATTTTTCCCTGCCTATTTTCGTTTTCGAGTTATTTTGAAAAGAACAAAATTTGTCGATTTTTTTCTTCACTATCTAAGTAGGCATTGATCTGATATGTCTAAGACTTGCACATTATCGGGACACTTTTTACAGAGTAATCTTCTTGTGTTATTCTCAACTTTGGATTGTCATTTGTTTTTTAGCTACAGGTATCAACGTTTGTTTTAATTATGTCAGCCATATTACTTTTTTTGCTCTTGTGATAGCCCGTGAAAAGAGCTTTCTAATGATGTACAACATGCTTGAGAAATCTTTTAATTGCACTGACAAATTTGAGAAAAATACTTTTGAGGATAGTAGGCTATGAAATTCAATACCAGAAAACAAATGACAAAAAAAGTGTTCAAAAAGCAGTAGGCCATGGAGTCTAACAATAGACTTCTACTTTTAACATAATTTTCCATAATGATTCACGTTAAAAAAAATAGGAACTTTGAGCACACCAATGAATCGGTCCATTATTATAAATGATATTTTACATTACAACATTATCCAAAAAATTGTTATAATTTAATTAAATAGCTAAACCTAGTAAAGTACTAAATTTACCCACAGAAATCAATAAAAAGCAGGTTAGTGTTTTACGAAGACGACTTTGCAAATTGTTTGACTTTTAAACGTAAGTCAATTGAAAAACACCAGAAGAAAGGTTGCTATGGATATAACACTATCGCGACAATTAAGAACCCTGCCATTTTTAAATATCTGAACAATTTGAGGTGTATTTAATACGCTGCTTAAAATTTTGTACTAAATAGTTTGTTTCCTGTTTATTTTCAATATTATTCCACAATATGTTCAGTAATGAAGAATATTTTGACATGTTTGAATATTATATTCGTTCTAACCGAAATCTGAGGCAGCTGCAAATTCATATCAAAACAGCTACCCAGAAAGAGGACAACCAAACATCAAAATATTTCGCAGGATAGTGACCAATCTATTGAACGACGGTAGCTTCCACGCAAAGAAACTACCAATACCTAGAAATGGAGAAAGAAATAATGCTGTCTTACAGGTTTCAAACTAAAACCCTCCGCAATCTGTTCGATTTTATGGCGAACAAATTGACGTTCCAAAAAGTACGGTACACCGTGTTTTAAAACAAGGTCATTACCATCGATACAAACCTACAATCGTACAAGCCTTAAATGTTGATGATTAGCCTAAGCGACTTCAATTCTGCAGATGGTAACAAGGACAATGTCAGCAAGATGAAAAGTTTTATTTGAAAATAATATGGACTGATGAATCCAGATTTACAAATTGTGGTGTGTATAATCACCATAAGAGGCATTATTGGGAAAACGAAAATCCCCATCTAAAGGACGAAAGACGATTGCAAGACAGATTTGGTATTAATGTTTGGTGCGGCTTATTAGTTAAAAAACTGTTATTTTTATTTGTAGATTAGAGAGTTAATTTTTTTAATTTCGGCTAATTTTATCATTGGTCCGTTCCTTTTTGAAAATAATTTAACTCGGAAAAGGTATTTTAATTGCAAATTATACCTTACCAACAAATAGAAAAGTTCATAATAATTTAGACGAGATTTGGTACCAACAAGACGGTTGTCCAGCTAACAGCATAATGCTATGATCATCTAAGAATTTTTGTACCAAAATTTTAATAATCGTGTCATTTGTAACAATGGGCCGGTTCATTGGTGTGCTCGATGTCCTGATATAACACCCATGGATTTTTATTTTTGGGGTACTCTAAAGAATGATGTGTTTAAATTTGATCCACTACAAAATATCAATGAATTACGAAACAGAATCACGGAAGCTATAAATCATATTTACCAAAACACCCTCACCAGAGTTTGCAGGCATGTTTCAAAACGGCGTATAAAGTGCATTGAACAAAATGGTGGCCATATTTAACAATTTTTTATTTAGTGTATTTTTAAGTTTCTATTTTATTATTTGTTGAGTTCCGTTTCTAATTGTGTTGTTTTGCGGAGTTTAAGTTTCTTGTTATTGCCGGGTTTCGTTATTAAACTGTTTCATATAATATTACCTGGCATTATTACCTAATTAAGTATTGTAAATTAAATCACAATATTTTTTATTGTGAATCATTACAGAAAATTATGTTTAAAGTAGAAGTCTATTGTTAGACTCCATGGCCTACTGCTTTTTGTACACTTTTTTTGTCATTTGTTTTCTGGTATTGGATTTCATAGCCTACTATCCTCAAAACGGTTGTTTTCAAAATTGTCAGTGTAATTAAAAGATTTCTCAAGCATGTTGAACATCATTGGAAAGCTCTTTTCACGGGCTATCACATGAGCAAAAATCAAATATGGCTGCCATAATTAAAACAAACGTTGATGCCTGTAACTCAAAAACAAATGACAATGCAAAGTTGAGAATGGCACAAAAAGATTACTCTGTAAAAAGTGTCCTGATAATGTCTTAAATATGTCAGATCAACGACTACTTAGATATTGAAGGAAAAAGAAATCGACCAATTTTGCTTTTTTCAAAATAACTCGTAAACGAAAAGAAGCAGGGAAAAATACAAGCATTAAGTTCTACAAAACATTCCTAATATAACCGTCTCCCTATCTCTAATAATAACGGAGATAGCAATACATTCCCATCCAGTTTGGGACACACTGTATATATACAGTGTGACACACTTAAGATGAAGACACGCCTGTATTTTCTTTAGTTTTATAGATAGCGATTTCAATTTTTATACCGATGTAAAATGTCATTAGGCTGTTTGAATAGCCTACCCACTTCAAATGTCAGATGGCAACGCAGCCTACTATGATTTCAGGAATAGGGACGGTTCTCTATATTTCGTGAGACTTTAGAGATGTCAAAAAATGTTATCTCAAAAAGTTACTCAGAATTCAATTCTAACTGCAGGTATCGAGTTTCAAGTCAAAATTTAAATTTTACTTTTTTGTAAATTTTTAAGCAAAGTCCAAATTTTCCATCAGATTTTAGCAGGTAGATTACCATAGAAACAAATTAGCACATTTTAAATTATTGCGATAAATGTGGTGAACAATATCTCGTCTGTTAGAAATGCAAGAAGTAGTAATGATAGCGTAATCTTAGCTTCAACTCAAGCCAATCCCCAGATGAGTTTACGTCAACCGGCTGTTAAACTGGATGTAAGTAGAGAAAAAATCAGAAGATGCCTTGTGCGTCATAAAATGGAGCCTTTTAAGCCAAGCTTTCTGCACTCGTTGAGAAAAGGTGATGAGCTGGAAAGATTAGATTATTGACTTTGGGCCCAAGGTAACTTTCTGAATGATAAAAAAAATTCAGTAAAATTTTACTTACGTACGAGGCAACATTCACTACCAATGGAATAGTATCTTCCCAAAATTCCAGATATTGGTCTGCTGAAAACCCTCACTGAGTTATCAATTGTAAAGCCCAGTATTCACAAAAAGTTAATACGTCGTGTGAAATTTTAGGAGACAGAATAATTGATTCTTTTTTTGGACAACACTTTGAACGCAGATCGATTGCTTCATTTTTTTAATAATGAATTATGGGACTGTTTCGAAGGTATGCCTATCAACGTGCGAGAAAACATGTATTTTCAATTAGACGCTGCATCCATTTACAACTCTCAGTTAGTCAGAAATTGGCTAAATCTACATTTTCTATCAAGATGGATTGACAGGAATAGTCCTTTTTAACAGTGGCCTCCTCGGTATCCTGACCTTACGCCACTAGACTTCTATTCATGGGGTTCTGTTAAGAATAAGGTGTACAAAGAAAGGCTCCAAAGTCACAAGCAACTTTGCGAGAAAATAAGGCAGGCTTGCCGTGAAATAAATATAGCAGAACTAAGAAAAGTTTCCAGTAGTAATTGTAAACGCATCGAAAATGCATCAGGCTTAAAGGTGCGGTAGTTGAAGCACACTGTATTTAATAATTTTATATTCAATTTAATTGTACTTTTGTTAGAGTTTATGTTTAAGTTGAGTGCAATAAATCATGTACCATTATTTTCTTTTGATATCGGCGATATTTGTTCTTTCCATGGCAGTCTACCTGTTAAAATCTGATGAAACATTTGGACTCTAAACATTTAGAAAAAAGTAAAAATTCGGATTTTAACTTGAAACTCGGTATTTGTAGTTAAAATTCAATTCTAAATCACTTTTTTAATTAACTTTTTTGATACCTCTAACGCGTCGCGAAATGTAGAGAACCGGCGGTATTACTGAAATCATAGTAGGGTTGCCATCTGACATTTGAAGTGGGTAGGCTATTCAAACAGCCTAATGACGCTTTACATCTGTACACAAAACTAAATCGCTATCTCTGAAAATAAAGAAAATACAGGCGTGTCTTCATCTTAAGTGTGTCACGCTGTATGTATATATATATATATATATATATATATATATATATATATATATATATATATATATATATATATATATATATATATATACAGGCTGTTTCAAAAAACATGCAGCATCGCTCGTGGGGCAATTCCTTACTAAAAAATAAGAAAAAAAGTTCCTGTGCACATGGGCCCGGAAACGCCTAGTTTCCAATATACAGGGAGTTGAATTTTATTTTATTTTTAATTTTTTATAAATAATTTCAAAACCACTGGATTGATTTTAATGAAACTTGGAACTTGAAAGTGTATTACAAAAGTGCATATTTTCAAGTGAAAATCTGCTTACAACTGCGTCAGTGGCGTGCGTACGGGGTAACTGTAAAAATTCATTTGGGGAAAAAATATGTGCGTCACTGTCTTTTTCCAATTATGATACATCAGTTATGAAGCTTATTACATAAGCCACAAAAGCTACCTCTTGGTATTTTTTCGTTCAGGGTATCCCCTAGGAGATATGATTAATTTTATAAAAAGGGGCAAAGTACCGATTAGTCGGCGTAATAATAATAATAATAATATATGTTTACTGCAACCATAAGAATATGAAAAACAAAACATACAGTAAACATTACAGCAATAAACGTGCAAATAACTAACCTACGTAAAACTTATTGGTGATAAACATTGAAATGAATATTACAAACATTGATAAAAAATGATAAATAAAAAATAAAAATAAAAAATGAAAAAAGTAATCGTAAAGACACCATGATTTTTTCAAACTCTTGTTTTTTGTACATTTCTCAATTGACTTTAATAACAAAGCTAAAGAAAATGTTGAAAGTGACCACCATTAGCGTCGTTACAATTATTTAACCTTCTGCGCAAAGATCTTCTTACTCTTCTGCAAATATTTTGATCTTCTCTAATGCTGTCAAATGCATATTCTATTCTTCCCAACAATTCTTCTCGTGTATTTACTGGTGTTTTATACACTATTTGTTTTAAATGACCCCACAAATCAAAATCGAGAGGATTCAGGTCCGGATATCGAGGTGGCCATGATACCGGACCTCCACGACCAATCCATCGGTGACCGTATGTGTTGGCTAAATATGTTTCTACAACTGCTGCAAAATGTGCGGGCGCACCATGATGCTGAAACCACATTGTACCATTTCTCATAAAAAGCGGAACAACGGCAAATCAATTTGTAAAAAGTTTAAATATGATTCATGGTTAAGACGATTCGGTAGGACAACAGGACCAATTATGTGATTTTCAATAATAGCAGCCCAAATATTGATGGAAAATTGATACTGCGAATTTGCAACTCTTAGAGAGTGTGGGTTTTCATCGGCCCATGTATGTAAATTGTGAAAATTTACGATACCTTTTCGCGTAAATGACGCCTCATCAGTAAATAGTACACGTTTAGAAAAATGTTGGTCGTGCCTAAGTTTGTTTAAGAACCACTGACAAAACATTACCCTTGGTTGAAAGTCTCTAGGTAGAAGTTCCTGGACACATGTAAAATGATAGGGATATAAACTTTGATCCTTCAGAGTTCTGTGAACTGATGATGCTAAAATATTACCCAGTTCGGTGGCAATAATTCTCGTACTTGTACTAGGATCACGTTCAACTCTATTTAATATTGCCTCTTCAACTCGTACAGTTCGGCGGTATCTTCTGCGTCCAGAGTCAGCTTTTAAAGGTTTTAAAGAACCAGTTTCTCTCAAATGTCTTACAATACGTGGGAAAATATTTTTGTCAGGAATTCTTCTTTGCGGATAAGTTTCCTGATAAACTCGCACAGCTTGTCTAGCATTTTGATTTGTTTGTCCATAAATTAACAACATATCAGTCAAATCCGCTGAAGTGTACTTAATGAAAACCATCTTGAGAGGAGGAAATAATATTAATGAGCAGCTCAGTATCAACAAATGACTAAAAACGAAAATACTGCACCGTATCAAAATTTAAAGAATAGCACGAAAACTCTTTTGACGCCTACAAAGCACTTCAAAATTGTAGAATTTAGAGAACTGTC
This sequence comes from Tillus elongatus, assembly GCA_964006375.1. Taxonomy (NCBI): domain Eukaryota; kingdom Metazoa; phylum Arthropoda; class Insecta; order Coleoptera; family Cleridae; genus Tillus; species Tillus elongatus. The sequence continues at coordinate 11,387,460 of OZ023262.1, forward strand.
AAAAATTATAGTTTCATGGCACTTTACGATTACTGTTTTCATTACTCCAACGAATCGGTACTTTGCCCCTTTTTATAAAATTAATCATATCTCCTAAGGGATACCCTGAACGAAAAAATACCAAGAGGCAGCTTTTGTGGCTTACGTAATAAGCTTCATAACTGATGTATCAAAATTGGAAAAAGACAGTGGCGCACATATTTTTTCCCCAAATGAATTTATACAGTTACCCCGTACGCACGCCACTGACGCAGTTGTAAGCAGATTTTCACTTGAAAATATGCACTTTCATAATACACTTTCAAGTTCCAAGTTTCATTAAAATCAATCCAGTGGTTTTGAAATTATTTATAAAAAATTAAAAAAAATATTAAAATTCAACTTCCTGTATATTGGAAACTATGCGTTTCCGGGCCCATGTGCACAGGAACTTTTTTTCTTATTTTTTAGTAAGGAATTGCCCCACGAGCGATGGTGCATGTTTTTTGAAACAGCCTGTATATATATATATATATATATATATATATATATATATATATATATATATATATATATATATATATATATATATATATATATAGCTTAGCAACTTGATAGTATAGATAATTTTGGTATACAGTGTTTTACAGGTTATTATAATGAGGCGTCATATAACCAAAATGACGGTGTGGTAGTTTTTGTGAGATAAGATATAGCAGTGTTAGATATGATACTAATAGTACAGGCAATAGAGGAGCCCGTTACTCTTGTCCATAATGCACTAAACTACAGGAGTTATTTTTTTTTAATAAATAGCTTCAGAATGACGTACTGAATGTAAAAACACCAAATCTTTACTAATAAGGAGGGCGGAAGTGCCGCTATTTTGAGAAAAACCGTTTCGGCCTATATCTCTGTAACCGTGCACTTTACGCCAAAAGTGGTAATGATCATTATTGTAGATAATTGTATTTTTCATCTTTTTTGTTAATTTTTTTTTTGTATCACTCACCGTTTACAACTTATACGACTATTAGCATTCATTTATTGACTTTTTGCCTATGTATTGGTTAATAATTGTTTAAGAAATAAAATGCTTATAACTTAACTTTTCAATCGACAAATTTCCAACAACTTTTACTTAAAACATTTTTTTTAAAATCAATATTTTCAAAATTATAGCGCGTTAAATGTTGCACTTTTCAATCCACAAATTTTTTTTGGAAATATTTTAGTAAAATGAAGGACAATGACGGTTGAAGCTAAGACTTCTGGCTTTGTAAAACATTAGTCTTGAGACATTTTCTTTCCATAGCTCATATTAGTTTCAGGTTCTTTGCGTAAATATTGCCAATTTTGACGTTTTAAATCGCGACTTTGACGTGTTGGGGAAAACCCACCTTTCTTTTTCTTTAAATGCCTATAACTTTTTCATCTTTTAACCTACAAAACTAAATTTTGGTATGTAATTTACTTATTATGATATAAACCGGCTTCCCAAATTTGGTTGCCCTTATTTTGTTATTTCCAGAGATATAATTTTTTTTGAAAGAAAACACAAAATTTTCCGGGAAAACCTGGGCCGACTTTCCTGGCTAACGAACTTACCAAGCCACTTGCAAAAGGAAGGTACTCACAAAATTTAATATAAATCGGCCCATTATTTTTTGAGTTATCGTTGTGATATATATATATATATATATATATATATATATATATATATATATATATATATATATATATATATATATATATATATATATATATATATATATATATATATATATAAACATATAAAAATTGAAACTGACCCCGGATATGTGTTTGAGGAGGCACAATTAACGCACATTTGAAAAAAAATTCAAAATTCAAAAGTCGGGGTCTCCTCAGTAAATTTTTTTAAAGAAAAATCACTAATATTAATTTGAGAAAAAAAGTTTTAAGTAGAAGTTCTAGAAAATTTGTCGATTAAAAAGTTAAGTTATAAGCATATTATTTTTTAAATTATTATTAACAAATATATAGGTAAAAAACTCAAAGACGCAGCAAGTGCGTTATGGTAGTGAATTTTCATAGAATGGCACCCAATATTTTATTATAACTTTTTTTCTTGTCATATAGGAATCTAAATTTTTGTGTATAGTTTAATTTTTATATCGTAAATCTATCTACCACATTTGGTTATCATAGATTTTAGTGAATTTTCTTTAAAAAAATTCACTAATGAGGAGATCCCGACTTTTGAATTTTTAAAAACTTTCTTCAAATGAGCGCTAATTAAGCCCCCCAGAACACATATCCGGGGTCAGTTTCAATTTTTATATGTTTATATATATATATATATATATATATATATATATATATATATATATATATATATATATATATATATATTTATATATTTATATATATATATATATATATATATATATATATATATATATATATATATATATATATATATATATATATATATATATATATATATATATGTGTGTGTATCACACCGATAACTCAAAAAATAATGGGCCGATTTTGTTTAAATTTGGTGAATAAATTCCTTTTGCAAATGGCTTGGATAAGTTCGTTAGCCAGGAAAATCTGCCAGGGTTTTCCCTGAAAATTTTGTGTTTTTTTTTTGAAAAAAATTTATATCTCCGGAATTAACAAAGCAAGGGCAACTAAATTTGATACACGGGTTTATGTTCTCATATGTAAGTTACCTACCAAAATTTAGCCCTGTAGCTCAAAATACAAAAAAGTTATAGGCAATTAAAGAAAAATAAATTGGGGTTTTCCTCAAAACGTCAAAGTTGCGATTTAAAACGTCAAAATCAGCCACATTTAGGAAAAGAACTTGAATCTAATACGGGCTATGGAAATAAAATGTCTCAAGAAGAATGTTTTACAAACCTAGAAGTCTTACTTTCAACCGTCATTGTCCTTCATTTTACTAAAATATTTGCAGAAAATTCATTTCAAATAGACCCTTTCTCTGATGCTTGGCAGTAGCCTTAGCTATAGAGTTTATCGTTTAATGTATATAATTTTTGTCGATTTTTCGTAAAAAATCAATAAAGCTCAATATAGCCGTAATTATAAAAGATATGAAAAAAATTTGTATATATTAATTATAGGGTGTCTTGAGCTACATCTGAAAAAAATATTTCTACAATCACAGGGTGGCCCATAAGTCGTTGGTGATACATTTTTTTTTTAATCAAACACGCCTTATGTTATTGCATTTTCCATCGAAATATAATGCATGTTTGTAAGAAAAAAAATTCTGGACGCAGCAAGTGCGTTATGGTAGCGAACTTAATTTGTTTATATAGAAATCATTGTTAGTGAAATTTTTGTAAAATTTTGGTAATTAGTACCTAATGTTTAATGAGTTATTGTAAAAAAGATGTTTTTGGATTTTCGCAAAAAAGTTGTTTACAATTTTATACAAAAGCTTTTTGTAAATAATTATATCTTGGTAGGTGGCTAATAAATAAATAATAAATAAATACCTTGAAGAAGTTGGTTGGCCAGGAAAATCGAGTCAGTTTTTCGGATATATTTTAAGTTAGTTTTCGAAAAATATTTGCCCTTTTCCAACAACAAAGTTATTTTGATAAAATGTGGTACATTGTTCCCACTATAGAGGTTATACTGGTTATAAAAACCATTTTTATGAAAATTCACTACCATAACGCACTTGCTACGTACCGAGTTTTTTTTTTTTTGAGATAAATTTTTTTTTTTGAATGAAAACTCAAAATTTTTGTCCGATTTTCCTGACTAACGAACTTATCCAAGCCATTTACAAAAGGAAGGTACGTGCAAAATTTTATCAATATCGGCCCATTATTTTTTGAGTCATCGGTGTGTATATATATATATATATATATATATATATATATATATATATATATATATATATATATATATATATATATATATATATATATATATATATATATATATATATATATATATATATATAAACATATAAAAATTGAAACTGACACCGGATATGGGTTCTAGAGGTCCTAGTTCGCACTCATTTGCAAAAATTTTTCCAAAATTTAAAAGTCGGGATCTCTCCATTAGTGAATTTTTTCTACAAAAATTCATTAAAAGTCAATAAATGAATGCTAATAGTCCTATAAGTTGTAAACGGTGAGTTATTAAAAAAAATTATTTTACAAAGAAGATGGGAAATGCAATTATCTACAATAAAGGTCATTACTATTTTTGGCCTAAAGTGCACGGTTACGGAGATATAGACTGAAACGGTTTTTCTCAAAATGGCGGCACTTCCGCCCTCCTAATTTGTAAAGATTTTGTGTTTTTACATTCAGTACGTCATTCAGAACCTATCTATCAAAAAAAAATAACTCCTGTAGTTTAATGCAGAAACAAATTCTCTATTGCCTGTACTATTACAGATATTAGAGACGTGCGATTCATGAAGGTCTATATGGATATAGACTCCATCTCAGTCAATATCACTTGTGTTTACAGGCCACCCCCCACACACAGCGTTATTTGCCGATGAGCTAGACTCGTATCTACATGCTAGTGTTGCGGGGAAGTTAATATATTTGTAGGAGATGTAAATATTGACATCTCTGAAAAAAATGTGACAAAGATCCGATGTCTTCACATTACACGGGCACTTTTTATAAACGCGGTTTTATTCCGTATATTCGCTCTCCGACACGAATAACTCATACTGCCGAAACATGTATAGATCACATATTTGTTAGAATAAATCCAAGTATTCGCAACGAGAATACAGTTTTTGAGTAGCCGTCTGCCAACCTTCATTCGCACATTACATACCATCACGCTATTTTATTACCCTTTGGTTTTATTAATTTCACTGAAAAAATATGGCAAGAAATAGATAGTATGACATTTCTAAGCATCACCTGCAATATTTTTTTTCATATTGTTGCTCAGGCATAATTAAATAAAAGCATGGACGCTGCAAGTGCGTTATGGTAGTGAATTTTCATAGAAATGATCTGGCACAAAATATTTTATTATAACCTTTTTCCCTTGTAACATAGAAATCTAAATTTTGGTGTATAGTTTACTTTTTATATCGTAAATATACCTACCAAATTTGGTTATCATAGCTTATTTACTTTTTAAGATATAAATTTTTTTCCAAACTCAAAATTTTTTCGGAAAACCTCGTCCAATTTTCCTGACTAACGAAGTTATCTAAGCCATTTACAAAAGGAAGGTACATCCTGAATTTTATCAAAATCGGCCCATTATTTTTTGAGTTATTGCTGTGATATATATATATATATATATATATATATATATATATATATATATATATATATATATATATATATATATAATATATATATGTATATATATATATATATATATATATATATATATATATATATATATATAACATAAAAAATTGAAACTGACCCCGGATATGGGCTCTAGGGGTCCTATCATTTGCAAAAATTTTTTCAAAATTCAAAAGTCGGGATTTTCCAATTAGTGAATTTTTTCTACGAAAATTAACCAAAAGGTAACATCGACTATAAGTAAGTGTGTGTTTTGTTTCTTTAACGTCGGCCTATTTCCGCAACTATGGCCAATCCCCGACGCCAGGGAGCACTTTCATCTCGCTGTCCTGGAAATTTTGCCGAACCCCTGTGAGAAGGGTAGGGATATTTAACGTGCCGAACATCTTATGGACACGAGACCGACGGATTTTCGCCCCCGTCGAAGGGCGGAGAGTGCAGACATTTAACTTGCTAAAATACAATACCAGAACCTCGGTTGCTGTTATTGTTACAGTTTGTACTGAAAAAGTGAAAGGAGAACCCTGGGATCGAACCTAGTACCATTCGGTTAAGAGACGTTCTTGCCCCTGAACCACCGAGGCTCTTGACTATAAGTATATTTACACCAATAAATTGACAAACATACGATAAGACAATAGTAGATAAAGAACTTGAAATTTTGTGTTTACCCAAATATTTTCAACTGCCTGTTCTTATCCACCTTATCTTATCTTATAAATCGTATAAATAACTTGGAAAATATAGGTTGTATTTACATGTAACAGTTGCTGGATCTCATCAAGTTTCTTGTTAAATATTTGTACCGCAAGCGTTGTACAATATACCACTTCAGTGGGAATTATTAATTACTAAATATGACATTGACTTCGTTAATTTCATTATCAACACTTCGCTTCGGTTTCTTCTTTTGGGGATAAAACTCCCGTAACTTGAACAAGTCTTCAATAATCTCTCTACTGTGTCCAGACTAGGCTTCGGTCTATCTGGATACTTTTCGGCGAAAAGACGACATCTGCGACCAATTATTCGATGACATGTACCATAAATAATTATTAACTCCATAAAATTGTAGATTGTATACCAATAAATTGGCCATTTTTATCACTATTAAGGGCCTATTTTGTAATTTCGATAACAAACCGCGTGCACTTTTAGCATGGAAACGTCACTTGGTTGTGAATTAAATTCCTAATGCTACTATTGTTACAAGTTTGCAACCCTGATTCGAAATACGTATTTATCTCCAAAACGGTTAGATTTAGGTGTAGGGAATGCTAATGTAAATCGAAAGAGACTCGAAATGCAGATGAATTTACTTAATAAAATATAGGGTGTCCCATTTGAAAAACGCAAGTTTTGATCAGTTGAATTTTGTCAAGTTGCCAAGTCAATTTATATCACCCTGTATGCTGCAACGCAAAACTGTAATATGTGTGGTAAAGGTATACATACTGGTGTGATGTGTGCAAAAGATGAATGTTGTGGCTTATTTTTCCTTCAAGTTATCAGGTATAAAGTGCAACTATGATTCTGCAAAAATTTTCTAAAAAAAAATATTTTGTAAATTGTTAATTTTAGACACATAGTATGCTAGTAAAAGTCTACCATTAATTACAAGTAGAATTCAAAATTCTATTAAAAAGTGGCATATTGCATTTAAAATAACGAAGTTGACGGTAGAACCGGAATATATATATATATATATATATATATATATATATATATATATATATATATATATATATATATATATATATATATATAAGGCGAGACGACAAGAGTTTCTGTTAGGAGTTTCTAAGTAACCAAACCGATTTTAATTCAGTAAATTTCGATTCCTAGGTTTTTGGCCAAGCCCAATTAAACTAAAATAGTTTTGCTCACGTGACACGGAAGTGTCCATCAACTTCTTTATTTTAAATGCAATATGCCACTTTTTAATAGAACTTTGAATTTTACTCGTAATTTAAGGCGACTTCCACTAGGGTATCTAAACATAACCATTTTGAAAATATTTCGTTTTTTCGAAAATTTTTGCAGAATCATAGTTGTACTTTATACCTGATTATATATATATATGTATATATATATATATATATATATATATATATATATATATATATATATATATATATATATATATATATATATATATATATATATATATCAAAAATTTGTGGAAAAGCCGTCAGTTGCAAAATAAAACTCTTTATTATAGAGCGAGCTTTCGGAAAAATTTATTCCTTTCTCAAGGCTACAACATGGAAACATAAATAACGCACTTGCTGCGTCCAGAATTTCTTTTCCTACAAACATGCATTATATTTCGATGGAAAATGCAAAAATGCAATAACATAAGGCGTGTTTGATTTAAAAAAATGGAAATTTGTATCACCAACGACTTATGGGCCACCCTGTGATTGTAGAAATATTATTTTAAGATGTAGCTCAAGACACCCTATAATTAATATATACAAAATTTTTTCATATTTTATATAATAACAGCTATATTGAGCTTTATTGATTTTTTACGAAAATTAGACAAAAATTATATACCATTAAACGATCTCTATAGCTAAGGCTACTGCCAAGCATCAGAGACGGGGTCTATTTGAAATGAATTTTCTAGCAATATTTTAGTAAAATGAAGGACAATGACGATTGAAACTAAGACTTTAGGGTTTGTAAAACGTCCTTCTTGAGACATTTTATTTCTATAGCCCGTATTAGATTCAAGTTCTTTGCCTAAATGTTGCAAATTTTGACATTTTAAATCGCCACTTTGACGTTTTGAGGAAAACCCCAATTTTTTTTTTTAAATGCCTATAACTTTTTTGTCTTTTGACCTACATAGCTAAATTTTGGTAGGTAACTTACCTATAAGGATGTAAACCTGCGTACCAAATTTGGTTCAAAAGAAAACACAAAATTTTCCGGGGAAACCTGGGCAGATTTTCCTGGCTGACGAACTCATCCAAGCCATTTGCAAAAGGAATTTTTTCACCAAATTTAATCAAAATCGGCCCATTATTTTTTGAGTTATCGGTGTGATACATATATATATATATATATATATATATATATATATATATATATATATATATATATATATATATATATATATATATATATATATATATATATATATATATAAACATATAAAAATTCAAATTGACCCCGGATATGTTTTCTGGAGGGTCTAATTAGCGCTCATTTGAAGAAATTTTTTCAAAATTCAAAAGTCGGGATCTCCTCATTTTTTTTAAGAAAATTCACTAAAAGTTCACAATTTACATGGGAAATATATAAAAGTTTAAAATACTTACATATAACGTAAGTTCTACTAAACTAATTATTCAATAAAAAACATAAAAAAACCTTTTTATAAATTTGAAAAGTGACAAACTGATATATAAAGCAAACTATTATCTGATTGAATTTGTTTTTTGTTTTTGTCTAGGAAATATAAATAGGGGTAGTGATTTCTAAAATTATTATCTTTCTTTAAGTTTATTAAATTGTCGTTAAAAGTAAGTTCAAATTCTTCTATTATTATTTTGCAACTGACGGCTTTCCCACAATTTTTTGATAAATAACACTATTACCGTCACAAAAACTTAATACTATATATATATATATATATATATATATATATATATATATATATATATATATATATATATATATATATATATATATATTATATATATATATATATATATATATATATATATATATATATATATATATATATATATATATATATATATATAGAGCGTGTCCCAAAAGTCATAAATCAAAAGTGAAACGAAGATAAGCTAGCTCATGCCCTTTCAGAAAAATTCATGATCTTTTCAAAAAGTCTACGGTTTTCAAGATATTGACAATTTTATGAAAAAAAAATGAAAATTGTCAAATTTTATTGTATATTGATCCCCTTCCCCACACATAGAGAAAAAACATTTCCGGAATCGACCCAATCTGAAATATTTTGTATTACATTCAGAAAATCTGAGGAAAAAAAATTAAAAACGACTTTTCTTTCCCAGTGTTATTAAAATTTGGAATAAACCTCCGTGCTAAAAAAATGTAAGTTAAATTTATTGGCTCATAATTTAAAAAACTTTCCTGTTTTATGGACATTCTAAAATAGTATAAGACATTATTGATATCTTTTAAAAGTAATTCACTGTCGAAAATTGAAAGTAAATTAGGAAGTGAAATCAGGTAGCTAATTAATAAAAATAAACAGATTGTGACATTTACAAAAATAATTATATTCATAAAAGCAGATGCTCAAATTGACGGCCATTCTGTTTTATACATAAACGATATCGTCTTAGGAACGATCCTCTTAGTCTTCTTAGACTGCTTCATGAAATTTCTTGAGCTACTGTTCTGATTCTTTGACGTCCACCTGTCCGGGTATGTCTGATTCAAGTATTGCCTTACTGCTAAGGCAGAGTGGGCTTGGCATCCATCATTTTGAAGCCACATTATTCTCCGAAGTTCTAGTGGTGTGTCTTCCAGCAGTTCTGGCAAATTGTGTTGTAAAAACGCCAAATATCCTTGGCCAGTTAACGTAGGACGCAGTTTCACTGGTCCCAAAAGTGTTCCATTAAAAATACCGGCCTAGAGATTTTTCGTAAATCGATGCTGAGAGCGATCCTCTCTGAACTCATGTGGATCTTCAATTTTCCAACTATTAAAGTTATGGAGTTTCATGTAACAAATCATTTGTACATGCTGACTCTCCACTCCATAAAGCTTTATCGAAAAAATTGAGATCTTGTAATATTGTTCTCAAAATAATTTAGCAAAATCGCTTGCGCCTTGCGTATTTACACAGTTCCAAAATTTGGACCATCTGAATATGGTACCCATACCTTTTTCAACTTCTATGAGTAGACGTTGAGACATCAGTTCGCCTTCGTACTTTCTGCGGCGAGGTACCAGGTTCTTCGATAACAACATCCAGGACAGCATCGTCGTCTACAGTTCCCGGTCGTCCAGTTCGATCAACACGATCGATGCCTGGCATTCTAACAGCGCTGTTATCGAAGAACCTGGTACTTCGACGGGGAAAGTACAGAGACGAACTGGTGTCCCAATGTGTCCTACTCATAGAATTTTAAAAAGATATGGGTACCATATTCAGACGGTTCAAATTTTGAAACTGCGTGAATACGCAGGGTTGCAAGCGATTTTGTGAAATTATGTTAAGAAAAATCATACAAGATCCTAATTTATTCGATAAAGTTTTATGGGGTGGCGAGTCAGCATGTACAAATGATTTGCTACATGAACCTCCATAACTTTCATAGTTGAAAAATTGAAGATCGACATGAGTTCAGAGAGGATCGGTCCCAGCATCAATTTAAGATGAATCTCTGGGCCGGTATTTTTAACGGAACACTTTTGGGACCAGTAGAACTGCGCCCTGCGTTAAATGGCCAAAGATATTTGGCGTTTTCACAAAACAATTTGTCAGAACTGCTGGAAGACACGCCATTATAACTTCGGAGAACAATGTGGCTTCAAAATGATGGATGCCCAGCCGACTCTGCCTTAGCAGTAAGGCAATACTTGAGTCAGACATACCCGGGCAGGTGGACGTCAAAGAATCAGAACAGCAGCTCAAGAAATTTCACGAAGCAGTCTAAGAAGACTAAGAGGATCGCTCCTAAGACTTTATCGCTTATATGTAAGACAGAATGGCCGTCAAATAGAGCATCTTTTATGAATAGAATAATTTTTGTAAATGTCACAATCTGTTTATTTTTATTTATTAGCTATCTGATTTCACTTCCAAATTTACTTTCGATCGTCGACAGTGAATTACTTTTAAGAGATATTGATAATGTTTTATACCATTCTAGAATCTGCAATAAACAGGGAAGTTTTTGAAATTATGAGCCAGTAAATTTTACAAACATTTTTTCAGTGCGGAGGCTTATTCCAAATTTAAAATAAATTGGGGGAGAAAAGTCCGATTTTTATTTTTTCTTCTTCAGATTTTCTAAATAAAAATACAAAATATTTCAGACTGGTTCGTTAATGCTATTATCGAGGATTAACAGGCACAAAAGTCACATTCCTGAAATATTTTTTTGGATGTGGGGGGGGGGGAGGGGAAGAACACCTTGAAATTTGACAATTTTCTTTTTTTTTTCATAAAATTGTCAATATCTTGAAAACCGTAAACTTTTTGATAGAAATATATAGGATTTTGAAAGGGCTTGAGCTATCCTATCTTCGTGTGAGGTTTGATTTACGACTTTTGGGACAGCCTCTATATATATATATATATATATATATATATATATATATATATATATATATATATATATATATATAGATTTGAAATTGAAACTGACCTCGGTATGGGTTCTAGCGGCCCAAATTCGAGCTCATTTGAAAACATTCTTGCAAAGTCTCACTAAAAATACCTCTCTATTAGTGATTTTTTTAATAAGAATTCACTAATACAATGATTTCCTGTTCAAAATCACATAATCTGTGACGTGTAAACTAAGATGTTGTCATACTGAATTTGTTCTACTGCGATTGTAAGACTAGATGCATTCTCGCAACAACTAAAACCGTAGACCGGTTTCGCTCTCATTAGAGCTCTTCAGTACGGCATACTAATTGTAGCAAAAATGCACCAAAAATAACACGGCTATCGTATAGCCAGTCTTAAAACACTAAGTGAGTGGTGAACGTGTCGCCACCTAGTTCAGAACCAAGTACTATGTTGTCACGCCCGCTCCAAATAACACAGAGTGTTAAAAATAGAGACAGTATACAACTAACTAACAATTTAAAAAATTGTTAGCCCTGGCCCATTTCTACCCCAATATAGGGACAAAGTATGTAAGACTAAATGCATTCTCGCAACAATTAGAACCGTAGACTGTTGAGAGCGAAACCGGTCTACGGTTCTAATTGTTGCGAGAATTCATCTAGTCTTACATACTTTGTCCCTATATTGGGGTAGAAATGGGCCAGGGCTAACAATTTTTTAAATTGTTAGTTAGTTGTATACTGTCTCTATTTTTAACACTCTGTGTTATTTGGAGCGGGCGTGACAACATAGTACTTGGTTCCGAACTAGGTGGCGACACGTTCACCACTCACTTAGTGTTCTACTGCGATTTTTACACGCAACAATATACATACGCAGTAGTCTCATAATTAGGCTTTGTTGTGTGCCCAGCGCCATCTGAGAATGGCGGGACGGGTATTAATAGTAATGATATTGCTACATAAAATACACACTTATTCAACTTTAGTGAATTTTCGTAGAAAAAAATCACTAATAGGGAGATCCCGACTTTCGAATTTTGAAAAATTTTTTGCAAATGAGCGCAATCTAGGACCCTTAGAACCCATATCTGGGGTCAGTTTCAGTTTTTATATGCTTACACACACACACACACACACACACACACACACACACACATATATATATATATATATATATATATATATATATATATATATATATATATATATATATATATATATATATATATACTTATCACACCGATAACTCAAAAAATAATGGGCTGATTTTGATAAAATTTGGCACGTACCTTTCTTGTCCAAATGGATTGGACAAGTTTGTTAATCAGAAGAATCGGACGAGGTTTTCTGGGAAAATTTTGAGTTTTGATTCAAAACAAAATTTTATCTCAAAAAAATAAGAAAGCTAGGATAACCAAATTTGGTGGGTAGATTTACGATATAAAAATTAAACTACACACAAAAACTTAATTTTCTATGTTACAAGAAAAAAAAGTTATAATAAAATATTTTGTGCCAGATGATTTCTATGAAAATTCACTACCATAACGCACTTGCTGAGTCCAGGCTTTTTTAGCAATAATTAAATATGCTAAAAATCCAATATTTTAAATGAGTTTGTTGTCTTTGCAAAATAACTTTGCTAAACCTCCCCGTATATTTGATGTGATGCGATCAAGAGGTCTGTGACAATAGAGATAAAACGTTAACCGTGTGACGGGGTCAATGGTTCTTTGGATCTGTGGGATCAAATATTCTGCTATATAGAAAAAGAATCCTCGTTCCTTTGTTTTATCTAATCTGTTTTCTGAGACCTCAAGTTCCATTATTTATAAGCAGTTTCGTAACCTTATTTTGTTTCTAAATCAATTTATTAAACCGCCTCATTTTCAGGAGTCTTGATTGTCTTGTTTGCAGAATGCGCGGGTATTGAATTTTACATTATTGTTTATTTTGGATAATATTATTATAATTATAATCACCACACACACAAAACTGGTATGTCAGCACGCATGCTGTTTTCTGTCTTTAGTAGTCTTCGCACGTCACGCGGGTTACACGAATTAACATTTTGCATACTTATCTCTTAAATGGCCAGGCCGTTTTGGTTGATTTAGGTGTCGAGCGATTGATAAAAAGTTCCAGCAACTCTGTCAATTCCATTGTAGTTTACACACTTGTGCATCAATTGTGCCGTGTTCCCCATTAGTTTTCCCGTTGGTCTACCTCTTTCCCTTTTTCACGTGATGTGTCTTTTAAATAATGTCGTCAGAAAATTATTATGTTTCAGAATGCAGTAAATTGTGCCTTTCGAACTTAATGTAACACTAGAATGCATAAGCTTCCAGGCTCAGAGAAATTTCGGTTACTTGTAATTTGTTTGAAATAATTTCGAACGGCTTTGTTTCGTCTTTCAGAAACCATCATCAACTCCATTTTTTCGAATACGGCGCTGGATTTTCTATTTAATATTTTGTTACCTGGACTACCTCAAAACAATGCCTCATCACAACTTTTGAATTTCAAACGTTTTGATAACAAAAAATGACATTTTCAGTATTTCTTGAAAATATTTAATGCTTACTTAACTTTTAAAATGGACAAATTAAAAAACCTAAAGTAAATGCTCGAATAAGCCCCCTTGAACTTCTATGCATTTTCGCATACGTCTTCGCAGATTGTTCGTAACAGCCCGGTGGATTATTCTTCCTCTTAGGTTAGGTTAGGTTAGATTGTGAGTGGTCCATATCAGTCCCTCCACCGCGACCATAAGGTCTATTGTGGCTCACGCCTAATGTCTATATTTCGCCCAACAAATCCAGCCTCCTACAGAGGTCGATAACCTTTGCGGGCGAAAGTTGATCCAGATCCTCTGGAGCAAGCTTTACCTTGCCAAAGAGCAGGTGTCTAGTCCTATCCGCTGCCGGACAGGAACACAGCACGTGCTCTGCTGTTTTCGTCATTCTCCATACACAGCCGGCACTCGGTCTCCTGACCGTTCCCAATACGGTGCATGTGATGCCGCAAGCGACAGTGTCCTGTATACAGGCCGACTAGAGTACTCAGTTGTTGTCTGTTCATCTCTAGAAGTTTCTTAGCCCTTGACTCAGACAGGCCATTTATGAAGGCCTTAGAGTGAGCTAATCCTGGAAGATTTTGCCAATATTGAATTGTCCTTCTATCTGTCCAGGTCTTTAAGGTGCGTTTTGCTGTGCAAGATGTTATTCCCAGCACCGGTTCTGGTCCGACAAAGTCACACTGGGCACCACTCCTGGCAAGCGCGTCTGCCGCAACGTTGCCATCATGGTCCGAGTGACCCGGTATCCAGACCAGCGACACCTCATTACAGCTGCCCAATTCGTTAAGGGCAGATTTACAACTCCATACCGTCTTTGAATTGCACCGGTAGGAACCAAGAGCCTTTATTGCAGCTTGGCTATCTGCATATATCTTTATCGATTTGTTTGTGCATAGGTCTTTTAAGCTTCCCCTTGCACACATCTCGATGGCATAAACTTCTGCCTGGTGTATGGTTGCGTACTTGCCGAGGCTAGCTGATAGTCTAGCATCGGTGCTGCCCCCATATGCGCCGGCTCCTACTCCCATATTGGTTTTGGAGCCGTCAGAGTACCAGCAGAGGTCCGCTCTCAACAGGGTCGATTGGTTCCGGTCCCAGTCCTCCCTTTCCGGGAGGACGGTCTTGAAAGACAGATCTCTGCTGATTTTTGTAGGCATCAAGTCCGAGACCATTCCCAGAATCCTGTGACAATCACTGTCATCAAGGAGTCCGGACCCCCTCAGACTGTCTTCCCTCGGCATGTTATCTGCCGTTTGTATTAGTCTGTACGTTGTCCACCTCGCCACCCTCTCCAACCATATGTGAAGTGGGGGAATATTGAAGAGGACCTCCAGAGCGACTGATGGTGCGGTGCTTATCGCTCCCGTTATCATCAGACATGCTTGTCTCTGTAGATGAGCCAGTTTGGCCCTCGCGGTACCACGAAGTACCTTAGGCCACCAAACTATGGCTCCATATGTTATCATAGGTCTGATAACCACTACATAGAGCCAGTACATCTGTTGGGGGTTTGTTCCCCAGTTGTTCCCACAGATTCTCCGGAAGGTCCACAGGGACATCTTAGCCCTGCGGATAACATTTTCTAACTGTCTGTCCCAGTTGAGCTTCTTATCTAGGATAACTCCCAGATATTTTGCTTGGTCCGAAAATGGAATGTTTTCCCCCATAAGATTAGGTGGTTTTAATTTGTCCAACCTTCTTCTTCTGGTGAACGGGACAATGATCGTTTTGCGAGGGTTCACAGACATCTGTTCCCTACGGCACCAATCATTGACTACATTTAGTACTTCTTGAAGAGTACTAGACAGTTCCTCCTCAGAATTGCCTCTAACCATTATGACGAGATCATCCGCATACGCCTGGACCTCAACCTCCCAGAGTCCGAGGATAACCAGCAGGTCGTCCACAAAGAGGGACCACAGCAGGGGGGATAGAACGCCCCCCTGAGGACACCCTCTCGCAGCCCTAACGCTGACCACCTCTCCCCGTAATGAGGTAATAATGGTCCGATTGTGCAGCATGTTTCCGATCCAGCCACAGATGGTAGGTTCCACCCCCCTAGCGATAGTGGCCTCGTAGAGGGAGATCGGTAATGCATTATTAAATGCTCCTTCTATGTCGAGAAATGCCGCCACCGCAACCTCTTCATTTTTCAGAGAGTGTGTGATCTTCTCGACGAGGTTATTGAGCGCTAACTCAGTTGATTTGCCAGTTTGATAGGCATACTGGTGGGTATTTAGGGGGTTCTTGGGTAAGATGTTCCCCCTAATGTGTCCGTCCAGTATTTTTTCCAATCCCTTCAGGAGGAATGATGTAATACTGAGAGGTCTCAGTGAAGTAGGTAGGAGGTCATTACGTCCCAATTTGGGAATGTAAACCCCCCTAACCACCGTCCAGCTGAAAGGAATATAGTTCCAGGCCAGACTGGCTCTGAACAGCCTGATAAGGAAGGGTAGGAGAATCTCCAGTCCCTTTTGTAGTAGGACCGGTACCACCCCATCCTCCCCTGGCGACTTAAATGGCTGGAAATGATTCACAGCACACTCCACTGCCGAGGCTGTAACTATTCTCCGAGCAACTAGCCAGTCCTCCCTTTGGGGGCGTTTAGATCGTCCCTGAGCTGGTAGGACCTCACCGTTGCTCAGGATCAGACAATCTGGGAAGTGTGTGTGTGCTAAGAGCTCTAACGTTTGTTTCCGAGATTCAGTAAAGGAACCATTTGGTCGTTTTATCGATCCCAGTTCCTGTACACGGTCGCGTGAGAGAATCCTGTGGATTCTGGCGCTGCTGGGCAAATTATTAATGTCCCCGCAGAACCTCCTCCAGGACTCCCTATTAGCGTTCCTGATCTCTTTATTATAATGTGTTAGAGCAGTTTTATATTGCTCCCAGTTGCCTGTAATCTTAGCACGATTGAAGAGACGTCTAACTTCTCTTCGTAGTTTATCGAGGTTATTATTCCACCAAGTAGACCCCCGACTGTCTCTCTTTGACCTCAGTGGACAGTTTTCGTGATAGGCAGAGACCACAGCTTCCCTAACCAACAGGTTAGGGCCGAACACGGCCGCAATCTCGATCTCATCACGATCCCTCACTGTGGGGATTGCGGACCCAAGTCTGCCGGCGAGGGACTGTTTGAATCCCTACCAATCCGTCCTCCTCGGGTCCCGATACTCCACCACAGGTCTGGGGCCTGTTTCAATCTCAAATAGGATATGGGCATGGTCTGAACATGAGGGTTCAGACGACACCCTCCATTTGAGGATTTTTGAGCTCAAAAGCCTTGAGCTGATCGTAAGATCTAAAACCTCTCTCCGGTTAGCTGTAAGAAAGGTGGGTTCCGAGCCTATGTTGTTGACAACCAGCTCCTCCCCTAAAATGTATTCAAATAGTGATTCACCTCGTCTGTTAGTGTCCGTGCTCCCCCAAGCCAAGTGATGGGAGTTCGCATCACACCCCATTACGAGGTGATAGTTGTTCCTCTTGCAGTAGGCGATCAATTTCCGCACCTCTGCTGGAGGTGGTTGTTCTGCATCTCTGTCTCCAGGGAAATAGGCCGAGCAGGCCACTACTTCCAGCCTGGTCCCTCCGGATGTGATCACGAGATGGATGGATGCCATGTCCTTGGTGCAGTACTCTGAAAGTGTAAAATACTGCAAGTTGTTTCTGATCCAGATACAGGCTCTGGGGTTAGTACCAGAGCCCACCTCTACTATCTTACCAGAAGTGTTACCCAGCCCTTTAGTTCGTTCCGAATTAGCGGTCCAGAGCTCTTGGAGAAGAGCAATATCTATTTGCTCTTCCTTTAATTTCATGCTAAGGAGGTATGTCGCAGCCTTAGCATGATGCAGATTAGCTTGAATGCACCTTAAGTTGGTGGGCATGGGGGTAGGAGTATAGGAATGTATGGAGGAAAAAGGAGTAGTTTAAGGAGCTTAAAGGAAAAGGGAATTATGGTGCAGGTTCCTCCTCCTTTTTAGGAGCTCGATAACCAAGCTTCCTATAGGAGGGTCTACCTTTGGTAGTCGTCCTAGGGGTGGACTTTCCTTTCCCCTGTTGTTTCCCTCTGGAGGTTCCAGTGGAAGGTTGAATCCTGCCACCTCCTCTATTGGGTCTGTGTAAGTCGTGTCCATGTTTGGTCCCACGAGCAGCAAGGGAAAATAGACCTCCATGGAAGAGCCCCGCATCCCATGAATAGGCATTTACACAGGGAGGTCGCCCGGTTTCCCTGGGGAGGGTTAACGTTATCGACAGAATTACCATCCTGCCAATGCCCGGCCATATCGGCCAGAAGCATCATCGCCTCGGCACCAACCCGCCAACGACCTTGCGATGTGGGTTTTTTATAGAGGACTCTCCTCGCAATGCCGGCCAATTAAGGCAAGCATTCCCGGCCCTCCTAAGACACGACTAGGAAGGGTTACGGTTTGGTTAGTTCATTTAGTTCACGTCTAATAGTAGACGCTATCCAGGGTGCACCACGGGGAGGCGAACTAACTTTACACCCCATTCTTCCTCTTGCTCGTAGAGTTGTTGAATTCTAACACTAACTTTTGGCGCAAAATGTTTATATAATTCGGGAGAGTATCCTTGAATAAGCGATTTTTCAAGAATCACCATAAAAATTAATCCAGCGGGGACAAATCAGGACTTCTGGCAGGCCAGCGCACCACTCCTTGGTTTCCAATCCATTGATTGGGAAATCTTTCATTTCGAAACTCGATTACTGCCTTCCCATTATGGGGTGGTGCACCATCCTGTTGCCACCACAGCTGCCGCAGCATATTCAACGGTTCATCTTCAAGCGCATCGAATATATAATTATGGATTAAATTAAGATACCGTTCAGTATTTATGTTTCCATCATAAATAATTGGCCCTTAGATTTTGGTTCGATACATTTCAACCCAAACATTGAATGATTTTCGTCCCTGTCTTCGAACTTGCCGATTTTGGTACGGATTTTCTACTGCATAATAATGCTCATTGTTTCTGTTAAAAAGGCCGCTTGTGGAAAATTACATTCATCTGTCCAGATGATTTTATTTAAGAAATCATCATCTTGTTGCATTTTTCGATCAAGCCAATTGCAGAGTTCAAGCCTTCTGTCCCTGTCTCCTGGTCTTAGTTCTTGGCAAACATGAAGTTTATAGGGATGATACTTATGTTTTTGAAAACCCTCTGAATTCAGCTTCTAGTCATATTCAGTTCTGAAGCAAATTGCCGTGTTGAACCTCGAGGATTTTCCGTTACCTTTAACAAAACGTTTTGGTAAAATATCTTTGACATGTTATCGCTAAATATTATAGTAATAAAAGATTGCATAGCGTCATTTTATAACGATACTTACAGCATTTAAAACAGCTTCTTCATCTTCAGCTTCCATTCGTTGGCCGTACGAGTTTCTACGTTTACCAAAACTACCAAAGAGACCTAAATTTCTGTCCAAATTGTTAAAATATGAATAATGGGATTGTGGACGCTCGGGGTATTGCTCTAAATACTGTTCACATGAAATGTGCGAGTTTCTGTTATTAGTATAATAAATCCGAAGCATATCACGTTTCTCGAAATTGGAAAACATCATTTTTGCTCTCTTAATGTTTATTTTGAAAGTTAAATTGTCAAAAGTTCTATTGTCATATTATGACAAGCAAGCTTGATATTTCTGAATATCAAAGCCGCCGAGATGAACGAACAGACATGTCATTGCATTGCATTGGATTGAACTCAAAATATTTGACTCATAATCATAAATTCGGGTTCATCTTTACCTACCTAATCAAATTATATTATTGAAGAAATATTTTGTTTCAAAAGCAGTCGTATTAAATATTTTCAAGAAAGACAAAAAATGTAATTGTTTTGAGGTAGCTCAAAGGTAACAAAATATAAAATAAAAAATCCAGGGCTGTATTGGAAAAAATGGAATGATGGTTTCTGAAAGACGAAACATCGTATTTCAAATTTGAAAACGCCATCTTATAGGAGAGTAAAAGTAACATTGACGAAATGTGATTCATTTTGTTATATCTTTTCAAATAACGCCAGACAAAAATAAAACAGATTTTATGAGTGTTCGGTTTTTTCCGATTATCACCGGAGGTATTCGGAATTTTCTAATTTTCTAAACTGTATTTTGCTGAGCATCAAATTACGCAACTTTTTTATAATTTAACCGACGTTGTATCTCTTACAGTTTCCGAGATACCAATGATGAGGCTCGAATTTGAGCCATCCTGTACTCAGAATATTCAAGATGGAAGTTTGAAATTCCATAAATTTTATTAGAACATTTCGAAACAAATATTCTGGAAAAAGGAAGTTCTCACATTGTGAGAACATTCTGAGAATATCTTGTACTGTATGGGCATAAACGACAAACTCACTTTATGCAGTCGTTGACTCACCCTGTATATATCAGTGAGGGTGCTTTATAATTTGGTCTACTGTCACAAGCTACGGTACACATTGTGTTATAATGCCTTTACGAACATTTTAATAACAAGAAGTCAAAATATATATCTTAATGCAGAGAGAAAACAAGCTATATTTACCGATTATTGTAATCTTTAAAATACGCAGTCTCGTTGTTTGGAAACAAAGCGTCAAGTATCGGTGCAACAGTTATGCAAAGCGAGGGTTAATATTTGGCATAAATCAAGGGTGAGAGGGATTGGGAGGTAAGGAGCAGGAATCATGTCGTGGCTTTATCGCGGTTGTCCTATTCATTTACGTCAATTTTACGAGTTTGCGGCATAATATACGGGCCGGCACCAGACACCAGCACCGACCTTGCTCAAGTGGTTATTAAATTTCAGCCTGGATGAATATAAACTATGCCTACATATATTTGCCGGAGGGCAATGCATAAAACATAAACACCGGCACGCCACCTCGTGCCACTTCTACGAACTAAATCCCCAGAGAGGTGCTGCTTGTCGCTGGAATTTAAATAATGAGGCACGGTTCAATCAATTTACAGAAAATTTATATTGAGTCTCAGCAACGTGGAAATACTGCTTGTGTATCGATGCTTTGGTATTATTTTATTTTTAATTTAATATATTTAAGCAGTAAGTGCGTTATATTAGCGAATGTTCATAAAAATTGTGGACTATTATTATACGACATAGTAGTAAAGTTATTACTTTAATCTTACACAGCCTTTAAAGATCGATTTTAGAGGTCCTGGTGCGCGCACATTTAAAAAAGTCTTTCAAAAATGTTACCATCGATCCCTCTATTATCAACAAAATCTTGTGTTCTAACTCTTTTTGAGAAAAATGCCCAAAACTCAATTTTATATGAGGCTAAAGAATTTAATTTTGCTCTATTTGTAGACAGTGCGAGTCTCTTTGAAAGAAACTTATATTATAAATTTCATTAAAGTTATACAAAAGATTTTCAGAAGGAAACTTAATTCATTTTTAGAAAAGTAAAATATCTGCCAAATTATAAACGTAGCAATTATTTTTGTTGTGTTGGGGTTGCGCTGAAGAGGTAGCACCTTTCATCGAAGACGGTCGCGCTCAGCTGCATAGCCGGAGTGACTGGAGTCACATAAACATCTGATTACAATTTATCCCATAGGTAAAAATCGAGAGGAGTGAGGTTGGGCGGCCGTGGGGGCCAATTGTATGTTCCGCCGCGTCCCATCCACCTCTCTCCGAATTCATCATTCAAAAAGCTCCTCACCTCTGCTGAATAATGCGCAGGAGCCCCATCTAGTTGATACCAACAATTTACATACGCAGTAAGTGGTCCAAGAAATCAGAGACAGTGGTTCGCAAAATCTCTAGGTACTGCACAGCTGTCAGATTATTATCGTAAATGCAGTACGATATTTTATCATCCATCAGAAGAGCAAACAAGTTGAAGCTGAATTTTCTCTGAAAACAGCGTTCTCTTTTGACATGAGGATTGTCTTGAGCCCAGTAGTAAAAATTATGTCTGTTAAATATTCCTTCCTGGGACATCTTTGTTTTGTCGGTCCAAATTATGCTTTTCAGAAATAAAGGATCGTTGTGGTGTCTTTCAAGGAGAGTGTGACAAAATTCTATTCGGTGGGCTGGGTCGTTCGGTTCCAGAGCTTGTACACTTATAAATTTATAATTATGCATCTTATGCTTGGACAATATTCTCTGTATGGAGGAACGTGCTATGTTCATATAATGTTCAGCTGAACGGATTAATGCCTTTGGATGAGCTTCGAAATAAGACAACACAGAAATTTGTGTCTTCTCCTTCTGTAACTGGAACTGATCTTGATGTTTGTTTAATCGTGCAACTTCCCGTTCTCAAGAAATTGGTTTCATAACATCTGAATGTCCAGGACTCGGGATACCTATCATTAAACAGCCGACATGTTCTGCTGACCACTTTGTTGCACTCTCCATGAAAATAAAATAAATTCAGCAATTGTTTGTTTGAATAGCTGGCATTATCCATTATAACGTAGAATTTCTATTAATTCAGACAACAAAGACAAAATAACTCACGTTGTGATTGACAGAAATATAAAACTGACAATAAACGGGACAATGTCAAACATCACATAGCACTCTTAGAATTCATACAGATTTTAGACATACTCCTAAATTTGTCTTTTTTTTGGTAAACCGCAAATATCTCGACAATTATTAACTTTAGGTATAAGGAATGCTAATACAGTTTTAAAGAGAATTATCTGCTCTATTCAACAAAAAGATAATATAAGGGTGTTCCATTTGAAATAAATGAGTTATTCTAGTTTAAATCACACCAAATTCTAATACATCCTACAAAACACTCTGTATATGAAACAATTTTTCCTCACAATTATGCTGAAGCTTAAGGTCCTTAGAACGTGTCTGACAAATTAAAGAATTTTCAGCATCCTAACACGACACGAAATCACCTTCATTAAGTCAGCCTCCCATTGAACAGAATTCTCAAATAAATTGACATAACTCGAAAACAATTGGTGATAGGGAGAGCATACCTTAATAACTTTTAACCTAAAATTAGATCAGTATTTTAAAAATGCAATAATATACAGGGTGTTTTATTTGAAATACCGATGTTTATATCTATTTACGGTGTAACCGGAAGTCCGCCATTAAATTATTTCCATTAAATAGAGCATCTTCAGAAACTCCCGTATACAAATTTTCAGCACTCAAAAATGTATATTTTTGGAAATCATCTAATACATTACTCGACGTGGGACACCTGTATATATATATATATATATATATATATATATATATATATATATATATATATATATATATATATATATATATATATATATATATAAATTGAAACTGACCCCGGATATAGGTTCTAGCGCTCCTAGTTTGCGCTCATTTGAAAAAAATTTTACAAAGTCTCACCATCGATACTTCTCTATTAGTGATTTTTCAAAATAAAAATTCACTAATAGAATGAATAATATAATTAAAACTATGTCGTATTTACATTAAAACTACGCCTGGGTAGGTGATGACGTTTGCCGTTCTCATGAAGATGTTCAGGGAATGCAACGTGCTGGTCTGGCTGTATCCACGCTTACTGCTGAAAGGTCAGATTGCAATATGCAAGGAACGTGCTTATCTGTATGTTGACTGTGATGTAAGTTGATATGTTGATCGTGTTACATGTAACGGACATTCATGAAAAGCGATGGTGTGAATTATGATACTTGTTATCTCCTCCCCCTATTAGGAGACGGAGCCTTGTGGTCCGACGATTCGCATGGGAATGTCTGTAAACTTCTGTCCTTTTGGTTTTCTTGAATGACGATTCCTGGGGCACTTGGTCAGTAAGACTATGACGATGAATGCTATGCCGACGTAGATTATAATGATCCAGATGCTCATATAATACATCGGAAAATGGATGGTGGTTGGAATCTTCTGCTTTTAAGCTTGAGGTTGTGCCTTGATGGTTTCCAGATAGTGGAGCGGTACATTTTCTAGTCCCGGGCTTGAAATTTTGCCCTGAATTGATTAAATTTAAGAGCTGCTTCGTTCGGTTCGGGTGACCTAGATCGGATCACCATGCCTAAGGTATTGCGTAAACTACCTACAAAGTTTTAAGTGTCGCTGTGAATAATCAACGGCTTTTAAAGCTCTTATTTGATAACTTGCATCGTTAAACGTTAAATTTGAAATCAAAGACTGTTCTATCTACATACACCGGTTACTAAAAGTAAGAGTATCTTCATTGTGCTTTTGTTCATATGTGAGGAGTTTACTTAAAAGGCTAGCTTCATCACGCTGGTCTTTAAATTTTGTACGATTTCTGTTCTTAATTCAGGACGCCTATTGATATCCTTGCTACTAATTATTAACCTAGCTTGCCAAACTAATTTTGACCAAACAAAATTAAGTAGTCAATGATTTAAATATAAAGTGGGGTTATTTATTGTATAAAACTGATTCATAATCACGTCACATGCTTTAAGAAAACCGCTAACGTGTGCGGGCTCACCATCGAACTCGGGGATCACACGTAAATAATAACCAGTAAAATTAGCCATATTTAGATTTAAATTATCTATACGAATATAATTTCCTCTGATTATATCTATATTTCTAATAATACTAGAGTTTACGTTATTATCAGTATTAATATTAGTTTGTTGACTAGACTGCTGTAGCACAAATTAATTTTCGAGCTGTTCAATTAAACCTTCTACGTCATACATATCATAACATAGAAAAACATATATATATATATATATATATATATATATATATATATATATATATATATATATATATATATATATATATATATATATATATATATATATATATATATATATATATATATATATATACAGGCTGTTTAAAAAAACATGCACCATCGCTCGTGGGGCAATTTCTTACTAAAAAATAAGAAAAAAAGTTCCTGTGCACATGGGCCCGGAAACGCATAGTTTCCAATATACAGGGAGTTGAATTTTAATTTTTTTTTAATTTTTTATAAATAATTTCAAAACCACTGGACTGATTTTAATGAAACTTGGAACTTGAAAGTGTATTATGAAAATGCATATTTTCAAGTAAAAATCTACTTACAACTGCGTCAGTGGCGTGCGTACGGGGTAACTGTAAAAATTCATTTGGGGAAAAAATATGTGCGCCACTGTCTTTTTCCAATTTTGATACATCAGTTATGAAGCTTATTACATAAGCCACAAAAGCTGCCTCTTGGTATTTTTTCGTTCAGGGTATCCCCTAGGAGATATGATTAATTTTATAAAAAGGGGCAAAGTACCGATTAGTCGGCGTAATAATAATAATATATGTTTACTGCAACCATAAGAATATGAAAAACAAAACATACAGTAAACATTACAGCAATAAACGTGCAAATAACTAACCTACGTAAAACTTATTGGTGATAAACATTGAAATGAATATTACAAACATTGATAAAAAATGATAAATAAAAAATAAAAATAAAAAATGAAAAAAGTAATCGTAAAGACACCATGATTTTTCCAAACTCTTGTTTTTTGTACATTACTCAATTGACTTTAATAACAAAGCTAAAGAAAATGTTGAAAGTGACCACCATTAGCGTCGTTACAATTATTTAACCTTCTGCGCAAAGATCTTCTTACTCTTCTGCAAATATTTTGATCTTCTCTAATGCTGTCAAATGCATATTTTATTCTTCCCAACAATTCTTCTCATGTATTTACTGGTGTTTTATACACTATTTCTTTTAAATGACCCCACAAATAAAAATCGAGAGGATTCAGGTCCGGAGATCGAGGTGGCCATGACACCGGAGCTCCACGACCAATCCATCGGTGACCGTATGTGTTGGCTAAATATGTTCTTACAACTGCTGCAAAATGTGCGGACGCACCATCATGCTGGAACCACATTGTACCATTTCTCATAAAAAGCGGTAGTAACAACGGCAAATCATTTTGTAAAAAGTTTAAATATTCATGGTCAAGACGATTCGCTGGAACAACAGGACCAATTATGTGATTTTCAATAATAGCAGCCCAAATATTGATGGAAAATTGATACTGCGAATTTGCAACTCTTAGAGAGTATGGGTTTTCATCGGCCCATGTATGTAAATTGTGAAAATTTACGATACCTTTTCGCGTAAATGACGCCTCATCAGTAAATAGTACACGTTTAAAAAAATGTTGGTCGTGCCTAAGTTTGTTTAAGAACCACTGACAAAACATTACCCTTGGTTGAAAGTCTCTAGGTAGAAGTTCCTGGACACGTGTAAAATGATAGGGATATAAACTTTGATCCTTCAGAGTTCTGTGAACTGATGATGCCGAAATATTACCCAGTTCGGTGGCAATAATTCTCGTACTTGTACTAGGATCACGTTCAACTCTATTTAATATTGCCTCTTCAACTCGTACAGTTCGACGGTATCTTCTGCGCCCAGAGTCAGCTTTTAAAGGTTTTAAAGAACCAGTTTCTCTCAAATGTCTTACAATACGTGGGAAAATATTTTTGTCAGGAATTCTTCTTTGCATATAAGTTTCCTGATAAACTCGCACAGCTTGTCTAGCATTTTGATTTGTTTGTCCGTAAATTAACAACATATCAGTCAAATCCGCTGAAGTGTAGTTAATGAAAACCATCTTGAGAGGAGGAAATAATATTAATGAGCAGCTCAGTATCAACAAATAACTAAAAACGAAAATACTGCACCGTATCAAAATTCAAAGAATAGCACGAAAACTCTTTTGACGCCTACAAAGCACTTCAAAATTGTAGAATTTAGAGAACTGTCAAAAATTATAGTTTCATGGCACTTTACGATTACTGTTTTCATTACTCCAACGAATCGGTACTTTGCCCCTTTTTATAAAATTAATCATATCTCCTAAGGGATACCCTGAACGAAAAAATACCAAGAGGCAGCTTTTGTGGCTTATGTAATAAGCTTCATAATTGATGTATCAAAAT
Source organism: Tillus elongatus (assembly GCA_964006375.1). NCBI lineage: Eukaryota > Metazoa > Arthropoda > Insecta > Coleoptera > Cleridae > Tillus > Tillus elongatus. The sequence continues at coordinate 11,414,603 of OZ023262.1, forward strand.
TGGAAAAAGACAGTGGCGCACATATTTTTTCCCGAAATGAATTTTTACAGTTATCCCGTACGCACGCCACTGACGCAGTTGTAAGTAGATTTTCACTTGAAAATATGCACTTTCATAATACACTTTCAAGTTCCAAGTTTCATTAAAATCAATCCAGTGGTTGTGAAGTTATTTATAAAAAATTAAAAAAAAATTAAAATTCAACTCCCTGTATATTGGAAACTATGCGTTTCCGGGCCAATGTGCATAGGAACTTTTTTTCTTATTTTTTAGTAAGAAATTGCCTTACGAGCGATGGTGCATGTTTTTTGAAACACCCTGTATATATAAAGGAGAATGTAAGAGATTACCAACTTACAAGATGATCATAATGAGCACAAACTTCCGCGGTTCTTCTGCTAAGTGTTGACACATCAGAAACCCCTATTCTCTTGACTTCCCAGCTGTGTTCTACCGACTGCGCCAATTAACAACAGTTGCGCATCACCTTACTTTTTAAAGATATTTATTTCACTACTTAAACCAACATAGTAACAGGTACAAAACTTATAATATAATGAATAATATAATTAAAACTACATCTTATTTATATTAAAACTAAGCCTGGGAAGGTGATGACGGTTGCCGTTCGGATGAAGAAATTCAGGGAATGCAACGTGCTGGTCTGGCTGTATCCATTCTTACTGCTGAATGGTCAGATTGCAATATGCAAGGAACGTGCTTATTGGCATGTTGACTATAATGTAATTTGATAGGTTGGCCATGAATTATGATACTTGTTATCTCGCGTAATGGCATGGTCACAGCATAATAAGCATTTGTTTATTATGCCGACGGCTGTGGCAGTGGCATGGTGTTGAGTGTTGCCATTGACATCGGTGTTTGAGTGTTCGGGATTTTAGTGGCCAAGATTTACCGATCGCTAATTACGGTAGTATGTTTTGGCCGTATCATTTCGTCCTGTGGTATGTATCAATCTACGCATGGCAGCTAACTAGTCCGTCTTTGTCAGGCATTAGACTCTAATCACTTAAGTGGTTTTAGTTCATGTCTTTCCGATTTTATTTTTAACATGGAACACGCTCCGTAATTTTGTAAACCGAATTACTTAAAATTTACAACAAAGGCTTATTTACACAAATTATAGCGACATGTGAAGTCCCATCCCAGTTACTTTAATACTTTCAAAAACAGGATTGGCAAAAAACATGTTTTATTTTATTTTATACAGAACAAACTGTTTTTTTTTTAATTTGAAACAGTTTTTCTTGTTTTAAACGCGTTTTCTATACATGCAATAAAAAACATGTTTTAAAACAAAAAACTAAGAATAAAAAGAAAACGTCATTTGAAGTTGGGTATATGCGTTAATAAGTTTACCAAGCGACAATGGTAAAATAAAGAAGAAGACTTATTCTCAGTGTCAGTGCTCTATTTGCCTTCTCTTGTGTTGAGGTTAAGTACATAATTAAATTGATGGAAGAAGTGGGTAATCACGCATATATTCCATATTCGATTACCAGTGTCAGAATAACAAATAAGAATGTCTGGACGAAGGAAGGACCCAGTTTGGTCTAACTTTTTAGAAATAGCAGCATTAAACACAGAAACAAAAAGGGTGATATGTAAAAAGTGTAACTTCGAAATGGCAGCTTTGGTGGCTCGGATGAAAAAAACATGTAAACAAATGTAAGCAGAAGCAGATAGAAGATCCAGTCACTGATGACTCAAATGATAAGAGTAGTGATGGTGATTATGTGGCCACGGGAACTACAACAAGTGGATCATTGCCTGCAAGTAGTTTGGTAGCTAAATGTAAGTTTTACCACTGGATTTTGTTGAGATTTAATAGAATGCTGTAAAACTAAAAGCTACAGTTTGGTGTGGGCCAACTTCAACTGTTAACTGCATGTTTTTATCCTGTTCAAATTCAGTGATTTTTAATTTGTTCAGTTAAATTCTTGAATCCGAATTTGATTGTAATTTAATATTGCCATTCTCTTTTTTAGCTTACGGTTCTTCTTTAGAGAAGAACCTGTGAAAAAACAGTTTTAAAATCAAACAGAATTCATTCGTTTATCATTAAAACAACACAGACTGATAAGGCGATGTTTGACACACAAATCGCAAAGTTTGTTTATGCTACGAACTCATCATTCAGGCTTGTGGAACACAAAAAATTTAAAAAACTAATAGAATTATTACATCTTGGGTATGTGCCTCCTAGCCGAAAGATAATAGGCAATGAATTATTGGACAAAGTATATGAACAAGAGTTTGCAAAAATCAACTCAAATTTGAAGGGGAAGATAGTATGTATGTCACAAGATGGATGGAGCAATATTCATAATGAGTTCATAATTTGTGTATCTGCGACGGATGTAGTGGATGAGAAAGTATATTTATGTGATACAATTGATACAAAAGATAATAGTCACACTTCAGAGTATTTGTTAAGGTTAGCTATCGATTCAGTAAAAGGATGTCACAAATACAACTGTACTGTGAGAAGCTTTGTAACTGACAATGCTGCCAATAGACAAAGATGAGATCACTATTATAAACTTGCGAAGAGCTAGGATCACCTGATATCTTAACTTATGGGTGTTCAGCAGACATGAACCTACTTGCCCATGACATTGAGATTCCTAATATAAAAAGTCATGTCACAAATATTATGAAAAATTTTCGAAATACTCACTTTGCTGCCGCTAAATATAAGCAAGCTGGTGGTGCAGTCTTAGTATTACCCCAGGATGTCAGATGGAACACCCTGGCTGACTGTCTCGAATCGTATCTCGAAAACTGGCATATACAGTCAAAAGTATGTACTGAGAATAGGTTATCAATTGACGTTAATGTAATGAAGTTAGTGAACGATATGAATTTAAAAATTAATGCTAGTGATTATCTTGAAAAGTTAAAGCTAATTTCTGTGGCATTAGACAAGGTACAAAGAAACAATTGTACTATTAGTGAAGCAACTGAAATTTGGCTAACTCTTAATTCAGGACTTTCAAGCTTATTCTGCAACTGATATAACCTCAGTTGGAAAACGTTTTCAAATGGCAACGTCTCCTAGTCATTTTCTTACCAATTTATTAGATGACCGTTTTTGTGGGAGAAAATTAACCAACAAACAAACTGATGAAGCTATGGAATATGCAAATACTTTTCATCCTAATATTGTGGCAATAATAATGTCATTTCAAGCAAGAGCAGAACGCTTTAAGGAGTACCATTTTTACCCAGAGGCTATTAAAAATGTAAAACCCATCACCTGGTGGCTGTCTATAGTAAAGAAAATAAGTGAAGAGATGCTCGATGTAACAAAACAGCTTCATACAGCAGTTGCTTCAACTGCGGGAATCGAAAGGCTTTTCTCGTCATTTGGGCTTGTACACAGCAAGCTTAGAAATCAGTTGGGTGTAGAGAAGTCAGAAAAGTTAGTAACATTGTTTACTTGTTTGAATTAAACGAATTCATATTCTAAATATGTTTTTTCTCTTTCCTCAGTGTTGGATACTTTGTTTTGTTTTGAAGAAAAAAACATTTTTTTTTGGTTTTTGTTTTTACTGCGTTGGGTTACTTTGTTTTGAAAATGAATTTTATGAATGATTTTTAGTATTTAGTGAATTTTCATTAAGAAAATTCACTAATAGAGACGTATCGATGGTGAGACTTTCAGAAAGTTTCTTCAAATGAGCACGAATTAGGGCCACTGGAACCCATTTCCAAGGTCAGTTTAAGAGGTTATATATATATATATATATATATATATATATATATATATATATATATATATATATATATATATATATATATATATATATTATTGTGTTTTTGGGGTACGTATTGTATTGTATGAGGGTGTTTTTATATATATTGTATATATTTGTATATAGTGTATTGTGTTTTATTGTACTTTTGAAATTGATTATTGTAATATTGAAATAAATGTGTTATTAAAGTTTTTGTTGGTTTTATTATTTTTACTGTATTTTTATTTAAATATAGGTGTTGATATTTGTGTTATTTGTTTTATTATGTTTTTGTTGGGCGCCTTTTGTTTTATTTTATTATACTGAATTAAATTATGAGTTTATTAAGAAAAAAAAAATATACATATATATAATTTTATCAAATTAAATATCTACCTGGTTTTTGATCTACTTACTATGCCACAGCTATTTTGTTGATACTCTTCTTACCTACAGGGAATGTTTAATAGTTGAGTTCACCAATGTCGAAAATTCTTACTCTTGGTGCATATATATTATATTTGCTGAACTTTTTATATACGGCTAGAGGATTAATTGGTCAATGGACAGATATGTGTGACATTTACAGAACATAAAATAATGAGCAATATATAATTTGAAATTTGAAATATTTATTATTATTATTATTTTTATCAAAAAGCTTTTTGTTTGGTTATTGACTTAATTTTACAAATTTAAATTCTTACTTGGGATCCCGTATATTACTAATTTTAACATACAAATATGCCAGCTTTATTAATGCAATTATGACTTATTATTGAGAATTTTATTTCCAATGCTTTGTTTAAAAACAAGGTTATGACTTGCTATGACGTATCTGGCTAGTTTCATTGGCATTTATTTATCACCATGGTAACGTCGTTTCAGGTGAATTTTGTTGCTTGGCAACAGAAATATTAAAATGGAGGAAATAAGGTTGAATTTCTTACGTTTACTTATCGCCCTCTGGTGACTCTCACAAGTACTTCATAAATATTTTATATTTAGTTCTTCTTTTGGTATGATTGCCTTTGCAAATGACATTTAACTTCTTGGATTGACGTTGGCATATTATTCCTTTATAAAACTTTCAGGTTCATTTCTTGTTTTGAATATATAATATACTTTTTAACAATTATTGATGCATTACCTTTTGTTTACTTGGCGTCTTCTAGCTTGTTCACTGTTCTTACTCAATTTATGTACGAGTATTCTTGATTGGAGTTGTTGTATAGCTGTTTACTGGTAGGTATAACCTATAAAATACTTTCACTATAGTTTTTAATCATGTACATTAACATTTTTGAACATTTTCTCTTGCTGCAATCTACTAGCTTCTTCCTTCTACCAGCGTCTTCTTTTCAATCCCCCGTTCTTCCTCCCGGAAGTTCTAATTTTTATCTTTTGTTTTGTAACTTCGAATCACAGTTGTTTATTTTTATTTAAACTTTTTATTTACCAATCACCATTTTCTGTTTTCAGATAAGCCAATAACATGATTTAACTACATTAGTCAAAAGAAAGTCATTTCCTGCATATAATTCAATATTCCAATTTTATACATGGAAGTCAAATTGTGTTTGTTTTAAAATTTATAACCTATCATTCATTAACACATTAAACCTTATTTTTCTAGAATAATTACTAACACATAGTTTCCCTAATTGATAATTAACAAATTTTTACTTATTTTCTATACGTATTAACACATTTTGTTAAAATCCCTAATCACATTCTTATTTAAATTCACTTTGTTCTGTCGAAGACAGTTTATAAATTTGGTCTTTTACCAGCTCGTTTGTGTTTGTAGCTGTCTATACCGGGTTTATATCACTTTGTATTTTGTTAAGCAGTTCATTCATTGTGAGTTTAATTGTTCAATGTTTTCTGATACAAAATGTTTTTTATGCCTTACTTAATCAATTTAAACTATGCCAAAATCTATTCATTGACGAATATATTTATATTTAATTGTTTTTAATTTGTAGGTTCAGTAGGATAAAAGGCTTTTTTAATATATAGCCATGTCTGTGCATGCAATAATATATATATATATATATATATATATATATATATATATATATATATATATATATATATATATATATATATACATATAAAAATTCAAACGGACCTTGGTTTCGGGTTCTAGGCGCCCAAATTTGCGGTCATTTGAAAAAAATTGCAGTCTCACGATCGATACCTCTCTATTAGCGAATTTTTTAAAATAAATATTCGCTCTTATGTTGTATGTTACATGTTGCACATACACAAAGATATTGGTTTTGTTTTTGTTTGTTAATACACAATTATAGTATTAACTTTTCCAATTTATTTTATTTAAGTCAATAATCACTAATGCTCAAACTCAAATAAAATGCCTTGCTAATTGTTTCTTGTGTTAATTTACTGCTGTATTTACCATATCTTTTAAATAAAATTAAAGCAATTTATCGAAAAGAAAGTTATTTATTAAAAAATTATTATTTATAGAAAACTAAAAAATTCCTGCGAAAAAAAACAGTTATTTAAAACAAACCGTTTTTAAAGATGTGTTTAAAACTGTTTAAAAAAATATGTTTTAAACACTAGGCTTGTTTTAAACATGTTTAAAACAAATGTTTTTAATCATGCCAACCCTGTTCAAGAATAAAGCGTATTCAAAAAAAGTTTTTCTTAATAAGGAATCACTGACAGAAAATTTGTTTTTTAAAAACATTTTTTGTTGGAAAAACCGGTTCGATGAGATTGACTACAACGAAATCATCCAGGCAATTAAAAAGTAAAAATACCTGCCAGGCTCAGAAATTGGCAGGTCCTTATATTTTCAGGGTACCTAGATATACCGAATTTTACTAATCTAGCTTCGTAAAAAAATTGAGTTTGTTCGTTGCTAAACACGTATTAAATTTTCTAATATAACGCACTTGCTGCGGCCCGAAATTTAATTTTCTAATCTCGATATTATAATCGAATATCTTATTTATTTAAAAATGTAGAAATTAGAAATTATGTCAGCAAAGGAATTCCTAACTCCAGCTGTTGTAACCCGGTTTAATGAACACCTGTGATTATCAAGTGCAACGGTATGTACTGCCTCTGTAGTAAGCTGGTTTGTGAACCTAGATATTAGATCAAGTAAACAGAATATATAGCTCCTCATCAATTTGCTCCAGTTTGTTTTCAACACAAAACCGCTAATGCGGTCAATCAGGGAATATAAATTTAAATAAAAATACTATTATTACCGAACCAGCCCTACTGAAAGTATTAGGAGTCTCGCAAATGAAATGCCCCTTCAACTAAGAAGAGAACAGTCAACTTTAAATTATGCCTCCAAAGTTCTTAGTACACCAGAACATACAAATTATGAGTTGTTTTCGTCAAAGAGCTACGAGACCTTATTTAGAAGAAAACCGCATCTTTCAGCTCCCATAAACCATAGATGCCACAAAATTCTTGAAAGTGTTGAAGAGCCTTTGCCATTATCTGCCAGTTCATACAAGACATTGAGCCCTCCTTGGACACAACAACAAGCTACTTTAGATCTAAGACTAACACACCACCCGAAAACCACCAAAAATCCCAGTGTAATAAGGAATCAATTCTTACAAATGAAATCTGAGTATGAGAACCACAAATTCATCTATACAGATGCCTCCAAAAATCAAAACGGTACAGGATCAGCTGTATATACATGCAATACAGTCTTGATATACAAACTACTTAAATCGGTATCTATATTCACTGGTGAACTATATGCCATAAAAGAAGCACTTAGGCACGTTATACTATCTGATATACAACAGACTGTTGTCTGCACATACTCTTTGAGTGCATTATGAATATTTAGGCAAATCTACCCTAAACACCATATTGCAAGGGAAATAAGAGATCAAATGACGTACATAATTGCACATAAAAAGAAACTCATTTGCATGTTCACCCCCTCTCACGTAAACATCCAAGGTAACGAAATTGTGGATGCACTTGCAAAATGAGTCGCCACTTCCTGTAACGATCCAGTCTACCAAATCCATACGAACGAGGATATCAGAATCAATATAAAAACAGTGATCTTGAACAGTGATGGCAAAAAATGTGGGAAACTTAACCCTCAAAACTGTTTCATATCAAACCAATAGTAAATTATAAGCTACCACGTCCAAATGGAAGAAGAAATCAGACAGTTATATCCAGGTTGAGAATAGGCCATACTTAATTCACCCATGAATATATAATGAACAAGCTGCCCCCATCTATTTGTTTTTGCTGTAATACACAAAGCACTGTTCAACATCTCCTTGTGGAATGCCCACCATACGAAGCAAATAGGATATCCTCAAACATACCAAACAACTTGACCGATTCTTTAGGATCCAACAGAGAAAACCATAATCAGTTCCTGACATTCCTGAAGTCAAGTGCATTATTCAACCAGATCTAGTGCTAATAAACTTTAACTGCTCCTTCTCATGATATTATTGTATTTATTGTAAGTATTTATTGTTGTCATTAAATTATTATCCAATTATATCTCACCAAGACCTGCTAATAATCTTTTAGGTTGAAGCAGGATATTTTCTTAAATTAATATATATATATATATATATATATATATATATATATATATATATATATATATATATATTATTATTATTATTATTATTATTATTAGTTCACACACAAAGTACCCATTGTTTTAGCCTTAAGTAAGTATTTATTATTTCTACTATCACATGTATATACAGTGAGGTCTAAAAGAATGGGAACAGCTAGATTTCTCTTGAACCGCTCGAACGATTACACTAAAATTTGGTATTACTATGGTTTTCCATATGTCAAATTTATCTTTGGTATTTGAGTTCTTGCTACGTTTCTCTGATATAATAATAATATTAAAACATCAATTTTATTGTTCGTTGAAAAACGTTTAATACCTCCTTTTCTCTTGTTTCAGGTAACGATTATGCCTTGGTGCGCCGTAGTGTCTGTTAAAGTAAGTTATTTACCGGATAGTAAATATCTAACTACTATGTAATTTTGGTATATACTAATATTTTTCACCTTAAAAATGCACGAAAATGTGTCTGGAGTAAATGATATATATATATATATATATATATATATATATATATATATATATATATATATATATATATATATACATACATATATATTTATATGTATGTATATTTGGCCCTACTTAAAGGTAACCTCACAATCTCAAAACAGTCATTGGTGTAAGTAAAGTTCCCGGAAATTAGGTGGTCGCCAGCTTTTAAACAGTGGATACGGGCGGGGTTCCTAAATAAGATGTTATACAGGGCGCCACTTGATTGTTACACCTACCCCCGAATATGCGGATAGGTTGTTAATTAAACATAATGACCTTAACTCACAAGTGATCCAACTCCAACCAAGAACACCTTGCATCATTCTATATCTATTAACCACTGCAAAAGAAACACATACACAGGGAAACTCTTATGCGTCAATAGTCACAGAATTGTAAGCCACCTATATTAATGAGAAAATTCACTTATTAAACAACTGGGCAAGTTTCAGGAGTGAGATTAACTTCAAATAAATCCAATTGACTGTTTTCCACAGGATAAAATATCAATTTATTATTAAAAGAACATTGAAACACATCAAGTTAAGATATACATGCAATAATCAATGTCCTAACTTGAAAAGCATACAAAATCTACACATCAGCTCAATAAATCTAGCTCTCTAAACTTTCAAATAGTTATTATCAATCGTCTAGTGGCTCGGTAGGCTACGATCTCACTAATTACATCAACAATTAGGGATTACCAGACGTGCGCACGTTTAGCTCACATATCTAATATTCATCTACTCAGAGTAATAACCAAGAACTTAAACTAATACCAAAGTGTTATTCTGAGTCAATAAAATAACTTAAAATTCAGTTTTATAGTAATCAAATCTCACAGAGTATCACAGATCCATCAAATGGAAAGTAATTATATGAATGTGAAGCATCCATCAACCTACTCGAGGACTTTATCTACTTCTTTGCAATAACAATTACCAATTTACAAAAATGAAACTAGTGAATAAAATGTCTATATCAGTTAAAGATGTTAAGTATTTCTTCTGAACGAAAAATGTTAAGCATTTAATTTATCAAAAAGATCTTTATATCACTCTTTCCTGCTAGAACTTATCTGAACGAATATGACTGCCTGTCCGATCTTTCTCAACTTCCTCATTAAATTTTGGTCTCCATTTACTCTATCCATAAACGTGTCAGCCCTTTGGGACACCTACACAGTCTGGAACCCTGCTATTACGGTTAATTGCAACAACGAAAGTGCACTGCCACTACGACATTGAGCTGCCACTACGGGGGTGACGCAATCATCCCCCAAACATTAGCTCTCTAACCCCCATACCCATGCGACATCAGAGGCTTAAAAAGGACTTCGACCCTGTATTTAGCCACCTGTTGCTGAAAGGCCAATACAAGGACACATATATCCCAAGAAAATCTCCCAATATTATGACAGCTTCTGCCTGATACAAGAATAGTTAATTTTCAGCCGGTACTGGGATAACTTTCACCCAATACCAGGACAAGGGCGACGTCCGCCTAATACAAAGATAATTTAATTTACAGCTGACACTGGGACCCTAAAAAATACACAAACAAACACAAATATAGCTAGTGATAAAGAAGCTGCATAGTTACCCTTTTACCCCCTATCTGAGGGCACCTCAATTAGTTCCAGGTTGAATTATGTAATTAATGCACACGATGACCACTGTGGGATCTTTGTCCCCGGTCTCGCAATTCGCCAAGCTATTTCTTCACAAACGTAGTATACCAAGATGGCGTATTGACTCCCCTTCTCGTGGGTATTGTTATGCTTCCATTCACGTCTCCAGGACACACACAATTATAAATTAAGTGCGGTTAAATTATATGATGAACAAACTCATCCAAGCCATTATCAAAATAAGGGTAATTCCCAACTTTGGTCCAAATCAGTGAAGTATTTTTTGAGCTATCGGTTGGATACATACATACGTATATATATATATATATATATATATATATATATATATATATATATATATATATATATATATATATATATATATATATATATATATATATATATATATATATATATATATATAACGTTTGAAGACAGATGGATAGTTAACGGTGGTCCTCATCGTTGACCGGCCCGCTCACCAGACTTGACTCCACTAGATGTTAGTATCTGGGCGTGCATTAAGAACAGAGTTTACCAGGAACCACCTACTACAAAACAAGATATGATAGCTGGAGTACTAAAGGCCTTCAACGCAATGGAGCAAGATTACCTTTCTCGAGCGACGGGTACCATCATTAAAAGAGCCATCAAACGCCTCAAAGTTAACGGTGCAAATTTCGAACATTTATTGTGAAGTGATAACACACAAATCTCTTTGTTCCCTAATAATGCTTTACTCTTATGAAATTTTGGACGAAACACTCAATTCTTAGAAATTTTTTAGTAGTGTTCTGATCACGTAACGAGTTGATCTGTGTTTATGTGGAAATCTCTTTACAACCACACGACATCTTCTGTCAATAATTCGATTATACTCCTCGTAAATTGTGACTATTCACAAGTCGACGCATATTCTACTTATGTCGGAGGATGACTTTTAAAATTTTCATCTCCTAAGCAACCTGATAACCTGACTAATAATTATTTCTTATCGCAAATAATGTTTAAATATCTTCAAATCGGTAGGACTTAGGTATATGTAATGCTGATACCAATCGAATGAACAATAAAAAGTACATGAACTAACGTTATAACATATAGGGCGTTCTATTTAAAATAAGAGAGTTATTAGGTTTTAAAGTAGTCACGATTGACCAGTCTATTTCGGACACCCTGTCTAACTTGTACTAGCTTAAGTAAATGGCAAATATTTTGTGGCATTTCAGAATTTGTATTTTAAAATTTCAACTCTTCAGGTTGAAAAATAAGAAAGATACATGTGTGTAAAAGTGACAATGTTTTTTAAGAAATTTTTGAAAAAAGTCAAATATCTCGAAAATGGTTGAGAAAAATGACGTAATATGTTTGTAAAACGTACCATAAAATTTGACGACCAATCTAGGTCTGTAATAAAAAATACCATCTTCTATTTGAAATAAGAAAATTGGCGTTTACTTCCGGTATAACCGGAATTCCTATATTAACGCCAATATTTTCAGTGAACTGAAAATTGCTAGAAACCTACGTGCGTGAATTTTCAGAATTCAATTGTGAGCCGTACTCCAGAAACGGCTAATGGAAGTTCTAAGTGGGACACCTGTATATATATATATATATATATATATATATATATATATATATATATATATATATATATATATATATATATATATATATATATATATATATATATGAGACATGCTTGGTTCTCGGGTTAAATCGCGTCCAGAATTTATGGAAACTCGACGTTTCGGCTCCTGTTTTGGAGCCATTTTCAAGAGGTAAAGGAAATATGTAAGGACACTCTAAGGCCTCAATCTGCCTACTCCTTAGAGCGGTGGATAAAGGTATGTTTGGTTGTTGTAGCTCGATTACGGGGCCTCAATCTGCCTACTCCCCAAATCTCGCCGGAGATCGTCTGTTAGGTCTCAGTGTGTTCAACCCTAGGCCTCAGAGAGATCTGGCAGTTCGTTGCAAGTCTTGTCTTATATATGTCGTTCCGTCTACCTGTTGCGTCATCAGTGAAAGTAGTGGGGTGACCGTCAATTAACTGGGGGGCTTTGGTCACGGTATCTGGAGGAGGATTAAGAGGGTCACCGGCACCCTTGACATTCTCAAAAATAAACACAAAATTTCCCACGATACCTTAGCTCTTGTAGAACACTGCACATCTAACACTTATTTCCTTTTTTCAAAACAAATTTTACAAACAAGTTCGAGGTGCCCCAATGGGTTCACCCCTCTCTCCTGCATTGGCCAACATTTTCATGGAAAACTTCGAGACACAAGCCCTCAATTCATCCCAACTTAAACCAACGTGTTGGTTAAGATACGTTGACGACATTTTCGCTGTCTGGCCACACGGCAAAGAATCTCTAGACGAATTCCTTTCTTACCTAAATAACATCAACCCCCAAATCCAGTTCACCATGGAAATGGAAAATATTTTTTCTCTGCCTTTCTTAGATGTACGCATCACTAAAAACCCAGTCAGAGGATTTTCTTACACTGTCTACCGAAAACCTACCCACACTAATCGGTATCTTAACGCCCTATCTCACCATCACCCATCGCAACTAAATTCCGTGGTTCGAACATTAATAACACGATCCCTTAGGCTAACGCACAACAACAACAAACAGACAGAATTAAACTTTTTAAGACAGACATTGTTAGAAAACGGATACGACAACAATCACATACTACGAAACATTAGAAACGCACAACAACAAACCACAACACCACAACAAGAACAAACAGCATCCACACAACAACACACAGCGTTTTTACCATACATTAAAGGTGTCACCGACAAAATCAGCCGAATTTTCAGAACCCATAATATCAAAACCGTATTCACAACAGACCAAAAACTGTCAAATCTTCTAAAAACTCCCAAGGATACGATTCCAAACGAATCCCACGGAGTTTACGAAATTCCTTGTTCCGACTGTTCCCGAACTTACGTAGGACAAACAAACAGACGCATCCACAACAGAATATACGAACACACCCTCGCAGTTAGAAAATCCGCTACTTTCACTGATGACGCAATAGGTAGACGGAACGACATATATAAGACAAGACTTGCAACGAACTGCCAGATCTCTCTGAGGCCTAGGCTTGAACACACTGAGACCTCACAGACGATCTCCGGCGAGATTTGGGGAGTAGGCAGATTGAGGCCCCGTAATCGAGCTACAACAACCCCACCTACCTTTATCCACCGCTCTAAGAAGTAGGCAGATTGAGGCCTTAGAGTGTCCTTACATATTTCCTTTACCTACCTTTGTCCACCACTCTAAGGAGTAGCCAGATTGAGGCCTTAGAGTGTCCTTACATATTTCCTTTACCCACCTTTGTCCATCACTTTAAGGAGTAGGCAGATTGAGGCCTTAGAGTGTCCTTACATATTTCCTTTACCTCTTGAAAATGGCTTCAAAACAGGAGCCGAAAAGTCAAGTTTCTATAAATTCTGGACGCGGCTTAACCCGAGAACCAAGCATGTCTCACATTAAAGACCGCGGAAATCTTTCTGAACATATATATATATATATATATATATATATATATATATATATATATATATATATATATATATATATATATATATATATATATATATATATATATATATATATATATATAAACATTTTAACTGACCATGGAAATGGGTTCCAGAGGCCCTAATTTGCGCTCATTTGAAGAAAATTTTCGAAACTCTCACCATTGATACTTCTCTAATAGTGAATTTTTTTGATGAAAATTCACTAAAAGAAAGGATGCCAAAATATGTGTCTTCAAAAAGTGTCTTAAAGGAGTTAAGGTAACTCAGCTAGAGCGCAAAAACAAATTGGCTGAACTTTTGTCTTTCTCCAATATCTCAAAAACGATCATAGCTAGTCTCCATTTCTCAACGGATCTGAAATGAGCATACAATTTGCTGAAACCCTCCCAATTTAACCTCTTATAGTTTTGGAAATGCGAATGGTCTGCATAGAATTTCAGACAAACTGTATGTTATAATCCCTGATGTTTATGAATGTAACAAAAAGCGGTTACAAAAATTACGCCAAACCTCCGCACACTAAAATAGGCTTTCATGTCACTCGCTGTGGGAGCCGGAAGCCAGGACATTAGAGTCCTTTGAGAACCTTCCTATTCGTAGGTGTGCGCTGCCTATGTAATCACTTTTCATTGTCACGGAACTTATAGAAGACAACACAGTTTCAGGAAATGTGCGTTACTGTGTCATTAATCAAGATACTTTTACAAAACGTTCTTGAACTATAGTTAATTTTATAGGATATAGTGGAGGAATGCCTCCCTCCTCTACGTTACTCTGACGTTGATGTATTATATTTAGGCGTATACGTGTACAGGGTCGTCAAAAACTTTAATACACAAGGTTTCGTTATGCATTAAACTCGTACTTAGTAATAAAACTAAGTAGATTGCTCTTGTCCTGACTCGCATGTTTCAGACATCTTACAATAGAGGCATATTCCCTAGTAACTGGAAAACTGCTCGAGTACAGCCCTTCCCCAAGAAGGGAACCAAAGCGCTTCCCAGCAACTGCAGGCTTATTTTTGTCCTTTCAGTCGTCTCTAAAGTGATGGAAAAGTATACAAAAACACCGAATCACTAAAATTTCTTGAAAAACACAGTCTAATCCACGACAGGCAGTATGGATTCCGTCAGCGCAGATCAACAGCCCACCTCCTTTCCTTTGTCACCCATTCTTGGAACAAGTTTATGGAACTACACGGTGAATCCCAGATTGTCGCTCTAGACATATCCAAAGCATTCAACCAGGTCTGGCACGCAGCGCTGCTTAATAAACTTCCGGCTATGGCCTACCACCAAAACTCTGTACCTGGACAGCAAATTTCCTCTCCAACCAGAGCATTACTGTTGTCGTGGAAGGCCATTTCTCTAAACTGTATCCAATTAATGCAGGAGTTCCTCAAGGTTCATCTTTAGCCCCTACTTTGTTTCTTCTCCACATCAATGACCTCCTCTCCAGCACATTCAACCCAGTTCACAGTTACGCGGACGACATCACCCTTCACTCAAGTATACAATATTCTAATCCTGTCTCTTTAGCTCAATTAGATGAGGATCGCGGACTCATGGAGGGTTCTGTCTCCGTGGATCTCCAAAAAATGTTAGGCTGGGGAAGTAGACCCATCACAATGAACAACCAAGTTATTTAAAGTAATGAGTCATTTTCACTTGTTGGCATTTCTGTAGATCGAAATTTCAATTGGCACCAACATGTCACATCAATTTTAGAAGCGGCTGCTAAGAAATTAGGTTTCCTCTTCCGGGCTCGCAAATTCTTTTTACCAGCTAATCTCTATACCTTATATACTTCGCAAATAAGGCCAAACCTTGATTACGGCTCCCACATCTGGAGTGCTGCTGCCGCTTCTGCACTCGCTATCCTGGATTTCATTCTGAAGAGAGCTATACGTCTCATCGGTGACCCTACCCTCACCCAAAGGCTGCCATCCGTTGCCCACCGACGTGCCGTTGGTGACCTCCCCCTTTATTATAGATATCTGCACGGGTACTGCTCAGATGAGCTTTCTTCCATAGTTCCTCCACCTGCTGCCCCCAACAGATCTACCAGTGGAACAGAGCGAGTGCACCCTGTTACTGTCCAGGTCACCAGACATAAATGTATTCCTATGATTTGTCGCAGAATTAATTTTTGAGCGACATTGACATACAAAAATTGAAATATCTCGAAAATTGTGTATCTGAGAGATTTAAATCAAGTATACATTTTTTGCTTTCAATTGATGAGGGCTGCAATGTAGCTATACGGTAGGTCGATATTACTGCGCATCAAAAAATTATAGCCAATTGAATGCAAGCCATGTCTTACAGGTGGCGCCCTCTGCGAGCAGTGTTATTAGCAATAACATGTTTAAATTTCTTGCCCTCGAAAACCCTCACCTGCCAATTTTCACGTCAAAAATTTTTATTTGACTCGGACTTATTCGTGAAAAACTGACAAAAATAAATAACTTTAACACGTTGTATTTAAAAAACTAAGCATTTGCGGACCCATGTTTATATGAAAAAATAGTCTTATTTTTTTGTTCTGAATGTGCACCTGTAACATTGACCGTCATTTTTGAAACACCCTGTATATATATATATATATATATATATATATATATATATATATATATATATATATATATATATATATATATATATATATATATATATATATATATATATATATATACTGGGTGTTACTTAATGATAGGGCGTAATTTCAAGGGCGCGTTCCTGAACCAAATTCAAGTAAAAAAGTTCATATAAACGTGTCCTGAAGAGTCTGGGTTTCAAGATACAGGGTGTCAAAGTTTTAAAAAAAATGTTTTTTTATTAATATCTTAATGATCCTTTTTCCCATTTTGTTGGAATCTGGCAGGGTTATTCATTGTAATAAGACGCTAAGTTGGCACTAACTAAAAGATGATTATAAGTTCCAGTGGCGTCTCGGGGGGCAGTCTCACGAATAATATTGACTCAAAAAGTGTAGGCTACTGGGTTTTTGAATAAATTTTAATTTTTTGTTTAGATTGAGCTCCTAAAAATACAACTTTTTTTCCTCTTAATATATTTTCGTATATTACTTCCTTTTCGGGGAAAAAATAAAAACGACTTCATTGCATGTCGAAAAATTGTTAAAATAAAATCAAGTTAACTGTGATCGTTGCTAGGAAACGTGGTTTTGTCATTATGAACATAATGTTTTTGCCTTTCTGTGACAGTTTGTTTATATAATGTTTTTGACTTTCTGTGACAGTTTGTTTATATAATGTTTTTGACTTTCTGTGACAGTTTGTTATTATTTTCCCTCTGGTCAAAAGGTAAGTTGTGCTATTAAATCAAAGGTAAATAACTATTCGAATTTGGAGATGACACAAATGCATTTCCTTTATGGTCTTGCCAATGGTATTTCGGCGGAGGCCCGGCGGCTCTAACAAGAAAGGTATCCTGGTCGTGTCCTTCCAGGTAGACAAATATTCATAAACATTCAGCGTCGTCTGACCTGACCTGACCTCGTACAATTCGAAGTCCAGCAGTTGAGGAGACTGTCCTACATGTGGTCGAAGAGAATCCTGAGACTACTACCCGAAAAACATAGGTAGGGAATTAACTATTTGCTATAAAATGGTATGTGAAATTTTGAGAGATTCCCTATTGTATCCTTATCACGTACAAAGAGTTTAGGCACTTCAGCCAAGAGATTTTGAACCGCTTACGCAATTTTGTAGATGGAATTATCAAAGACTTGCAGAAAATCCTCACTTTGATTCCATCATTATGTTTACGGACGAAGCTCATTTTTCCAGAAATGCAATAATTAATTTTCGAAATAATCATAACTGAGCCCAAGAAAATCCTCATGCTATTACAGAGACACATTTTCAGGAACAATTTTCTGTCAACGTTTGGAACGGTATCATAGATGACTATTTGACTGGACCATTTTTTTACCACGACGTCTTAACGGAGAATCTTACAGTTATTTTCTACAAAATGATTTGCCTCTGCTTCTTAAAGATGTTCCTTTATATTTATGTGAACAACATTGGTGCATGCATGATGGTGCTCCTGTCCACTTTAGCATATTAGCTCGTATTTGAATGGAGCTGAACAAAATCGTTGGATATGTAGTGGAGGACCACAATTCTGGCCACCTAGATTGCCTGATTTAAACAGCCTAGATTTTTATTCGTGGGGGCACCTAAAAGCATTAGTTTATGTTACACCAATCGAGAGCAGAACAACTAAGAAATAGAATTGTTGACGGATGTAAACCATATGTAACACTAATGGAATTTTCGAAAGAGTTCGTCGCTCAATGAGAAGAAGAGCACAAGCCCTGCATAGAAGCGAGAGGTAGTCATTTCAAACATTTTTTGTAAATAGTTATTACTTTTTATTTGTTAGATTTTCAAAAATGGCTTAGAAATAAATATTCTGAACGATCACAATTAACTCGATTTTATTTTAACAATTTTTCGACATGCAATAGTGGTTTTTATTTTTTTTTCTCGAAAAGGAAGTAATATACGAAAAGATAATAACAGGCAAAAATTTTTATTTTTAGGTTCTTAATCTGAAAAAAATTAAAATTTAAAAAAAAACTCAGTAACGTACATTTTTTTAGTCAATATTACTTGTGAGACTGCCCCCCGAGACGCCACTGGAACTTATAATTATCTTTTAGTTAGTGCCAACTTAGCGTCTTATTACAGTGAATAACCCTGCCAGATTTCAACAAAATGGGCGAAAGGATCATTAAGATACTAAAAAAAAACATTTTTTTTTAAACTTTGACACCCTGTATCTTGAAACCCAGACTCTACATGTTTCTTTGAACTTTTCTACTTGAATTTGGTTCAGGAACGCGCCCTTGAAATTACGCCCTATCATTAAGTATAACACCCTGTATATATATATATATATATATATATATATATATATATATATATATATATATATATATATATATATATATATATATGAACTTTTTAACCGACTATGGATATGGGTTCCAGGGGCCTTAATTAGCGCTCACCTGAAGAAATTTTCCGAAAGTCTCACCATCGATGCCTCTCTATTAGTGAAATTTCTTAATGAAAATTTCACTAAAAAAGGGAAGTACAACAAGGAGGAAACTCTTGGAAAATCGGGCTAAGTTAATACAGCGTGGAAATCTTACTGGAAATAGAGAGGCATAATTGTTAACAAAAGGCGAACTCGCAGTTTGACTGTAATGATGTTTTCCAATATTAACGAAAATGTAATAACAGTTTAAAATTGATTTTATTTGCAATATCAATCGTCTGTTATTCCACCAGGCTATCTACATCTACTCGTTGCACAAGCATGAGTTATGAGACACCTGTAATAAAATATGGCACTAATGGAAGGGTTTTCTGTACACCCCCTTTCGCCCTTAGTTTCCTGACGGTGATATATTATATCCTTACATACACACGCGTATATATGACAGACAGACAAGATCCATACAGGGCCTATGTGCCTAAATGTCTATGTGAAAACCATTCATTACGCACGACATGAACCTAACTTTCTATATAAATGGTTTCACTTTTCCAACAAACTCCTACAAAACCTTCTACCCCTCCACATGCAACCAGAACAAGCCTTGTTTTAGCAAAATCAGGTTAAATGTTTATATCTGGTGATCAACAATATTTAGTATCCCAAGCGTTATCGCATGTGTCGTTTTAATTTTCAGTTAAATTTTAAATTAAAAAAGTCTGGACGCATCAAGTGAGTTATGGTAGTGAATTTTTATTTAAATTTTTTAATAGCGAATATGTGTTTTTTTTAAAGAAAGCGGGCATCTAATTTGTTTACCAGTATAACCGATTTCGTAGAAAAAATGTGCCATGTTTCAACAATATAACGATTTTGTTTGAGAATGTGCAAAAATTTCCAAAAATAAACTTAAAATGTTCCCGATAAAAAACTGGTTTCTTGGCCAACGAACCTTATAGGTTAATAACAAATCGAGCTATTCAGATTTGAAGAATTTAATTAAAATTCACTACCATAACGCACTTGCTGCGTCCCGAATTTCTCTTCTTACAAACATGCATTACATTTTGATGGAAAATGCAAAAATTTAATAACATAAGGCGTGTTAAAAAAAGAAAATTTGTATCATTTCAAGCATTCGACCAGGTCTGGCACGCAGCGCTGCTTAATAAACTAAGCATTCAACCAGGTCTGGCACGCAGCGCTGCTTAATAAACTTCCGGCCTATGGCCTACCACCAAAACTTTGTACCTGGACAGAAAATTTCCTCTCCAACAGGAACATTTCTGTTGTCGTGGATGGCCATTCCTCTAAACTGTATCCAGTTAATGCAGGAGTCCCTCAAGGTTCAGCTTTAGCCCCTACTTTGTTTCTTCTCCACATCAATGACCTTCTCTCTAGCACATCCAACCCAGTTCACAGTTACGCGCACCCTCGACTCAAATATACAATATTCTAAGCCTGTCTCTTTAGCCCAATTAGATGAAGATCGCCGACTCATGGAGGGTTCTGTCTCCGTGGATCTCCAAAAAATATTAGACGGGGGAAGTAGAAATCTTGTACAATTCAACCCCACCAAATCTCAGTCTTGCCTTCTTTCTCATAAGAGATACACCAGCCCTAGACCCATCACAATGAACAACCAAGTTATTCAAAGTAATGAGTCCTTTTCTCTTGTTGGCATTTCTGTGGATCGAAATCTTAACTGGCACCAACATGTCACATCAATTGCAGAAGCGGCTGCTAAGAAATTAGGTTTCCTCTTCCGGGCTCGCAAATACTTTTCACCAGCTAATCTCTATACCTTATATACTTCACAAATAAGGCCAAACCTCGAATACTGCTCCCACATCTGGGGTGCAGCTGCCGCTTCTACACTCGCTATCCTGGACTCCATTCAAAAGAGAGCTATACGTCTCATCGGTGACCCTACTCTCACCCAAAGGCTGCCATCCCTTGCCCACCGACGTGCCGTTGGTAACCTCTCTTTCTTTTATAGATATTTGCACGGGCACTGCTCAGAGGAGCTTTCCTCCATAGTTCGCCCACCTGCTGCCTCCAACAGATCTACCAGGGGAACAGAGCGAATGCACCCTTTTACTGTCCAGGTCACCAGACATAGAACATCTTGTTATGCCCGCTCTTTTGTCCCGAGGACTTCCAAGTTGTGGAATTCCTTGCCGGCACATGTTTTTCCTTCTGCTCCGAACCTCCAAACCTTCAAGTCCAGAATTAACAAGTTGCCTCTTTCCTCCTTGTCAACACCCACGGTACGATAGTATTTAGGCTGTAAGCCCTCGTGGTGTGTTGTTAAAATAAATAAAAAATTTAAAAAAATAAAAAAATCAACGACTTATGGGCCGGCCTGTGACTGTAGAAATAATTGTTAAGATGTAGTTCAAGACACGCTATAATTAATGTAAATATTTTTTTCGTATCTTGTAAAATAACGGATATATTGAGCTTTACTGATTTTTCACGAAAATTCACGAAAAATTATATACCATTAAACGATAAACTCTATAGCTAAAACTACTGCCGTAGCATCAGAGAAATGAATCAGAATTTGAAGTGATTCTCTGGAAACATTTTGGTAAAATGAAGGACAATGACGTTTGAAGCTAAAACCTCAGAGTTTGTCAAATATTATTCTTGCGACATTTTCTTTACAAAGCCAAGCTTAGTTTCAGGTTATTTGCCTAAATGTTGCCAATTCTCCCGTTTTAAATCGTGATTTTGACAATTTAAGGAAAACCCCTTTTTTTCTTTAAATGCCTATAACTTTTGCGTCTTTTAGCTTACAGACCCAGATTTGGTACGTGATTTACTTTTAATGATATAAACCGCGTACCAAATTTGGTTACCCTTACTTTGTTATTTCCGGAGACATAACAAATTTTCGGAAGAAAACGCCAAATTTTCCTGGAAAACCAGGCTGATTTTCCTCGCTAGTAGTAGTAGTTGCAGTGGTGGGGAGGCCAACGCCAAGGAAGTACGCCACAATGGGCGCTTTTTGCCAGCCCCAGCAACCCAGCAACCATGTTCTACTCTTCCTCGGTTCCGTCGCCAAACCGCCTCGACCTCGAAATGAAGGCCGTGACGGTCTTCAATTGGACGGTACTTACCTGATTCCTCTGCAGAGTCCTCAATCCGAACAATTCTGCTGGAAGACTCCCAAAAGCCTCGCATTCACACAGGTAGTGGTAGGATGTTTCTTCATCGTCGCCGCATTCCTGGCAAATGGGATCCCTCTCTACCTCTATCAATGTGGCGCAGTGGCCTGTCAGCACCCCAAGGATGCGGCGAAGTGTAGATCGACTCCTACCAAGTATCCAGCAGCTTTATCTCTGCCCGGCCCCTCCACGATGTCCCTCGCCTGCCTGCAGCCATCAACCGACCCCCAGTGCCTCTCTATTGCTTCCTCTGTCCACCTGTCTAAGGCGACAGAGACCGTCCTCCTACTTATGCCTATCGCAGGCTCCGGCCCACAGAACGGCCGCCGAGAATCAAGCCTAGGGAGATTATTCGCCACCACTGTGTCCCGGAACCCACACCAGTTGCACTCTATTGTCCTGACTAGTCCTTTGAGGGCGTCAGCGCACTCCTGAACCAGTGTTGACCTGATTCTGGCGGCGTAGACAGCCCGGAGGACCGTCTGGCTGTACGAGCAAATGTACAGTCATTTCTCGGGGCTCCTCCTCACATCCTGTCTATTGGCCATAGACAAGATAGCGTACACCCCCAGGTCTTCGATGTATTTTCCTGCCCCGGAGGATTGTTGATTTTCCTGGCTAACGAAATTATCCAAGCCACTTGCAAAAGGAAGGTACCCACCAAATTTGATCAAATTGGCCGATCATTTCTTGAGTTATCGGTGTGATATATATATATATATATATATATATATATATATATATATATATATATATATATATATATATATATATATAAACTGACCCCTGATATAGGATCTAGGGGTCCTAGTTTGCGCTCATTTGAAGAAATTTTTTCAAAAGTCAAAAGTCGGGATCTCCTCATTAGTGAATTTTTTTCAAGAAGATTCACTAAAAATAATATTTTTGACACAGCTTTTAATTAAGCATGGCCAGAGTCATACCCTATGATAAATAAAATAACCTAAATTCCGCCAACTAAAAAAGTGCTGAACTCGTAGACCTATTACAAATTAATGATGCTAGATAAAAAGTGAATGGAGAAGTTAATCAAGATATCCCATAGGAACAGGGCCCTTTCGACATAATTACGCTAATGATGATGGCAAGTCATCAACACCGCACAACATCTCTCACATAATTTGGTAATTTATCAATAAGGCGAGAGGAGTGATTTCTATAAATCTAATGATGGTAAATCGCCTCCGGTGATTGATTGCTTGTTAGAAGTGTAAACATCTTTAAAGAGGCCTCAGATACATAAGGAAGCAATTTATTTACTCTGCGTCCGGCAGTTTAGTAAATGTGCCGACCTGTTTACAAGGAAACATATCTGCGGTGAAGTCAGTAATGATTTACAGCGATACAGATATACATGGTGTTTTGTGGTTATCTCTATTTCTCCACCTACTTTAGTTTTGCTATATAAAAAACTTGTAGTCTGGTTTTCATGTTTTATTGACAAAACTGAATTCAAAGCCAACCTAAGAGGATAATGACCTAACCTATAACACTTACTCATCAACGGAAGAGTTAAGAATCTATCAATGGTGCTTGTCGGGCGTCTTTACTAGTGAATTTTCGCAAAAAAAATTCTTTAAATGAACACAAACTAGGCCCCCTAGTACAGATGTCTTTTTTTTTAAATTTTAACAACACACCACGAGGGCTTACAGCCTAAATACTATCGTACTGTGGGTGTTGACAAGGAGGAAAGAGGCAGCTTGTTAATTCTGGACTTGAAGGTTGGAAGGTTCGGAGGAGAAGGAAAAACATGTGTCGGCAAGGAATTCCACAACTTGGAAGCCCTCGGGACAAAAGAGCGGACATAACAAGATGTTCTATGTCTGGTGACCTGGACAGTAAAAGGGTGCATTCGCTCTGTTCCCCTGGTGGATTTGTTGGGGGCAGCAGGTGGGGGAACTATGGAGGAAAGCTCCTCTGAGCAGTGCCCGTGCAGATATCTATAAAAGAGAGAGAGAGGTCACCAACGGCACGTCGGTGGGCAAGGGATGGTAGCCTTTGGGTGAGGGTAGGGTCACCGATGAGACGTATAGCTTTCTTTTGAATAGAGTCCAGGATAGCGAGTGTAGAAGCGGCAGCAGCACCCCAGATGTGGGAGCAGTATTCGAGATTTGGCCTTATTTGTGAAGTATATAAGGTATAGAGATTAGCAGGTGAAAAGTATTTGCGAGCCCGGAATAGGAAACCTAATTTCTTAGCAGCCGCTTCTGCAATTGATGTGACATGTTGGTGCCAATTAAGATTTCGATCCACAGAAATGCCA
Organism: Tillus elongatus; assembly: GCA_964006375.1. Lineage (NCBI taxonomy): Eukaryota > Metazoa > Arthropoda > Insecta > Coleoptera > Cleridae > Tillus > Tillus elongatus. Next base: position 11,439,177 of record OZ023262.1, read on the forward strand.
ACAAGAGAAAAGGACTCATTACTTTGAATAACTTGGTTGTTCATTGTGATGGGTCTAGTACTGGTGTATCTCTTGTGAGAAAGAAAGCAAGACTTAGTTTTGGTGGTTTTTCAAGAAATTTTAATAATTCGGTGTTTATATACTTTTCCATAACTTTAGAGACGACTGAAAGGGGAGAAATGGGCCTGTAGTTGCTGGGAAGCGCTTTGGATCCTTTCTTGGGGATGGGTTGTACTCGAGCAGTTTTCCAGTTACTAGGGAATATGCCTTTATTATAAGATATCTGAAACAGACGAGTCAGGACAGGAGCAAGCTCTGGTGCGCATTTTTTGAGAACAATTGCTGGGATCTCGTCAAGGCCAGAGGCTTTCCTGGTATTAAGAGAAGAGAGCATCTTTCGTACCTTTTTAGTTTTGAAAATGATATCCGTCATTTTATGCGCGACATTGGGGACTGTTGGTGGTTGAACATTTGGAGGTGGGTTGAGAGTAGAATTGCCGGCGAACAACGAAGTAAAAAGTTCAGCCTTGCCCAGGGCGGTAGAAACAATTTCATCCCCTGAGACAAGAGGTGGGAACGTGCTTTTGCAGAAATTATTCCCAATAGATTTAGCAAGAGTCCAGAAGGGTTTGCCACCGTTGGAGCTTAAGAGGACTTTGTTTTTGATGTGGTTATTAAACGAGTTTTTAGCCTCAGAGAGAATGCGGACATAGCGGTTTCTTGCGTCGTTAAATGATTGACGATTTCCTTGACTGGGACTGTGTAGAAATGTTTTGTGAGCTTTGACCTTTTCAAGTCTCGCCTTGTCACAGGATTTAGAGAACCAGGGCTTTTGAGTGGCTGAAGAGGTTTTCTGTGTACGTGGGATAAATAATTTCATGCCAGATTGGATAATTTCGGTGACGTTTTGTGAGATATCAGAGGGGTCAGGATGAGAGAAGCAGACAGACGCCCATGGAAATGAGGAAAAGTAATCCCGCATTTCATCCCATTTTGCGGAGTTGTAGTGCCAAACGATACGTGGGTGTGATGACTGTGTGACCTCGGGTTGCATTGCGCATGAAGCAGTGACCATGCAGTGGTCTGAGAGCCCAAGTGGGGCGGTGACTGATATCTTATAGCATTCAGGTTGTATAGTAAGAAGGAGATCCAAGGGATTTGAGCTGTGTGTTGGGATACGAGGAAAGTAAGTAGGTTGCTGAACCATATTGGCTAAAGAATTGCTGACTGCAAAAGCCTCCGCTGCTCTCCCTTGTGGATCGGTTTTTGAAGATCCTAGCCATTCCTTATTATGGACATTGAAGTCACCAAGAATAGTGACCTCGCAGGAAGGATATTCAGAAATCAGATTCGGTTTTTTCAGAAAGGTAGTCAAAGAGCTGGACAAAGTTGTTGTCAGAAGGTGACCGGTAAATGCAACAGATGAATTTAGTTGCAGCCCTGAGAGAACGTTTTATCCATAGTATGTCTTTTCTTCCAGCTTCTAAATTGGGGAGTCTGGTGCAGGGTAAATTGCTACAAACGTATGCGCACACGCCTCCATGCAATCTAAAGGAAGTAAGGAGCTCATACCCCGGGAAATTAAGGTGATTAGTAGCTGTTTTGGCACTGATTTGGGTTTCGGTGAGGAAGAGGAGTTGGGGCCTGTTAGCGTGGAGGAAATGGTGGACGGAGTTCAGGTTAGAATTTAGGCCACATATATTCGAAAAGGATATGTTAAATCTTGATGTTGGCGCCCCCTGTACACCCCTCTCCCGGAGATCCGAATGGAGGGGTATTTTGCCTCCGGAATATTTTGTACAAGGAGGAGCCATCATCATTTTTGTTTATGAGGGAAACCGACTCATACACCAGAACCGGAAACGTCCTTTGGGACTTCACCGGCCCCTTGATGTATGGGGTGGTACCTCCTCGGGCGTGAGATTTCGATCCACAGAAATGCCAACAAGTGAATAGGACTCATTACTTTGAATAACTTGGTTGTTCATTGTGATGGGTCTAGAGCTGGTGTATCTCTTATGAGAAAGAAAGCAAGACTGTGATTTGGTGGGGTTGAATTGTACAAGATTGCTACTTCCCCAGTCTAATATTTTTTGGAGATTCACGGAGACAGAACCCTCCATGAGTCTGCGATTCTCGTCTAATTGGGCTAAAGAGACAGGTTTAGAATACTGTATATTTGAGGGTTACCGTCGTCCGTGTAACTGTGAACTGGGTTGTAAGAAGTTTAGAATTTTGTATCCTCTGATGACGCTTTCGTTGTTAGTGAAACGATCATCAGATCTTTAACCCATTAACGCCCAAATTCTTTTTTTTTTCGTCAAAATTCTATAAAATTTTAATATGTTGCTGCTATATTGCACCTAGTCAGTAAGAGTGATTAAAATGATCAAAAAGATTTAGTTTTTTTCAAAAAAGCTGTCCTATAAATAGGACACTGGGAGGATATGAATAGTTTTGCGGAATGAAAGTAAAATTTGAAAGATGATTAGAATATTTATTTTTCAAAAACTACAACAAAATAGGTCGATTCTACAGAGAAAAAATAAGGCAGCATAGTATAAATGATCAAATAAGGAATAAACAAGATGTATAAAATAAATTACTCATGGCTTGAGGTGGTATTTAGGGAAACATTGAGTGCATAAAGTAACGTTGCACTTGCTGCAGAAAGTAGTCGGCTTACCCGAGCAGTTTGCATACTGACAGCGCCGTTGTTTTTCACGTTTTTCCAGAAAATGTCCTCTATCATCATACCTGACACCATCAGAAACCTTTGACCTGGAAGTTGAAGGGAAACTTAGGGGTCTACCTTTTAGAACACGTTTACCATGCCCAATTTTTAGGTATTCAACTGCAATTGATCTCCTTAATTCCTTTATGGAAATTGATTTCTTGCCATGAATTTTTCGATATAAAAGAAAAGCATTCACCACGGCTATATCAATAATGCGTGTCACTAGGGACCAATACCACTTTTTTCCCCTCACTGAAATATTGTGTTTTTCCAACAGCCGATCGTGCTGGTCTACACCGCCCATATAATGGTTATAATTGTAAATTAGTCTTGGCTGGGGAAGAGCAACTCGCTCTTTTTTTTCTTTGCTCCACCGAGGAGCAAACGCTATTGGTTCAATTGCATCGAAATTTGTGGCAAGTGTTACACACTTATTATCATTCCACTTTACGGCAAAGATTTTATTTTTTTGATCGAACTGATAATCATATGAACCACGGCCGTTTTTTTCAAGTTCTTTAGTCGACTTTAGTGGACATTTTTGCGTCATATTTTCCCTGATGGTCCCCGTCGCTCGAAAACCTAGGTCTTTTAGTCTACACAATAATGTATAGCTAGTGAAAAAGTTATCAAAATAAATGTAATAACTTTTAGGGTCTTCAACCCCAGACAACATTTTGGTAACTACTCTGGTTCCAAGCGAGTCCATCGATATTTCTGCTTGGTCTTTGCCGCAGTATAGGGAGAAATTGAAACAGTAGCCATCGTTTCCACACATAGCCCATAATTTATAGCCAAATCTGATAGGTTTTGCCCTTATAAACTGCTTCAGTGGGTGGTGTCCATAGTATCGAACAATCATTTTATCAATGGATAGATTTGACTGAAACACTCCCCATTTAGAAAAAATTGAGTTTACCATTTGAATAAGAGGTCTAATTTTGAAAGATGCTTATTTTCATCGGCTTTGGTATTGTCTTGAAAGTAAATTACGGATTTAATTTCTAAATATCCATTGCGACTCATAGCATTACGAACCAAAGGTATTCCTAAATCCTCACTCTCGGACCAGTAGTCCCTTTCACTTGGTAAAGTGTGATAACCAGAAAATATTAGAAATCCCAGAAAAATTTTGATCTCATCTATAGATATACTAAATGAGTGCTTATTTTTTTGACTGGCATACCTCAGGGTTTCTTCCACGAACATATTATAAACATTTTCATCGAAAAATTGTTCAAAAATACCAACAGAAGTTGCTTCTTGTAAAACTAGTTTCAGTTCATGGAGCTTTTGACTTGGGATGTCTTGTATTGGATCAAATCTATACTCTGGAGAAATTATTTTCCAGTCTGCTGTGATAGTTGGTTTGGCAAGTCTTCTTTTATTTGCAGGCAGGTGGCAATCTGCTGAAGTGGAAGGGCTATTTGTGAAAGGAGATGACGGCCGGCTTCTAGCTGAAGTTGAAGCTTGACTTTTGGTTACCAATGATGCTAATGGCAAGCTGTCTTCATCATCATTGTCTTTTTCTATTGTGTCACTTTTTTCATCTGGGTCTTCTTCATCACTGTTGATATCTACCTCTATATTTCCTGGTATGACAGTGACCATAGGTATGCCAAGATCTTCATCATCAAATTCTTCCTCATCGGTCAATTCATCGACTTCAGGTGGTAGAGCTAACATTTCTGCTTCACATTCCGCTGAAAGCGCATACTCCCAGGCTTCCTCCATGGTTTTGAATACCCTTCTCATTTTTGTTGATTTAGAATGAAACCTGAAATAAAATTCATATATTATGAGATAATAGCTAAGATGGTCAAATATTCCCTGAAACGCCCAGCGTCATATTTATATGACACCAGGATTTCCAGGCCTACACACAAAAATCAAGTCACAAACAAATAGAATTTATATTTTCCATAGTAAACTTGACCTAACGCCTTGACAAAGTCACAATAAAAAGTTACTTACCTCGTATTCTATCTACAAATTCACCGAAGTAAACACACGGTGCACAGTGACAAAAAAACGAAAATGTTCAGGCAGCAAGAGCCGAGCTGTAATAACTAATGCGGGCAAACTAATGCAAGCTTGGCAGGCTGTTGTGTATCTATTCTTAGTCGGGGAATACCCGGTATTCATCATGTATCGGTAAGTGCCGGTAATAAATTCAAGAATGCATTGTCCTATAAATAGGACGCCGGGCGCTAACGGGTTAAAAAGATGTGTTGTGATGATTTGGGTTATCCAGGTGTACTTACTAGTATATAACCTATTTGATGCCTTTCTTAAAAGACACATTTGACATTAAAAACATTTTTATGAAAATTCACTATCATACCGCCCTTGCTGCGTCCCGACTTGTTATCTTTTTACGATAACTTAGAGAATGTTGAATATCTTTAAAAATGCCGAACTTCAATAAAAATTAAATACCACAACATACCTGCTACCTTCGTACTAGGCATGGTTCAAGATCTGTAAAGTAATATGTTACCTCATAATTTTGGCGGGGTGTTGGCAAGGGGGGGAACTGTGACGTCATCTTTTTCTTAGACAGTCTGTTGATTTCGACTCGCCGTGTCTTTATTTAAGTATTGAGTTCATATTTTCATTCGAACATTGTTTGATACAGTATTATGTACTGTGTTTTAAGAATTTTGTTGATATAGTATCTTGTCTGCTGTCCAAAAAAAAAAAACGTTAAAAAGGCGGTTCTAGTTATTGTAAGTATTTTGTGTTGTATGTAGTCTGATTGTTTTAAGCTTGGCTATTATGATATATTAAATATACACATGTATTATTTATTAGTTTTCCGCTTGCCCTGTTATAATACAATAATATTATAATAAAATACCAGAAGGATAATGTTGTTAATATTTCCGAAATTGCCTGATTCTTCTGTTAGGCTATGTGTTCAGCTAGGTCTCATTAATAAATGAAATATAATATTATTTCAGCATCTCAAAGAAAATTATTAAGTTTTAGATATATATATATATATATATATATATATATATATATATATATATATATATATATACATATATATATATATATATATATATATATATATATATATATATATAAATATATATATATATATATATATATATATATATATATATATATATATATATAATATTGAAATATCCATTACCAGGTGTTTCTACCTTACAAAGATGGGCCAGCACTATTAATTTAAGAAATCGTTTGCTAAGTGATCTTTTAGGAGTTATGGATATTTGTGGACAAACAAACATTAAGAGAATAACAATTCTCTCATATGGCGAGGTTAAAATATGTTCTATGTATGAATATGACCAACAAAAATTATTGGAGAACATAAATACATGCAAGTAACCATATCAAGAGCACAAATTAATTGATCCATGAAAATACCCGATTTATGTTGATTTCGATATAAAAATGACTAATTGTATGGAATTCCAAAATAATTAGACAGATTCAATTTGGTCATCAAATTATATTATTATAAAAACTACCCCTAAATAGGGGTATATTTTTAAATCAGATTCTGCGGTACTAAGCTTCTTATTTCTAGAAATGGTTATATATGTATTTTTGTTCAGTCTGTTAAATAACTTCGGCAGTAGTAGCAATATACTGAAATATGTCAAGAGTAAACTACCCCTAAATGAGGGTGTGTTTCTGTTAACGTCTGGTAGCCAGTTAATCGTTGAAAGTACTAGTCGTATGTGTATTTTGACCTTAATTGGTTTCATAGTTCTCCCGGTAGCAATGACCAACTGAAATGGCAAGAATAAACTACCCCTAAATGGAAGTATTTTAAAGTCAACTTCTGGTAACGACTGTATTGTTCATAGTAGTAATTGCGTATGTATTTTAACATTAATCGGTTGGATAGTTCTTCCAGTAGCAGCGATTAACTCAAATATGCCAAGAGTAACCTACCCCTAAATTGGGGGGGGGGGGGGGGTCAGTCAACTTCTGGTAGCGAATTTATTGTTGCTATTAGTGATCGTATATATATATATATATATATATATATATATATATATATATATATATATATATATATATATATATATATATATATATATATATATATATATATATATATATATACACAGGGTGGCGCATTGAAAACAAAACGAAACAGACCGATTTGCGTCCAGAGAATTTATTTTTTAAGAAACGCTGAAACAAGTCAATTTTAATATTGAGGGGGACATCTTTTGACATAAAACTCAACTTTGTCACATCAACCCCTTAAGGGTAGTGATAACAACCCTTATATTTTAAATAGGGAACATGAGTCGAGTGTTACGCCATTTGAAAGCTCTTTCTTTTCTGAATTCAGCACACTAATTTTTTTGGAAGTTTTATCAGGTCGTTTAAAAATTATTCAAAGTTGGATTTGCAAGAACGTATTTCATTCATTGTGATAATAAATGCACTAATTAGTCAATTTTTCGTTAAAAAAACTAAAAAACAAAACCAAACGTTCAAAAATGTTTATTCAGTTGAGTAAGTGTTCAAATTGTTAATCACCAGCTTCCATACAAAAGTACAATATTTGTTCAACACGAACTCTGACATTCTGGAGCATTTGTTGAGTTATTAGACGGCATTCTTCAACAATGCATCGTCGTAATTCTTCCAGAGACCCCGGTTCTGTTGTGTAAATTCTACTCTTTAAATGACCCCATAGAAAGAAGTCCAAAGGAATTAATTCCGGTGATCTAGGGGGCCACTCAATAGCACCTCTACGCCTAATCCATTGCTCTGGAAACTTTCTGATCAAAAACCCCCTAACATATTGTGGAAAATGCGGAAGAGCTCCATCTTGTTGAAACACTAATTTATTTTCTTGATAACGATCATCATTTCCAACAATGTCAATTAGTAGAGGGTAAACGATATCTTCTAGTAACTCCAAATACGTTTCGCCACTTAAATTGCCATCAAGAAAAATTGGTCCGATTAAACGGTCTCCAAAAATGCCAGTACAGATATTCAATTTCTGTGGAGTTTGAGTGTGGACTTCGTGAAAATTTCTTGGATTATTATCTGCCCAATAACGACAATTATGACGATTGACTGTAGAGTTTAATAAAACGTACACTCGTCTGAAAAACAGATATCAAACAGAAAGTTCCCGTTATCAGCCTTTTGGAGCAGTCATAACTTCACAAAACTCCAGCGGCCGATCAAAATCATCTTCATTCAGTTGTTGTACAAGATGAATTTTATACGGGTGAAATTTATGATGCTTTAATATTCGCTGAATAGTTCTTCTTTTGATGTTTGAAACAGTGGCTAATTTTCTCGTGCTCAAAGTTAGGTCTGCAGCAAATTGTCCTAAAACTTCAATCTCAGTAGTCTCATTTCTAGCTGGAAATTCACGTTCAGGATTCCGTTTTTTGTTGGCTATTGTTGTTGCTATTAGTGATCGTATATATATATATATATATATATATATATATATATATATATATATATATATATATATATATATATATATTTGAACCCTAATCGGTTGCATAGTTCTCCCGGTAGCAGTGATAACTCAAATATGACAAGAGTAAACTACCCCTAAATGGGGATATTTTTCAACCAACTTCTGGTATAAAGTGTATTGTTTCTAGAAATTGTTATACGCGTATTTTGACCTCAGTTAGTTAAATAGTTTCGGCGGTTGTGTCAATAAGCTGAAATATGTCAAGAGTAAACTACCCCTAAGTAGGGGTATTTTTAGTCAACTACTGGTAACGAGCTGGTAGGTACTAATAATGATTATATGTAAATGTATAGTTTTGTCAGATTCATAGTTTTTCTGGTAGCACTAAAAAAATGAAAGAACGCCAAGAGTAAACTACCCTTAAATAGAAAGATTTTTCTTTGAAACTTTAGTAGCAAGAAGAGATTATCATTAGGTTGCAGAATTTTCAATATCAAAGACATCCTTAAAGATTAAAACATCGGTCCGCAAGATTCAATTTGGTCGCAAATTACATCCCTCCTATAAAAATAAAGTTTTTATCATTATGGGCTACACTAAACAGTTTATTTAAGACAATTACGTTAATACATTTTATAAGCATCATATTTGTCTAATAAAGTAGGTAAATAAATAATAATTCGTATTTTTCTGTACCTAAACTATTTACTACAACGTGCATTAAAATATACATTTAGAAAAAGATGACGTCACGCTTGGGATTGAAGTTACGAGGTAACCTATAAGTTTTATAGATGTTGGGCATGGTTGACGCCTAGTACATACCTAATAATAATGTAATTGCCGTTCCAATTAACTTTATTGTATAAAAATATAAATAAATGAAGAAATAATTTAATAAATCTCGTTCTAAATGAACTACTCGCGCCGTGTGCATGCAGCTATGTACACTGAAGGGAAATGCCACAGGCGGTGTTATTACAGTTTGAAGTTTAATTAGACTTCACGCCGAATTCACCCTCTCTAGTAACCGATAGCTCTGAAGATTTTTTACAAAACGCCCGAGACCATGATTTATTTTGTGTTAAAGCTGAGATCGTTAATTCAGGGCTGCAGCTAATTGACAGTGGACCGTGGAGGCATTAATTAAGTGCAAGCTGTATTTAATTATCCTCGGCGCAAAACTTATGACAGACACAACAAAACTGTAATTCTGTACAATATGATTTAGTGAGAGTTTCAGCCAGTTAGCTTGTCTGTAATTACCTAAAAAACATAATGACCAAAATTAACTTACCAATTTAATAAGAAAAGCTGAAAATAATTATTATACAACAACTACTCCAACTACGAGTCACATCATTCTCATAAAGTAGTGGGCACGCCACAAAGTCTATGCTATATTTTAACAAGCTATTTTCGGTTCATCTACTGTGTAACGATTGTGTTTTCCAGCATCGTTACTTTGTTTTTAAAAAAACATTTAGAAACCCCCAGGTATCGTAAATGATGGAAATAAACCCCATCTGCATTGAACATTTCATGTTTTGGCTGCATCATTACTTCATGAAAAGTCGGTAAATCTTTCGGCACTATACACCCCTCACTGGCTCTCAAATGGTTACGTTAAAATTCAAGTATCTCTTTGTCAAGAGAAATCCTTGAACAAGTCAGAACTCATAGCAATACGGAGGCAAGGAAAATTCCACTAGTGAAGACATTTGGTTTCCATAGCCCGTACTAGATTCAAGTTATTTGCCAAAATGTTGCCGATTTTGACGTTTTCAATCGCAACTTTGACATTTTGAGGAAAACCCCAATTTTCTTTAATGCCGATAACTTTTTTTCTTTTGACCTACAGAGCTAAATTTTGGTAGGTAACTTACCTTTAAGGATGTAAACCCGCACACCGAATTTGATTGCCCTTACTTTGTTAATTCCGGATATATATATATATATATATATATATATATATATATATATATATATATATATATATATATATATATATATAGTTTAAAACACAAAATTTTCCAGGAAAACCTGGGCAGATTTTCCTGGCTAACAAACTTATCCAAGCCATTTGCAAAAGGAATTTATTCACCAAATTTAATCAAAATCAGCCCATTATTTTTTGAGTTATCGGTGTGATACACACACACACACACATATATATATATATATATATATATATATATATATATATATATATATATATATATATATATATATATATATATATATATATATACAGGGTGTCCCTCTAACAATAGGCCAAACCCATATATTCGGATAGAGCATCAAAAATTAAATAGACTTTCATTAATACGTTTTGTCCGATTGTTGCTTGTTTTCGATATACAGTGTGTTAAATTTGACTTTGAAAAAAATTAAATCGCTCGTTTTTCTGCTAATTACTGGAATATTGATTTGGAACTTTATAGTAGGGGGTTATGGAGGATGCCGCTTCCAACCGTGATACCTATTTTGAGATACATCATAGTTGGCGCCACCTACACTAAACCCGAATGTTTTACAGGGGCATAACTTTTTCGATGATCAACTTTCTGCAAATCTGTTCAGAAAAACTGAAAACTACTAATTTTTTGTACGAAAAAGGTATACTTAGTTGAAACTCATAAAGTGAGTGGTTACCGAGATATTGCGGTTTTAATAATGGCGTGCATTGAAAATCTCTCAAATCTGAAATTTTATTCTGGCCCAAAGTTCATCTCTGGAGTTACAAACATTATTGTGTATGTACCAGTTGTTTTAAGTAACCCCAATGGAAAATTCTAGAGGATTGAGGTCGGTGTATTTTAATCATAATTTTCTAATTCTAAATCAATTCCTAAAAATTGGGAAGTTTCTCTGGATTTAATTCGATTTCATAGAATAAGTATGTTTTTGGCAAATAAAAGATGTATTCCTGTGGACATATCACGGCGCTAATAACTATAGCAGTTGATTGGCCAGGTCAACAACTGTCAATGAAGTAGATGAAATATCTTTTGTTTTTCGTTTTCATAGGGATGTCATTTGCGTAACACAATAAACATAATCTGTCAATTTTGACAAGCACATGGTTTTTCAATTAAGAGCAGTAGGTAGTTATTATTTCTGAAATGCCTCGCCATAATGAGTTTAGCAATATTGAGAAGAGAGATATGATCTGCGTTTATGCGCAATCAAACTTCCGTAGCCACCAAGCCGCCGCCAGATACTTGGAATTATATCCTAGTCGTAGACAACCAGATCACAAGACCTTTAGAAGATTATACGATAAATTAGGTATGTAAAAGAGTAATATGCACTCATTGCCATTGATTATTTCTGAAACGAAAGTTTTGACAAAATTCACACCTGAGGGCTGGAAAAGTCGTGAAATACACATTTTGTTACACGGATGCGTCTATCTAGATTGGATTTTTGTGAACGCATTTGTCGGTATCAGAATGACGATCCGTTTTTCTTCAACAACATTCTATTTACTGACGAAGCGACATTCACAAGAAGAGGAGTTTTCAATTTCAAAAATGCTCACACATATGACAGCAGCAATCCTCATTTGACGCGAGAACACCATTTTCAACATGAGTTCTCCATTAATGTCTGGTGTGGCATACTAGGCGACGTGTTGTTGGGACCAATAGAACTTCCTGCAAGGCTCAATGTGGAGAATTATTCAATTTTCTTGAGAGATCAACTTCCTATCCTCTTGGAAAATGTCCCTCTAGACGTGCGCAGGAGATTATGGTTCATTCACGACGGGGCACCTGCCCATTATGGATTTCCTGTCAGAGAATTTCTGAACCAAAATTATCCGCGCCGATGGATAGGTCGAGGTGGAGATTTTCCTTGGCCTGCACATAGCCCAGACCTCAATCCTCTAGATTTCTTCCTCTGGGGTCACTTGAAAGAATTAGTATACAAGAATATTTGTAACTCCAGAGATTAACTTTGGGCTAGAATAATCGAATCCAGTGATATATTGAAAAACGATTATCAAACTTTTTTTACGGTGAGGCAAAATTTTGGGTTGAGACTAGAAAAATGTATTGCCCCTGTAAAACATTCGAGTTTAGTGTAGGTGGCGCCAACTATGATGTAGCTCAAAATAGGTATCACGGTTGGAAGCGGCATCCTCGATAACCCCCTACTATAAAGTTCCAAATCAATATTCCAGTAATTAGCAGAAAAACGAGCGATTTAATTTTTTTCAAAGTCAAATTAAACACACTGTATATCGAAAACAAGCAACAATCGGACAAAACGTATTAATGAAAGTCTATTTAATTTTTGATGCTCTATCCGAATATATGGGTTTGGCCTATTGTTAGAGGGACACCCTGTATATAAACATATAAAAATTGAAACTGACCCCGGATATGTGTTCTGGGAGGCCTAATTAACGCTCATTTAAAGAAATTTTTTCAAAACTCAAAAGTCGGGATCTCCTCATTAGTGAATTTTTTAAAGAAAATTCACTAAAAGGTTATCTGATGTTTATATTATTTTAAGGTTTTATCTTATAGTTAGTATGTTGAAACAACTGTTTTAGATATTATTTGCGATAGTTGATATGGTAGCTGGTTTAAATAAAGGTTTATATATGTATAGTGTTTTATGTGATGTAGGTTTAGCTATTTTTTCTAAGTGTATTTTATCTTATAAGTTTTATCTACCTGTAAAGTTGAGTGAATTATGCTGTAAAAAAATATGTTTCTTAAATATACGTGTATTTAACTTACACCTGGTGTATCCAATGTCTTTTATTGCTGCATGTGACATAAACAAATTGATAGCATGTATATGCTTACTCTTAAAACAGGGAGCTTATTTAGCTAGTGGGTTCAAGTCCTATCAAAATTTTTATTATTATTTCCAAAAGTATAGTTAGATCTTTAAAACACTGAATCTGTTGTTTATAAGTCTGAAATATATTTGTTTCTTATTTTAAATTTTGCTAAATATTGCCCTATTTGTTTTTAGTTATTTCCCAAGTATTTATATGTATATATATATATATATATATATATATATATATATATATATATATATATATATATATATATATATATATATATATATATATATATATATATATATATATATATATATATATATATATATATATATATATATTTAAACAATGAAAAAAACTCCCAAACAGACTGATCAACATTATCTGTTTAATACTTTAAGATCACTTATATTTGTCTGAATTTCACGCACTTTCCAACCCAAGATCAAGACGTAACGACACCTATTGGTATCGGTGTGGTTTTTATTACACTGTATTGCGGCGCTTAGTCAATAGACAAGAACTTTCACAAACTGGGTACCCTTACTGTTGGTTGTCCAAAAGATGTCCCCGCAAAACGCCTTGTTATTTTAAATACCAACAAAATATGGTTGCCTTTATATGTTTACCTCATGTTTGTTTACTTTACAAAAGCTTTAAAAATATATGTGATACTCTCCTGAGCGTTGCATGTATCACACAAAGCAGGTAAGTGTTGTTGCTGTTCTTACTCACAGGTTTTCTCCCTCAGCTGTCTTTCGTGTAGATATGTTGAACTATCTGACCAGCGAAACCTGTTTTGCTTCAACCTTAAGAAAATCTTACTGTTTTTCAAAATTTTTTCTACATTTTTCCATTCTTTTTTTTAATACCAAAAATTCCAATCTATTAATCTTTTAACAAAATTTCAACCTACTTATTATTTTTTTCCGTAACGACGGTCTCTTAGTTAAATTCTGTCTTTTTCAGAGCCTCTTCAAAAATTTTCTATCAATAAACTTTTTTACAATCATAATCCTGTTCATTATTTCCCAGGATACATAATTTCTCATTGTTGTTCCCTTTTACTTTTCCTTGGTTCTATCTGTTAACCTATACTATAATTTTATTGTCAGTTTGACAATTGTACCTCTCAGACAGCTGACTTAAATCTAGATATAACATGACATTCTTAAAATTAGCAAACAATATCTGTACATCTTAATATTCTTATTCTAATAAACATTAACTTAAATTACCCCACAGCTAGTTACACAGTTCGTACTGTCCGAATATTCACTTTCTCTTGCTTTGGATTCTTTCTAATCTATTAGCAATATGTCATATCATTTACCTGCAGTCTATTTTCTGACCTTGATACAACTTTCACTTCTTAATATTCTTAAAACTAGCAACAATAACACCTTAAACTATTTAAACAATTTCTACAAAATAATTTACACTTGCCTTACCTTCTTTTAACCTTTAAATTCAAAGTTTGAGGCATTATTTGGTTATTTATTTGGCGATAAAAACACATTTTTGAGATTAAGTTTTTTTTAAAATTAATAGCTGAATCCACCCTGAGATTAATTTAATAAGGGCATTTTTTTTCTTGTATTAAGATAATAGTAGTGGTAATATAGATCTCACAGAACATATAATAACACACACATATATATATATATATATATATATATATATATATATATATATATATATATATATATATATATATATATATATATATATATATATATATATATATAATAAATATATATATATATATATAACTAAAACAGGATTGATAACACGGCATTTATGTACTATACAAGGAGAAAGGTTTAAGGGCAAAACCGCAAGGAGACAACCGCAAACACGTGTTTCAGGCCTATTAGCCATCATCAGTACGGTATAGCCAGGTGAAGATGGTAACACTCTATATATATATATATATATATATATATATATATATATATATATATATATATATATATATATATATATACTGCTACGTTTATAATTTTGCAGATACTTTACTTTCTTAAATATGAATTAAGTTTCCTTTTGGAAATCCTCTGTATAACTAGTGAAATTTGTAATACAGGTTTCTTTTAAGAGACTTACACTATCTATAGATATAGCAAAATTTAGTTGTTTAGCTTCATAGAAAATTAAGTTTTGCTATTTTTCTCAAAAGGAGTTAGAACGCAAAATTTTTTGATAATAGAGAGGAAGCGATGGTAACATTTTCGAAATAATTCTTCAAACGTGCGCGTGCTAGGCCTTCTAAAATCAATCTTCAAGGTCTGTATAACTTTAAAGTATTAACTTTACTAATATGCTGTATAATAATAGTGTAAAATTTTTATGAAAATTCGTTACTATAACGCACTTGCTGCGTCCCGAAATTTTTTATTTATACAAGCGATAGTTTTTTTTTATTGCCCTCCTGAAATCTTGGTCTTTTTACCATATGCTATGCTTTTATTCTGGAACTTTAATTGAGGCCGTCCATCAAGCTGCAAATATAGTGTATTTAAATTTTTTTTTAATTCTCTACTTAAAAACTTGGCAAATTTTTAATATTATATCATTTGTCATTTTAACTTTGTAGTTATTGAGAAACGACTTGATTCTACGGACTTTTGTGGCTGAAACTTCTCGATCGCTACTTTAAGTAGTATTTTTATGCGTATTATTTGTATTGTTTGATTATCGTTCAATTACGATATATGCCTGTAGCATGTCTCAATTTACGCATGGCAACTTACTACTCTGTCGTTTTCAGGCATTTTAACCACTCAAGTCGTTTAAATTTATGTCTCTCAGATTTTATTTTTAAATTTAAAAAAAAACCTGCTACAAAATGGTATATATTGGTCCAGAGAAATATGTGATATTGCTTATCAATTAGAATTCTTGGAACAACAGCACAAAAGATTTACTTTCATACGGGTAAAATGGCACTCAAAGCTTGAGCTTAATCAAAAGGCCCACTATTTTGCTAAGAAATCAACTAAAACAGGTTGTAAACATGACTTTTACACTAACAGAGATCTACTTCCTCAAGTAAAACATGTGTGTAATATAAGATGGCAGCATCACTGGAATAGGTGGAAAAGTAGCTGTAACAAGCACTTCAGTAGTATCATCCCTAATCTCAGAAAAAAGCCGATTTACAAAGAACTGTTCCTTCCTAGGTATTTGTCTACTACACTTAACAGAATTATCATAGGCCGTGGTGCATTTAAGTCTCATTTGTATAAAAAAAGTTGAAGACAATCCATTTTGCTCATGCGACAATACCAGCCCAGCTGATTTAAATCATTAGATTTTTTCCTGTATTATGCATCATTAAGAAAGAAAAATATTATTTTGTAATTTGATAGAATACAATGTTTCCTTTCCACTTGATGTGACATCACTTATGTATGAAGCTGTTTCTAATAAAAGTGTCATGGTACCTTTCATGTGTTTTGTTAAAGATTCTAAGTTAGCTAGGTTTATATAGCTCTTAGTATATAGTCTTAAGGAATACTAAATAAACGTAGCAGTTTAATGTATATTCAGAGAGATAAAAGTAAGTTCCTTTGTGTCTTTCCTTGTGTTAACCTATTTTGACCGCAGCCTCCCCAGTATGTTAAAAAGTCACCATTGGCTCCATTGGTGTGAAAAATGTCCCAGTGTTTCTCCTGCAGCAACTTGTAGCGTAGATGTGTGCATGCATGTGTATGTGCACATGAAGAAATAATGTGCATTTTCTGTCCTGCACCTAGTGTTAAGTACCGGACGTATAAATCCTGTTGACGTGGGTGCGTATACATGAGTGTATACGCGCTCGCGTATGCGTGTGCGTGGATATATATGTAAGCTTTTTTTTTAATTTCAACAACACACCACGAGGGCTTACAGCCTAAATACTATCGTACCGTGGGTGTTGATAAGGAGGAAAGAGGCAGCTTGTTAATTCTGGACTTGAAGGTTTGGAGGTTCGGAGGAGAAGGAAAAACATGTGCCGCGAAGGAATTCCACAACTTGGAAGTCCTCGGGACAAAAGAGCGGGCATAACAAGATGTTCTATGTCTGGTGACCTGGACAGTAAAAGGGTGCATTCGCTCTGTTCCCCTGGTAGATCTGTTGGGGGCAGCAGGTGGGGGAACTATGGAGGAAAGCTCCTCTGAGCAGTGCCCG
Source organism: Tillus elongatus (assembly GCA_964006375.1). Taxonomy (NCBI): domain Eukaryota; kingdom Metazoa; phylum Arthropoda; class Insecta; order Coleoptera; family Cleridae; genus Tillus; species Tillus elongatus. The sequence continues at coordinate 11,456,340 of OZ023262.1, forward strand.
TGCAGATATCTATAAAAGAGAGAGAGGTCACCAACGGCACGTCGGTGGGCAAGGGATGGCAGCCTTTGGGTGAGGGTAGGGTCACCGATGAGACGTATAGCTCTCTTTTGAATGGAGTCCAGGATAGCGAGTGTAGAAGCGGCAGCGGCACCCCAGATGTGGGAGCAGTATTCGAGGTTTGGCCTTATTTGTGAAGTATATAAGGTATAGAGATTAGCTGGTGAAAAGTATTTGCGAGCCCGGAAGAGGAAACCTAATTTCTTAGCAGCCGCTTCTGCAATTTATGTGACATGTTGGTGCCAATTAAGATTTCGATCCACAGAAATGCCAACAACAGAAAAGGACTCATTACTTTGAATAACTTGGTTGTTTATTGTGATGGGTCTAGGGCTGGTGTATCTCTTGTGAGAAAGAAAGCAAGACTTAGTTTTGGTGGGGTTGAATTGTACAAGATTTCTACTTCCCCAGTCTAATATTTTTTGGAGATCCACGGAGACAGAACCCTCCATGAGTCTGCGATCCTCATCTAATTGGGCTAAAGAGACAGGCTTAGAATATTGTATATTTGAATGGAGGGTGCTGTCGTCCGCGTAGCTGTGAACTGGGTTGGATGTGCTCGAGAGGAGGTCATTGATGTGGAGAAGAAACAAAGTAGGGGCTAAAGCTGAACCTTGAGGAACTCCTGCATTAATTGGATACAGTTTAGAGGAATGGCCATCCACAACAACAGATATGCTCCTGTTGGAGAGGAAATTTGCTGTCCACATACAGAGTTTTGGTGGTAGGCCATAGGCCGGAAGTTTATTAAGCAGCGCTGCGTGCCAGACCTGGTCAAGTGCTTTGGATATGTCTAGAGCAACAATCTGGGATTCACCGTGTTGTTCCATAGACTTGATCCAAGAATGGGTGACAAAGGAATGGAGGTCGGCAGTCGATCTGCGCTGATGGAATCCATACTGCCTGTCGTGGATTAGACTGTGTTTTTCAAGAAATTTTAGTAATTCGGTGTTTATATACTTTTCCATCACTTTAGAGACGATTGAAAGGAGAGAAATGGGCCTGTAGTTGCTGGGAAGTGCTTTGGATCCTTTCTTTGGGATGGGTTATACTCGAGCAGTTTTCCAGTTACTAGGGAATATGCCTTTATTATAAGATATCTGAAACAGACGAGTCAGGACAGGAGCAAGCTCTGGTGCGCATTTTTTGAGCACAATTGCTGGGATCTGGTCAAGGCCAGAGGCTTTCCTGGTATTAAGAGAAGAGAGCATCTTTCGTACCTTTTTAGTTTTGAAAATGATATCAGTCATTTTATGCGCGACATTGGGGACTGTTGGTGGTTGAACATTTGGAGATGGGTTGAGAGTATAATTGCCGGCGAACAACGAAGCAAAAAGTTCAGCCTTGCCCAGGGCGGTAGAAACTATTTCATCCCCTGAGACAAGAGGTGGGAACGTGCTTTTGCAGAAATTATTCCCAATAGATTTAGCAAGAGTCCAGAAGGGTTTGCCGCCGTTGGAGCTTAAGAGCTTTTAATTTTATTATCTATTTTTAGCAAACAGCAAGTGTATAGGTAGATAAGAGAAAAAAAGTTAAAGAGCTTGTTAGATTAACATTCTTAAGACAGGTTTTGCCATTGTGGAAATCAAGTTCAGATGCATCTTTGTTCATTTTGAAGATTGACAGTGACTGAATGAGCCAGTTCTCAAATTCAAAACTAATAAAAAAACCTCCAAATTTTGTGAACCGAATTACTTCAAACTCACAATCTGGAAATGGTGTAAGTAAACATCGAAGTTTACTTGCACCATATCCAGCTACACGTGAAGTCTAATTGCAGTTAGTCTGATACTTTCAAAAATTCAGCGTATTCAAAAATTTTGTTGTATATTTTTCTATGAAAAAACCTTCATTATACCTCATTAACGAAATCGTCTGCGATCTTAAGAAAATGGAGATATATACAAAGTTTTGTTCTAGAGTCTCTAATTCTCATTTGAAAATATTTTCTGAAAATCTCATTGTCGTTACCTTTATTACTTGGTGAGTTTTTAAAATGAAAACTCACTAAAAATAATCTCGTTTATATTTGATTCAAACTCGCATGTTAAGTAATTTTGTGGCAAACCCATTCCAGGAAAGGGACGTAGAGTAGAAATATTAAATGAAAAATAACGTCTTTGTGAAACCAATTTGTTAGTTAAATTGAACGTAGAAAATCGCATGTAACCTTTGCAAGATTTCCATCGGATAATCGTTCTGCGAAATGCTTATTCTAACCAAAGGGACCCACGTGAATAATTGAAGAGTTATATGAGAGTTGCCGGAATTATTAATGCCCCATTTCGTGTTAGTACAACCCGGCTAAATTAAAAGTCGCTCATTTTATTATAATTTACATAGAGCAGTTACCATTTATTCTTGATAAATAATTAATCATCTAAAGCACTGGTCGTTAATTATATTACAAATGGACATTAAGTTAGACATCACTGAACATTGAATGAAAGCCTTCTCGCCAGACAACAAATTTATTTATTTAATTACTTCCCAACGCGTTTCGACCTCCAAGAGGTCATCCTCAGGGGACAAATCTATAATCACAATAAGAAAGGTGTGTTAGAAAAACATTAGTTGTTCCGGTAGGCAATTGTGCACCTTAGAGCACAATGATGACAAGATATTCTCTACAGAAAATGTCAAAAGTTAAAATCACAAGTCACAGAGTAAAATGTTAACCAACAGTTAAGCTAAAATCTGAGAGAGCTATAAAATAACACAAGCAGATACAGTAACACAAGCTAAAAAACTATGTTAAAGCTAAAACATGCAATTAAAAGTTAAATTAAACTAATTTAGCAGTCTCCCTATCCCTAATAATAACGGAGATAGCAATACATTCCCATCCAGTTTGGGACACACTATATACTTGTATACTGCAAGCGTATCGTAAAGAACCTCGGTGGTTCAGGGGTAAGAACGTGTGCCTCTGAACCGAAAGGTACTGGGTTCGATCCCAGGGTTATCTTTTCACTTTTTCAGTACAAACTGTAACATTAACATCAACCGAGGTTCTGGCATTGTATTTGAGCAAGTTGAATGTCTGCACGTTCCGCCCTTCGGAGGGGGCGTAACCGTCGGTCCCGTGTCCATGCGATGTTGGGCACGTTAAAGATCCCTACCCTCCTTACAGAAAGGCAGGGGATCCGGGATAGTGAGGTGAAACTGAGGGGTTCGGCAAAATTCCCAGGATAGTGAGGTGAAACTGCTCCCTGGCGTCGGTGATTGGCCATAGTCGCGGAAATAGGCCGACGTTAGAGAAACGAAAACACACACAAAAAAGCGTTTCGTAAGCCTCGGCATTGGTATAACACACTTTTGCAAGTAGGTATAGTACAAATTCTGATTAAGCAGATATTCAAAAGAATCAAGGAGAAACGTTTGTTAACACAACACTTGTCAAAACTGAACTAGTTGACAACTCATTCAATTTATTTATCTCCATGAAATCCTGCCGATTTTGTTTCACGGGTATCAACATTTATTTATCAAAACACCTTATTAGAAATATGCCTAAAATAGGATTTTTTAATGATTTTGTGATCAATTCTAAAGTGGTTTTTGGACCATTGGAATAATTAGTGGCAAAACGTGCGCAAACGTAAAGTAAAAAAATATTTTTTGTGGGAGGAATGCTTGACTACAAAACTACGAAAACAATAAAGTGTTCAAAATTATTCTTTTGACAATAACTCTGAAACGAGCAGAGATATCTGAATGAGGTTTCCACGTTTTAGTTTCGAAATTTAATCTACTTTCCGATTATGGTTTCGTAATTATACCGTATGATATACATTTTCGGAGTAAAATCAAAAAATTGTTATGATTAAAAATTACGCCCTCCAGTAGCTTTATTGGGAACTACTCTAGAAAAATGGATATGAAAATTGAAAATACAAAACTCAACTTTGTCACATCAACCCCTTAAGTGTGGTGATAACAACCACTATATTTTAAATAGGGAACATGGGTCGAGTGTTACATCATTTGAAAGCTCTTTCTTTTCTGATTTCAACACACTAATTTTTTTGGAAGTTTTATTAACTTATTTAAAAATTATTCACAGTTGACGATGAAAAAACGCATTTCTCTCATTCCGATAAGAAATGTGCTGATAGTCAATGTTTTGTTGGTTTTTAACCAAAAAAAAATACTATCAGGACATTTCTTATCGGAATGAGAGAAATGCGGTTTATTATTTCAGCTCATCGGTCGGTTTGATACTTGATAGGACTACCGAAAATCAATTTCACAATGGTGTATTCTGTAGAAGAAAGAGTTGGAATAATTACTCTTTTTTTTTTTTCAAAAACGATGACTGTGCCAACCGTACCCTAAATTTGTTTAATGAACGACATCCGAACAGACATGTTAACAGAAAATTCATTTTGGAGTTAGTTACAAAGTTTCGACAAAGTGGTTCAGTGGCCAACAAAAAACGGGATCCTGAACGTGAATTTCCGGTTATAAATGAGACTACTGAGATCGAAGTTTTAGGACAAATTGCTGCAGACCCAACTGTGAGCACGAGAAAATTGGCCACTGTTTCAAACATCAAAAGAAGAACTATTCGGCGAATATTGAAGCATCATACATTTCAACCGTATAAAATTCATCTTGTATAATAACTGAATGAAGATGATTTTGATCAGCGGCTGGAGTTTTGTGAAGTTATGACTGCACGAATAGCTGATAACGGGACCTTTCTATTCAATATCTGTTTTTCAGACGAGTGTACGTTTTTAGTGAATTTTCTTTTAAAAAAAATCACTAATAAGGAGATACCGACTTTTGAATTTTGAAAAAATTTCTTCAAATGAGCGCTAATTACAGCCACCTCACAACATATTTCCTTTACCCAACTTTGTCCACCATTCTAAAAAGTAGGCAGATTGAGGCCTTAGAGTGTCCTTACATATTTCCTTTACCCACCTTTGTCCACCACTCTAAGGAGTAGGCTGATTGAGGCCTTAGAGTGTCCTTACATATTTCCTTTACCTCTTGGAAATGGCTCCAAAACAGGAGCCGAAACGTCGAGTTTCCATAAATTCTGGACGCGGTTTAACCCGAGAACCAAGCATGTCTCATATATATATATATATATATATATATATATATATATATATATATATATATATATATATATATATATATATATATATATATATATATATATATATATATATATATATATATAGGTATCACACCGATAAGTCAAAAAATAATGGGCCGATTTTGATTAAATTTGGTGAGTACCTTCCTTTTGCAAATGGCTTGGATAAGTTTGTTTTTCAGGAAAATCGGCCCTCAATAAGGATCTTTTCCAAACCCTGAAGTCTTAGTTCCAACCGTCATTGTCCTTCATTTTACTCAAATGTTTCCAGAAAATTGATTTAAAATAGACCTTTTCTCTGATGCTTGCCAGTAGCCTTAGCTATAGAGTTTAGCGTTTAATGGTATATAATTTTTGTCGAATTTTCGTAAAAGATCAATAAACGTCAATATATCCGTTATTATACGAGATTGTATAATTGTATACATTAATTATAGGGTGTCTTGAGCTACATCTTAAAAAATATTTCTACAATCACAGGGTGGCCCATAAGTCGCTGGTGATACAAACTCTCTCTTTTTTTTTAAATCAAACCTTCTTATGTTATTGCATTTTTGCATATTCATCGAAATATAATGCGTGTTTGTAAGAAAAGAAATTCTGGACGCAGCAAGTGAGTTATGGTAGCGAATTTTGATCAAATGCTTCATATTTGAATAGCTCAGTTTGCTATTAACCTATAGGGTTGACCAAGAAACATGTTTTTTCGGGAACACTTTAAGTTTACTTTCGGAAATTTTTGTACATTTTCAAATAATAAAGTTATTTTGATGAAACATGGCACCTTATTTTTACTATATAGGTTATACTGGTAACCAAATTTGATGCCTGCTTTCTTAAAAAACACACACATATTTGCTATTAAAACATTTTTATGAAAATTCACTACCATAACGCACTTGCTGCGTCCAGAATTTTATAAAACTCTACAGTCAATTGTCATAATTGTCTTTATTGGGTAGATAATAACCCAAGAAATTTTCACGAAGTCCACACTCAAACTCCACAGAAATTGAATGTTTGGGCTGGCATTTTTGGAGACCGTTTAATCGGACCAATTTTTCTGGATGGAAATTTGAGTGGCGAAACGCGTTTGGAGTTACTAGAAGATATAGTTTACCCTCTACTAATTGACATTGTTGAAAATGATGATCGCTATCAAGAAAATCAATTAGTGTTTCAACAAGATGGAGCTCCTCCGCATTTTTCACAACGTGTTAGGGAGTTTTTGAACAGAGAGTTTCCAGGACAATGGATTGGGCCTAGAGGTGCTATTGAGTGCCCCCCTAGATCACCGGATTTAACTCCTTTAGACTTCTCCATATGGGGCCATTTAAAGAGTAGAATTTACGCAACAGAACCGGAGTCTCTGGAAGAATTACGGCGACGCATTGTTGAAGAATGCCGTCTAATAACTCCACAAATGCTCCAGAATGTCAGAGCTCGTTTTGAACAAAATTTGTACTTTTGTATGGAAGCTGGTGATCAACAATTTGAACACTTACTTAACTGAATAAACATTTTTGAACGTTTGGTTTTGTTTTTTAGTTTTTTTTAACGAAAAATTGACTAATTAGTGCATTTCTTATCACAATTAATGAAATACGTTCATGCAACTCCAACTGTGAATAATTTTTAAACGAGTTGATAAAACTTCCAAAAAAATTAGTGTGCTGAATTCAGAAAGAAATAACTCTCAAATGATGTAACACTCGACCCATGTTCTCTATTTAAAATATAAGGGTTGTTATCACAACCCTTAAGGGGTTGATGTGACAAAGTTAAGTTTTATGCCAAAACATGTCCCCCTCAATATTAAAATTGTCGTGTTTCAGTGTTTCTTAAAAATTTTTTTTCTTTGGACGCAAATCGGTCTGTTTCGTTTTCAATGCGCCACCCTGTATATATATATATATATATATATATATATATATATATATATATATATATATATATATATATATACATACATATATATATATATATATATATATATATATATATATATATATATATATATATATATATATATATATATATAATTTATAGTAAATACATTTTTAGCAGCTAATTTTAAAGGAAGCGAAGATAGTGAAAGCAAGAAGTTGAGCTTTTGTGGCAGCGGCTGGACATCGGCTGATACCATAGAAAAAATACACACGTTGTGTAAAATGCTAGGGAAGGGCCACACAAGATAAGGGTCAGGTCAGCTCTAGGGATCACATTTTTAGAACTCTTACAGGAATTCCACGGGGACTTGACATCTTTTTACTTTCAGATTTTGCTGAATATATTTGCACGTAGACCAGGGACGATTAGTGTAGCCACAAAGAAGAGGGTATTTATTTGTGTGAGATTCCCGAAATATATTTCAAACTGATTCTTTCCCTATTATCTACGATTTTACCTTGTGTCATGTTTAGCGGACAAAGTAAATGTAGTAAACATAGAACGAACGACAAAATTTGTTGGAGCTTATACAGTGTGGTACAGCCAAATGGAATAAATTTAGTGTCCCAATCAATGTGCCTATTGATAAAAAAATATTTTAAAATTACATTTTACTACGTGAAAACTTTGCCGCTACATTCAACGAAATACTATATAATGACAATAAGGGACACTCCTATGCTTTAGCATTGGTGATATTTGTGACAAGTACACTAGCGCCACCTCGCGTATAGTACTGACAAGTGAGCGGGTAATTTGAATTGTATATTTACCTGCATATTCTTAATTTAGACAATTGGTTTATTATAGATGAATATAAAAACTTGTACATGACAAAACAGTGAAAATTTTCTGATTATATAGTTATAAATAGAATTTGTATCAACAATCAACTTGAAACCTAAATGAATTCAGCATGAATAATTCTGCAAATTTCTCTTACCCATAATCTTATTTCATCATAATTTTATGTGCTACCTTGAAACCGTCGTTAAACTACTATTTCAAGGGTAAGTATAGGAATATACTGAAAGCTGTTTCTGAGGATATTAAGTTACAATCGGTACTTATCTATAAATAATTGTTCTATGTATAAATGGTAGCATAATACTCAATTTGCTACATCTCTACATGAAAACTGTCTTATTAATCTAATATTTTAAAATATGTAACTGATATACTTAGTACATAATTAAGAAATTGTGAAGATGAAAGGTGAGACTAACTCTTACTTCCGTGAATAAATCTATTATAGGGCTGAATCTGCTATATCTACTTGTCTCTTTAAAAATTTGTTGTGGGAAGATAATTAAAAGCCTTTATCAAGTAAGATAAGTTTAAATATGAAAAAATGTGACGATTTATGCCACACTAAAATAAAAAAGGACACAGAAGAAGACAGTTTTCTTATATTATTTATTATTAATACATTGCATTCATATTTCTTTTTTTATGCACTGGAAGGCAAGTTATGATTGAAGCCTTTCAACCATCCGTTTACGAAGCTTATCTATAAATAGGTACATGATGGTAAATATTACACAATAAATTATCTTCTGCGAACTGTATATATCGGCATAAAAGTGAATCTGAATTTGTCTTCTGCTTCAACAAATTAATTCTTTTGGAAGTGACATTGAAATGTAAAATGCACCTTGTGTCTTCAATACTATATCCAAATGAGTTATTTTTGATAACAGTACCCTTTTCTTGCACCTATAATACAAAATTATCGCCAATCCGCGTTATAGTTATTGTTTAATATTCATTATTAGGCGAATTTGTAAAAAAAATCGCTGGTAACAAAAGAAAACACAAAAAATCATATTCATGTTTCGCCATCCTTTGGAAACCAATGTCATTGATAGATTTAGCACGCTATAATTCGAACACTTATAGATTGCACACACCCAACCACTAACATTCATTGTAAAAAACACAGCTCAAACTTAATTATACACAGTTAAACACCAGCAATTGCTAGTGTTACACGTTCTCGAACGACGTAATATCAGTACTATTCGCTAGGGGCGCTGATATTTTTGAAACACGAAATCAGCCGGAGTGTCCTGTATTGTCATTATAAAGTATTTGATTCGACCCTCTTCGAGTGATAGCTGTAACCCTTCTTCTTCAAGTGCCATCTCCTCTTAGAAGGTTGGCTATCATCATGGATATTCTCACTCTTGATGCTGCAGCTTTGAACAACTCAACGGAAGTACAGTTGTACCATTTTCTCAGGTTATTTAGCCAGGATATGCGTGTTCTGCCTCTGCTTCTTGTTCCCCGTATCTTTCCCTGCATAATATTCTGCAACAATACATATTTCTCTCTTCTCATCACGTGGCCCAGATATTGCAGCTTCCTTATTTTAATTGTGTTCAATATTTCTTTTTCTTTTCTCATTCTTCCCAGTACCTGCTCATTTGTTACCATGTCTACCCAACTTATCCTCAAGATCCTTCTATATGACCACCTCTCAAATGCCTCCAGTCGATCACTTACATCTTTCTTTAACGTCCATGATTCCAACCCATACAGAAACACCGAGAAAACGTAGCATCTCGATATTCTGACTCTAAGTTGTAAGTTAAGATCTCTACTGCATAACACGCTTCTCATTCTGTTAAATATGGTTCTGGCTTGTCCAATTCTTGATTTAATTTCTTCAGCGTACTCATTATTTTCATTGACAGTTGTTCCCAGGTACCTGTACTTACTGACTTTCTTTACTAGTTATCCGTTGATCCATAGTTTTTCCTGTTGCTGAACTGATTTTGTAATGGTCATAAATTTGGTCTTTTTGATATTCAAGGTAAGTCCGCTCTCCTCGCTACTCGTCACTACTTGATCTACTAAGCTCTGTGAATCTTCTATTGTTTCGGCAATGAGTATGGTGTCGTCTGCATACCGGATATTGTTAATGGGTATTCCATTGACCTTTACTCCTATTGTTGTTTCTTCCTGTAGCCCTAAAAATTCTAAAAAGGGAGTAGAGGGCTGTGATCCTTCACTTGAAAAACCTCTTCATTCTCTATTAAAAAATACTATGGTTTTAATCAACAGTAAAAAAATAAATGAATTCAATTGACACACCCACTAAAGAATTAATTGTTAATCGCGTTTCGTCCTTACTAACGAAAAAAAAAAGAAAGTCATCAATCTTATAAGTACATTTGGAGAACCTAAATCACCACAACATATCTTTTGAAACGACTAACGATAATTTCTGTAACAAAGTTGGCGTCATCAGAGGATGTAAAATTCTAACTACTTACTACTAGCATCACATTTTATACGGAGTGTTAGGTAATGAACGATACCTAAGGGAGGCTATATCGCAGGCAAATTTTCTTCGTAATGTATTTTAATTGGCGGACGAGGTTTTTTAACTTCCTTTATCACTTTACCTGACAGGATTCGGAATGTTTATCTGCATCAAAGACAGAGCGCAAACAGAGGACTACAAAACCAGTGGCGGAGCTCGGTTTAAGGAACTATTGTTTTTATTGCCCTAGCAATATAAATACTTTCGTACTCATCTAGCTTCGCTGGCTGCCTAACATTTTTGATAAGTTTCATATTTTTTTATCAATGTGGTGGTTATTATCCCAGATATGTTGTGCCACGTATGACTTGTCTACACCACCGTATCTCAGCTGTTCCAAATGTCCACGAAATCAAGTCTCAATGGTTCTCGTTGTCTGCTCAACGTATTTAAGATTACAATCTTTACATCCTATTTCTTAAATTATTTTTCGTCGAAAAAGTTTGCTGCAAATCGGCTTTTTAAAAAATGCTCTTGAGACCCCTTTTGATACGACCTTTAAAAGGTAGGCAAACTAATTAACTCTCTTTTAAATTTTTTCTGAATGTAGTGCACTCCGCTAACATTTACTTTGTTTTGTGTCTACTAATTAATTTTTCCGCTACGCAGTCCGAATATCCGTTATATTTAGCCACGTTTTTAATGAACTCTAATTCTATACTATATCTACTCTTACCTAAGGGACATTTTATTAAGGTATTTATTAAGGAATTTAAACCGGCCGTGTTTTGTGTAAACTCAACTAAAACTACTGCCAAAGCATCAGAGAAAGGGTCTATTTGTCATGAACTTTCTGAAAATATATTATTAAAATGAAGGGCAGTGATGGTTGAAGCTGAAACTTAAGGGTTTGCAGAACACTCTTTACACAATACGCATTTCTTTCAAGTTCTTTGCCTGAATGTTGCCAATTTTGATGTTTCAAATCGCGACTTTTTACCTTTTGAGGAAAATCCCATTTTTTCCCTTTAAATTCCTCCAACTTTTTTGTCTTTAAACTTACAGACCTAAATTTTTTGGTAAATTGTTCACCATTTATATATATATATATATATATATATATATATATATATATATATATATATATATATATATATATATATATATATATATATATACATATATAGGGTCCGGCAAGTAGAGAGGGTCACATAATTATCTTCACAACCGCTCTACCTAGAAATGTCAAATTTGGTATCCATGGATATACCAGTGTTTCGCATAACCGAAAATTAGTTTCATGTATACAGAGTGATCAGTTTCCCTGTGTTACACCAAACTTGTATTTTTTTTAATGGGATACCTTATATTTTATTTTATTTTTTGTTAGAGCATTTCACGACGAGTAAAATTATGCCCAACAGTAGGGGGCTGGGATTAACGGTTTAGCAGTTATTCAATTGTTTGTCCGAAATTTTATTCCGATTCAATACGACATTGCTGCCATGTCGTCGTAAAACCTGTCAATATCTGATATTACCATGACTTTTGACTCAATGTAGCATAATAAAATATGATTATATAGCTTGCGGAAGTATCCACCAGGGTGTTACATTTTACAAAGCTCAATTTTTCTCGAAAATTTCAAATGAAACACCCTGTATATGACTACGACATCAGATAGCGGATTTAATAAGCCTTCTCCCAATACCATATTTGCTGGGGTTCAATTGGCTGGATCAGCAGAAACTGATGGATCATTTGTAAACGTCTGTGCTTTCTTCTTTCTAAAGGTGAATTATAATTTGTACAGGCTTTTACTGAAAATCATAGACATGGGTTTTAATGTAAATTGTTTCATCGTTTTTAGATAATTGTACGGTGAAATTTATTTTTTACTTAATTTATAAACAACAAAAATTAAATAAAAATAATGGTACCACATTAATTTAATACGTACACGAAAGATTTCAAATAATTGAAATATTCAACTAGTTAGCAAAATAACAGTTTTAATAACAAGTCTAATCTTCGCATGATTTGCCTAAGGGTGGCAGCATAGATTTACATACTCAGAATAATTCCGATTTAATATAATTATCACTGAAACGCTCAAGTTGTTGCCTAGCAACTAACTACTGAACTTTTATTAAAAATAATAAAGCTATTTCACTAGTTTAACAACAAAATAGTGAAACTACGTGTACTAGATTATTTTTATCAATACAGTAATTAATCGATGTCTGCATTTAGTATGGGTTATTCAGTTCAGGAGAGAAAGGATATGTTAGAGACATATTGAATGCCAAAAAGTGGCAGTCCGTGCATCGCGAAAATACAGGTACATTTCTTTGTTCATTTACACTGAGTTTCCTCTAATTCTTACAATAATTATTTAGGGATTGGTACCCAGAGCGACGACACCCGGATTATTGATCATTTCTGCGTATTTACAATACATTTTCACAATTCGGAAGTGTAATAGGTAATCAGCCAATAACCCACGTAAAGTCAATTACCAATGAAGAATTTTCGTAAAATAATTTACTTCATTTGCAAGAAAATTCAGGTTTATCAGCTACACAACTAGCTTTAGTAAGCGACGTTTCAAATAGAAGTGTTCCCAGAATAATGAAAATGTATAATTATAAGCCTTACCGGTGTCATTTTGTTCAAGGCCTCAGAGATGGCGACTATGTGAGCTGCTTAGAGTTTTCGTATTGGTCGAATGAAGCTTTGAATATAGATTATAAAACTTTAAGCCATATCGTTTGGACGGGTGAGTCAAAGTTCACAAATAATGGTGTGTTGAATAAGCATAACAGTGTAAGATGGGCAACGGAAAATCTACACTGGGTTTTTTCGAGGAACTACCAAACTGAATATAAAACCAACGTATGGTGTGGGCTATTAGAAAATAGATTGATGGGGCCCGTATTTTTTGAAGAAAATTTAGACGGGACGACTTACCTCAATCACCTAAACACCCATCTGGACGATTGGTTGGATGATGTTCCACTGAATGTCCGATCTAGGATTATTTTTCAGCACGATGGATGTCCAGCTCACAACAGCAGGATAGTTGTGGACTATTTGGACCAAGTTATAGGTACAAATGCCCAAATACGATGACCTGCAAGGTCCCCAGATTTGACTTCCATGGACTATGTTTTTGGGGCTACATCAAGGACCAAATCTATTCAGATTTTGGCATAGATCCTGTAGTTAGCGTTCACAATCGACAACAACCGATATTAGATGCATGTCGGAATGTTGATCGGGAGATGATCCATACTGCTACGCATAGAAAAATTATGGAAAGATTAGAACTTTGCGTTCAGCAAGGGGGAAACGTGTTCGAGCATCTGATTTGAGATTTGTTACTAAAATTGTTATTTTATTACATTCTTGATTATTTCGTTTATGTATTAAATTAATGTGGTACTATTATTTTTTATTTAATTTTTGTTGTTTTTAAATTAAGTTAAAAATAAATTTCACCATACAATTATCTAAAAACGATGTAACAAATTACAAAAAAATGCCCCGTCTATGATTTTCATTAAAAGCATGTACAAATTATAATTCACCTTTAGAAAGTAGAAAGTCCAGATGTTTACAAATGATCCATCAGTTTGTGTTAATCCAGCCAATTGAATCCTAGCAAATATGGTAGTGGAAAGAAGCTTACTAAGGCCGCTATCTGATGCCGTAGTCATATACAGGGTGATTTATTTGAAATTTTCGAGAAAAATTGAGCTTTGTAAAATGTAACACCCTGTATAAGTGTGTATTTCCGCAAGCTATATAACCATATTTTATTATGCTACATTGAGTCAAGAGTCATGGTAATACCGGATCTTGACAGGTTTTGCGACTACATGGCAGCACTGTCGTGTTTAATCGGAATAAAGTTTCGGACAAATAATTGAATAATTTCTAAACCGTTGATCCCAGGCCCCTTTTGTGACACATCGTTTTACTCGCCATGAAGTGCTTTACCAAAAAATAAAATAAAATATAGGCTGTCTCATTTTAAAAAAATGCAAGTTTGGTGTGGCACGGGGAAACTGATCACTCTGTATACATGAAACTAATTTCTGGTTATGCCAAATACTGGTATATCAATGGAAACCAAATTTTACATTTCTAGGTTAAGCGGTTTTGAATATAATTATGTGATCCTCTCAACTTGCCGGACCCTGTATATATAATTGAAATTGACCCTGGATATAGGTTCTAGGGGGGTCTGGTTCGCGCTCATTTGAAGAATATTTTTTAAATTTATAAAAGTCGGGATCTCCTCGTTAGTGATTTTTTTTTAAAGAAAATTCACTAAAACAAGCACTTGTAAAACCACGGGAAAAGTCTGCGACTGTATTAAATATGGAATGGTTTTACTATATTACGACAAGAACAAACAACGAGATATGCTATTCAAATTGAATTAAGTCTTAAAACTTTCATCTCCTCTTCACCAAATTATTTTTTATACAAAAACTAGCTTAAAAATTCATCGGAATACCAACAATCTGATTAGATAACTGTAAAGTAAAATGAGACTGAAAAATGATAAAAAGTGAAGTCACTAACTAGGATTAGAACTCGTCATAATACATGTTATTTGTTCACGGTTTTACAATTTACACAAAACCATTTAAATTTACAATGGATTTTTTGCTCATATTTTCACGAAATCAAGGAAAATAACGACTCAGACACATATCTAGGAGCGTCGTTAGTTATTTCTTGTAGTATTTTTCACTCATATTCTGATCAATCAATTTTGACGTTTTAACTTTTTTGAATCAGATTTAATTAATTAAAAATTAATTTACCTCAAACTTTTTTTTCTTTTAAGATAAATATCTGAATTTTGGTACATAATACACCCTTCATAATAGAAATCAGCGTGCCAAATTTGGTTGCCCTCACTTTGTTACTTCCGGAGATATAACTTTCTTTCGAAAGGAAACTCAAAATTTTCCGGGAAAACCTAGGCCGATTTTCCTGACTAACGAACTTTGATCAAAATCGAACCATTACTTTTTGAGTTATCGGTTTGATACGTATATACAGGGTGTCCCACGTCGAGTAATATATTAGATTATTTCCGAAAATATACACTTTTCAGTGCTGAAAATTGGTATACAGGGGTTTCCGAAGATGCTCTATTTAATGGAGACAATTTACAAAACGGCGTACTTCCGGTTACACAGTAAATATATATATATATATATATATATATATATATATATATATATATATATATATATATATATATATATATATATATATATATATATATATATATGTATATATATATATATATATATATATATATATATATATATATAAACATCGTTATTTGAAATAGAACAGCCTGTATATTATTCCATTTTCAGAATACTCATCTAATTTTAGGTTAAAAGTTATGAGGGTATGCTCTCCCTATCTTCAACTGTTTTCGAGTTATGTCAATTTATTTGAGAATTCTGTTCAAGGGGAGGCTGACTTAATGAAGGTGATTTCGTGTCGTGTTAGGATGCTGAAAATTCTTTAATTTGTCAGACACGTTCCAAGTCCGTTAAGCTTCGATATGATTGTGAGGAAAAATTGTTTCAAATACAGGGTGTTTTGTAGGATGTATTAGAATTTGGTGTGCTTTAAACTAGAATAACTCATTTATTTCAAATGGAACACCCTGTATATTATCTTTTCATTGAATAGAGCAGATAATTATCTTTTAAACTGTATTAGCATTCCTTATACCTAAAGTTGATAATTGTCGAGATATTTGCGGTTTACCAAAAAAAAAGAGACTAATTTAGGAGTACGTCTAAAATCTGTATGAATTCTAAGAGTGCTATGTGATGTTTGACATTTTCACGTTTATTGTCAGTTTTATATTTTTTTTTCGCAACGTGAGTTATTTTGTCTTTGTTGTCTGAATTAATAGGAATTCTACGTTATAATGGATAATGCCAGCTATTCAAACGAACAATTGCTGAATTTATTTTATTTTCATGGAGAGTGCAACAGAGTGGTCAGCAGAACATGTCGGCTCTTTAATGATAGGTATTCCGAGTCCAGTTACAGAAGACGAAGACACATAACTTTCTGTGTTTTCTTATTTCGAAGCTCATCCAAAATTGTCAATACGTTCAGCTGAACATGATATGAACATAGCACATTCCTCCATACAGAGAATATTGTCAAAGCATAAGATGCATAATTATAAATTTATAAGTGTACAAGCTCTGGAACCTAACGGCCCAGCCCAACGAATTGAATTTTGTCACACTCTCCCATGAAGGAATATTTAACAGACATAATATTCACTACTGGGCTCAAGACAATCCTCATGTCAAAAGAGAACGCTGTTTTTAGAAAAAAATCAGCTTTAACTTGTTTGCTCTTCTGATGGATGATAAAATATCGTACTGCATTTACGATAATAATCTGACAGCTGTGCAATACCTAGAGATTTTTCGAACCACTGTCTCTGATTTCTTGGACTATTTACCACTTACTGCGTATGTGAATTGTTGGTATCAACTAGATGGGGCTCCTGTGCATTATTCAGCGGAGGTGAGGAGCTTTTTAAATTATGAATTCGGAGAGAGGTGGATGGGACGCGGCGGAACATACAATTGGCCCCCAAGGTCGCCCAACCTCACTCCTCTGGATTTTTATCTATGAGGTAAATTGAAATCAGATGTTTATGCGACTTCAGTCAACACTAGGGAAGAACTTGAAGATAGAGTCCATAATTGTTTGGATAATATTGATCCCGCAGAAATACGGCGTACAACAAGTGAAGGAGTTGTAATACGCTTAGAGCGATGTATTAGTGCGAATGGTACACAATTTGAACAATATCAATCATGAGTTTCTTAGATAGTCATAATCATTTTCAACTTTCAATACTTTTGGTTATTCTCTGTTATTTGTTGAAATTTCATTAATATTAAATTAATTTTTTTTTTGCTAACCCGCAAATATCTCGACAATTATCAACTTTAGGTATAGGGAATGCTAATACGGGTTGAAAAAGAATTATCTGCTCTATTCAATGAGAAGATAATATACAGGGTATTCTATTTGAAATAAATGAGTTATTCTAGTTTAAAGCACACCAAATTCTAATACATCCTACAAAACACCCTGTATATGAAACAATTTTTCCTCACAATCATGTCGAAACTTAATGGCCTTGAAACGTGTCTGACAAATTAAAGAATTTTCAGCATCCTAACACGACACGAAATCAACTTCATTAAGTCAGCCTCCCCTTAAACAGAATTCTTAAATAAATGGACATAACTTGAAAACAGTTAAAGATAGGGAAAGCATACCCTTATAACTTTTAACCTAAAATTAAATAAGTATTCTAAAAATGTAATAATATGCAGGATATTCTACTTGAAATAACGATGTTTATATCTATTTACGGTGTAACCGGAAGTCCGCCATTTTGGAAATTACTTTCATTAAATAGAGCATCTTCGGAAACCCCCGTATACAAATTTTCAACACTCAAAAATGTATATTTTCGGAAATAATCTAATACTACATTACTCGACGTGAGACACCTGTTTATATATATATATATATATATATATATATATATATATATATATATATATATATATATATATATATATATATATATATATATACAGGCTGTTTCAAAAACCATGCACCATCGCTCGTGGGGCAATTCCTTACTAAAAAATAAGAAAAAAAGTTACTGTACACATGGGCCCGGAAACGCATAGTTTCCAATATACAGGGAGTTAAATTTTAATTTTTTTTAAAATTTTTTATAAATAATTTCAAAACCACTGGATTCATTTTAATGAAACTTGGAACTTGAAAGTGTATTATGAAAGTGCATATTTTCAAGTGAAAATCTGCTTACAACTGCGTCAGTGGCGTGCGTACGGGGCAACTGTAAAAATTCATTTAGGGAAAAATATGTGCGCCACTGTCTTTTTCCAATTTTGATACATCAGTTATGAAGCTTATTACATAAGCCACAAAAGCTACCTCCTGGTATTTTTTCGTTCAGGGTATCCCCTAGGAGATATGATTAATTTTATAAAAAGGGGCAAAGTACCGATTAGTCGGCGTAATAATAATAATAATATATGTTTACTGCAACCATAAGAATATGAAAAACAAAACATACAGTAAACATTACAGCAATAAACGTGCAAATAACTAACCTACGTAAAACTTATTGGTGATAAACATTGAAATGAATATTACAAACATTGATAAAAAATGATAATTAAAAAATAAAAATAAAAAATGAAAAAAGTAATCGTAAAGACACCATGATTTTTCCAAACTCTTGTTTTTTGTACATTACTCAATTGACTTTAATAACAAAGCTAAAGAAAATGTTAAAAGTGACCACCATTAGCGTCGTTACAATTATTTAACCTTCTGCGCAAAGATCTTCTTACTCTTCTGCAAATATTTTGATCTTCTCTAATGCTGTCAAATGCATATTCTATTCTTCCCAACAATTCTTCTCGTGTATTTACTGGTGTTTTATACACTATTTCTTTTAAATGACCCCACAAATAAAAATCGAGAGGATTCAGGTCCGGAGATCGAGGTGGCCATGACACCGGACCTCCACGACCAATCCATCGGTGACCGTATGTGTTGGCTAAATATGTTCTTACAACTGCTGCAAAATGTGCGGGCGCACCATTATGCTGGAACCACATTGTACCATTTCTCATAAAAAGCGGTAGTAACAACGGCAAATCATTTTGTAAAAAGTTTAAATATGATTCATGGTCAAGACGATTCGGTAGAACAACAGGACCAATTATGTGATTTTCAATAATAGCAGCCCAAATATTGATGGAAAATTGATACTGCGAATTTGCAACTCTTAGAGAGTGTGGGTTTTCATCGGCCCATGTATGTAAATTGTGAAAATTTACGATACCTTTTCGCGTAAATGACGCCTCATCAGTAAATAGTACACGTTTAGAAAAATGTTGGTCCTGCCTAAGTTTGTTTAAGAACCACTGACAAAACATTACCCTTGGTTGAAAGTCTCTAGGTAGAAGTTCCTGGACACGTGTAAAATGATAGGGATATAAACTTTGATCCTTCAGAGTTCTGTGAACTGATGATGCCGAAATATTACCCAGTTCGGTGGCAATAATTCTCGTACTTGTACTAGGATCACGTTCAACTCTATTTAATATTGCCTCTTCAACTCGTACAGTTTGGCGGTATCTTCTGCGTCCAGAGTCAGCTTTTAAAGGTTTTAAAGAACCAGTTTCTCTCAAATGTCTTACAATACGTGGGAAAATATTTTTGTCAGGAATTCTTCTTTGCGGATAAGTTTCCTGATAAACTCGCACAGCTTGTCTAGCATTTTGATTTGTTTGTCCATAAATTAACAACATATCAGTCAAATCCGCTAAAGTGTACTTAATGAAAACCATCTTGAGAGGAGGAAATAATATTAATGAGCAGCTCAGTATCAACAAATAACTAAAAACGAAAATACTGCACCGTATCAAAATTTAAAGAATAGCACGAAAACTCTTTTGACGCCTACAAAGCACTTCAAAATTGTAGAATTTAGAGAACTGTCAAAAATTATAGTTTCATGGCACTTTACGATTACTGTTTTCATTACTCCAACGAATCGGTACTTTGCCCCTTTTTATAAAATTAGTCATATCTCCTAAGGGATACCCTGAACGAAAAAATACCAAGAGGCAGCTTTTGTGGCTTATGTAATAAGCTTCATAACTGATGTATCAAAATTGGAAAAAGACAGTGGCGCACATATTTTTTCCCCAAATGAATTTTTACAGTTACCCCGTACGCACGCCACTGACGCAGTTGTAAGTAGATTTTCACTTGAAAATATGCACTTTGATAATACACTTTCAAGTTCCAAGTTTCATTAAAATCAATCCAGTGGTTTTGAAATTATTTATAAAAAATTAAAAAAAAAATTAAAATTCAACTCCCTGTATATTGGAAACTATGCGTTTCCGGGCCCATGTGCACAGGAACTTTTTTTCTTATTTTTTAGTAAGGAATTACCCCACGAGCGATGGTGCATGTTTTTTGAAACAGCCTGTATATATATATATATATATATATATATATATATATATATATATATATATATATATATATATATATATATATATATATATATATATAACATATAAAAATTTAAACTGGCCCCGGATATGGGTTCTAGGGGGCCTAGTTCGCGGTCGTTTGAAGACTTTTTTTTAATTCAAAAGTCGGGATCTCCTCATTAGTGAATTTTTTTTAAAGAAAATTGACCAATATAGAAGCAGGAAGTTTGCCTGTGATTCCTCCCTTTCTAGGCTATCGGTCTTTTACCTAACACATAGTAAAAATACATAATGTGTAGTAGTTTAATAGTTTAGAATATTTCATCCTCCGATGATGCTAACTTTGTTAATGAAACGATCGTCGGGTCTTTAAAAGATATATTGTGGTGATTTGAGTTCTCCAAGCGTACTTATTAGATGACTTCGTTAGCCAGCTCGACTTAACCGGTTGTTCAAGAAAAAAAGTGAATTTTTCTATAAAAAAAATTGTACCTTATATCTATCTTACCATCGACCGTGAGTCACCTGTATTATTATGGAATTAACATCTTAAGAATTGGTTATTTCCAATACAGTAACAATAAGAGTGCACGAGTATATCACTTTGATTTAACGAAACAAATTATCACAGAAAGAAAGCAATAGGTATCTCTTTTCAATAAAAAATGCAAGAGCAGTGGCTCCAGGAAAGTGATGCTGAAATAGTTCGGCTAATAAACAATAAATGGGATAAGAAAGTTCCACCAGAAGGTTTTTGGCTATAAAACAATCTGGCTGCATTATGCTTTAATCTGTCTTTCAGTCAGGATAAGCCGTAGGGTGTATCGCTTTCAGATGCTGACGTTACTGTAAGATTCATGAAGTTTCACCACTAGTATTAATAATATTCCAAGGGAAATTAATGGTGTTAAAGTTTCAATATGCATCCAAAATGCAACTTGCAAAGTTATGATCCCAGTAGTTCCGCTTGCCATTCAATAACTTTATGTCCTTGTTTATTATACAAATAACAATAAGTAGAGTTATAGGGCCTGCTTTAATTGTATTTTTAATCTATTTATTTGCCTATTGTTGTTATTTAAACATGTTTGCGCAGATCAAGGTTAGATACACAAATAAAAAATATGCACAGATGTAATAAAATGTAGGTACACATACATAGTCGAATAAAGACACATACCATGATCTCCTCCGGAAATTTTTTATATCTCCAGAAATAACAAAGCTATGGTAATCGAATTTGAATGAACAACCAGACGTAATATGGGATACCAACAAAACCACGATAACGAATCAACAAAAGAGTTACTGCAAACAAAGAATACTGTTCACAAACAAAAACCATGAATAACTGACGAAGTTTTAAAACTAATGGAAGAAAGAAGAACGTACAAAAATATAGATAACAATGCATATAACCATATACATAGTGAGATAAGAAAAAGAATGCGTGAATCCAAAGAAAAGTGGTGCAGAGAAAAATGTGCGGAGATAGAAGATTTGACAATGAAACACGATGATCTTAACCTCTATAAAAAATTAGGGAGGTGGCTGGTATAAAAAGGCAAAACCAAAGCAATGTTTTGCTAGACAGAAATGGCAAAATAATGCCAGACACTGCAGGGACGCTGGCAAGATGGAAGGATTATATCCAGGAACTATTCGACGATGACAGACAACAAGAAATGTTAGAAGAGGACACAGAAGGAGATTTGGGCCCAACAATAACAAAGGAAGAGGTCATGCACGCGGTAAAAATGGCAAAGTCTAATAAAGCTCCAGGACCCGACGAAATTCCAGCAGAAATAATTAAACTAATCACAGAAGATCAAATGGGCATATTGGTGGAACTATTTAACACTTTATACAATATAGGAATCATTCCCCGCGAATGGCTTAGATCGACCTTCATTACATTACCAAAAAAGGTTAATGCAAAAAAATGTAGTGACCACCGAACCATTAGTCTAATGAGTCACGCTATCAAAATATTGCTAAAGATAATACACCAGATAATTTTTAGGAAATTAGAACAAGATATTAGCGAAACCCAATTTGGCTTCAGAAATGCAATGGGAGCAATTTGAGTCAACAATCAATGTGTTGACTCAAAGATGCATGGACATCAATCAGCCGATGTATGTCTGTTTCCTTGACTACAACAAAGCATTTGATAGAGTCAGCCACAACCACCTCATTCAGTTATTTAAAAGTAAAAATATAGACATGAAATATATTAGAATAATAAATAATTTATACTACAGCCAGACGGCTAATATTAAAGTGGACAATGAACTCTCAGAAGAGGTAAAAATACAACGTGGTGTAAGGCAAGGATGTGTACTATCGCCGCTATTATTTAATCTTTACTCGGAAGAAATCATTCAGAGAGCGCTGAAAGAAACAACAATAGGAGTAAAGGTCAATGGAATACCCATTAACAATATCCGGTATGCAGACGACACCATGCTCATTGCCAAAACAATAGAAGACTTACAGGGCTTAGTAGATCAAGTAGTGACGAGTAGCGAGGAGAGCGGACTTACCTTAAATATCAAAAAGACCAAATTTATGACAATTACAAAATCAGTTCAGCAACAGGAAAACCTATGGATCAACAGAGAACTAGTAGAGAAAGTTAGTAGGTACAGGTACCTGGGAACAACTGTCAATAAAACTAATGAGTACGCTTAAGAAATTAAATCAAGAATTGGACAAGCCAGAACCATATTTAACATAATGAGAAGCGTGTTATGCAGTAGAGATCTTAACTTACAACTTAGAGTCAGAATATTGAGATGCTACGTTTTCTCGGTGTTGCTCTATGGGATGGAATCATGGACGCTAAAGAAAGATATAAGTGATCGACTGGAGGCATTTGAGATGTGGTCATATAGAAGGATCTTGAGGATAAGTTGGGTAGACATGGTAACAAATGATCAGGTATTGGGAAGAATGAGAAAATAAAAAGAAATATTGAACACAATTAAAATAAGGAAGCTGCAATATCTGGGCCACGTGATGAGAGGAGAGAAATATGTAATGTTGCAGAATATTATGCAGGGAAAGATACGGGGAAAGAGAAGCAGAGGACGAAGACGCATTTCCTGGCTAAATAACCTGAGAAATGGTACAACTGTAGTTCCGTTGAGTTGTTCAGAGCTGCAGCATCAAATGTGAGAATAGCCATGATGATAGCCAACCTTCTAAGAGGAGACGGCACTTGAAGAAGAAGAAGAATCAAATTTGGTACGTAGGTTTACGTTATAAATAGTAAACTGTCTACCAAAAATTTGATTTATGTCTTACAAGAAAAAAGTTATAAAAATTTTATCGAAAAAAATATAAACACATTATTATAAGCACAATTGGAGAACGTAGAATCAATTATTCATTCACTGATGACGCTAACTTGGTTAGTGAAACGATCTCTAGGCTCTTTAAAATGTGTTGCGGTGATTTGGGTTGCCTCAATTGTGCTTATAAGTGCTCATCACAGGTTCCAATTTTTACCTAGTGAGAATATTATAAATAACATAAGAAATGTGTATAAATAAAATCCAGTGATAAAGCCTGAGAGAAAATACATGCTACAAACTGTAACCAAATCTAGGTTACAAAAAATAATCAGACAGGCATGGCAAGATAAGTGAGTCCCAATTCAACCAAATACATCAGGTGTCAAATCACTATTTAAAAATTGATCAGGGTATTCAAAACCCATCGCCCTCTCGTAGTTAAATCTGACAACACGGTTAGCTATTTGTGATTGTCATTTGTTATTTTGCAAACTGACAGCAGGGGGGAGTCGAATTCGAGGTTATGTTCTTCTTCATCTTTGTTTACAGACGTCATAAACAAATAAGAAGAAGACGATAACCTAGAAATCAACTCAGAAAATACCTTAGAATCTTAGAATAAGGTACTTATTGTTTACTTTTAATTTTATGGAAGTTTAATTATTATTTACTCTTCATGTTGTATATGAAAAATTTGAGGTAAATGAATGTAAATATCATGCAGTAGTTTAATCTATACCTATAAACATATGTTCAGTGTAAATTATTAAAATTTTAATTTCAAAATGTTGTATTGTTTATATTTGTTTATTTCATTTTGAAAAAGTATAGATACAGCAATAGCAAATAAATGTCGAAAGGGGCTTAGGTGCATCAAGTGCGTTATGGTAGCGAATTTTCGTAAAAATATTCCAAAAGGTGATAAATCAATTTCCCATTAAAATAAAATCTTCAGTTTTGATACATACTAAAACCTATATAAAAGCAGCGTGGGTACTAGATAAAAAAGAATACAATGAGCTTCACAGGCAAGGATAAATTTGTTTTTGATATTTTGTTGGCAAAAACGGTTTCGATTGTAGTAATAGTAATAGTAGTAATGGTGTATTTCCCATCAAGATTTACATGGGGCGTCAAACAGAACTAACGTTTTTACATTCAAATATAAAACGTAACATCGCAAAACTAAAGATAATAAAAACACTGTCAACATATAAAATGCTAAAACTACCCGATAACAACAAATATAAACTAACAAAGCTAAATACGTGCGTTCTAAAACAAACCCTGATAATATATATATGTATATATATATATATATATATATATATATATATATATATATATATATATATATATATATATATATATATAAAAGACATATCATTACAGTTCAAAACATTAAATTACACATAAAATAAATACATGTTAAAGTCAAAAAAATAAAAAAAGTTAAAATTAACTATCACTGTTTTAAGCGTTTTATCTTCTTTGGGGCTACATGGTCCGACAAATAAAATAATTCAGATGATATATCTGCGATATACACTCCTTAAAGTGTCAAACTCGTTCACTCTGTATTATGAACTCTTCCAATGTATAAACTGGTATTTTCAGTAGGATCTGCTTCAGTGCCTTATGAAATTGCTGCGTTGGTTTAGTTCAACCGGCATTCTACTATACAGTTTAAGACCCCAATAGTCCACTCCCTGCTGTGTCTGAGACAGTCTATGAAGTGGTGTTCTTAGACTATCCTTACTTCGGGTGTCGAAATGGTGCTTTTGATTGTTCGTTGGAAATCTGTCCAGGTTATTATGCACATACTTCACACACTAAAACACATACAGTGCTGGAAGTGTCAAAATTCCTTCAAGCCTAAAAGCCCCCCTACAACTCTCGGAGGGCTTCAAGCCCACCTTAATTCACTAAAAAGAAATGTGAGCGAAAATTGCAAAAGAAACAGCTTAGTTGGACCTCCTTAAGCTGCCTTTATCCCATTTTGCAGCTACACCTCCTTAAAATCTTGTTTACCGCACGCAGAACCTCTATATCCATCGCAGGTCCCGTAACTTTCTTATGGGTTGCCCCAAAGGAACTTTTCTTGTTTACATTGTTTTTGTTTATGCATTGAGGGTGATTGTAGGCATGTAGAAGGGGAAGGAGAACCACCGCGACAAAACAGCTAACCAAGATTTTCATATTATGTTTAAATTGTTATCTCATTTCATTTAAAAAAAAATTTCCAGAAATGATTTTAAGTTGCTGTGTTTGCCAGTCTGACATAGTAAGCGGAAATATTTTATCATCTTCAAAAAGTATGGATACACCAACCGTAAATAAGTGTTGCAAAGGGTCTGGGTGCAGCAAGTATGTTATGGTAGAAAATGTTCCTAAAAATATTTAAAATCTGATAGCTCAATAAATTTCCCATTACGCTAGAATCTTCAATCTTGAACCATAGTAACACCTATGTAAACGCACCGTGGGTATTAAATCAAAGAAAAATACCTGCCATATTAGTGAATTTTCTTTAAAGAAAAAATCACTAATGAGGAGATCGCGACTTATAAATTTTGAAAAATTATATATATATATATATATATATATATATATATATATATATATATATATATATATATATATACATATATATATATATATATATATATATATATATATATATATATATATATATATATATATATATATATATATATATATATATTATGTTTATTGATATAAATTTTACAGTATGTTCCACAAACAAGCATAAGCTTGTGCTTGCAGTTAACAAAATTTTATTTTATGTTCCAAACTAAACTGCCAAAATAGTTTTATAAAATGTCACTCTAAAAAGTTTGTTCAGCGTATGTTTCTTTTTCAGCATTTCTACCAATAACACTCGTGCAGCTGCCACTAGTATTTATCTACCATTATTAGAGAATTCATTCCAATATAACTCCAAATTTTTAACTAAAATTAAAATTCTCATCACTGTAATTTTGACATTTCTACCTGACATTTTATATTATATATATATATATATATATATATATATATATATATATATATATATATATATATATATATATATATATATATTTATTTATGCTAACTTAAAAAATAATAGACCGATTTTGATAAAACTTGTTGAGTACCTTCCTTTCGCAAGTGGCTTGGATAAGTTCGTTAGCCAGGAAAATCTGAATAGTTTTTCACCGAAAATTTTGCGTTTTCTTTCGGAAATTTTTTATATCTCCGGAAATAACAAAGTTAGGGCAACCATATTGGGTACGAGGATTTATTCCATAAAAATAATGCCATGTACCGAAATTTGGATCCATACGTTAAAAGCAAAAGAAGTTATAAGCATTATAGTTTTTCTTTTTAAAACATCAAAAAGTCGCATTCAAAACGTCAAAATTGACATGTTCTAAATAAAGAACTTCAAACTAACATTACCGGCGATGTAGCAGAAATTTTGTAAGAAGTGTGTTCTATAAAGTCTTAAATTTAAGCTTCAGCCACCATTATCCTTCATTTTACTCAAATGTTTGCAGAAAATGAATTTCAATTAGACCCTTTTTCTGATGAATTAGCTGTGGTTTCAACCACTTTGTACCTACCCCTTTTTAAGCACATTGCGCGCACGAAGCAATGTGATATTTGGCATAGTTAAAGTGTATATAAACAAGGAGAACAGAAAGATAAAATGTATGTATAT
The DNA here is from genome assembly GCA_964006375.1 of Tillus elongatus. NCBI lineage: Eukaryota > Metazoa > Arthropoda > Insecta > Coleoptera > Cleridae > Tillus > Tillus elongatus. The sequence continues at coordinate 11,483,887 of OZ023262.1, forward strand.
TATGTGATTAATAGATTAAACATTGCTTTCTTCTAATTAGACGAGCGTCTCGCGACAGTAAGAACTTTGATTAGTTTTTTGTCATTTTAACGAAAGAAAAGACCTCCCTGACAGTGCTGTGTACACAAAATCCTCCCAACTGACCTTCCTGACCTGCCCTGACATCAGTTTGCCTAATCAAAAGCTAAAAGAAGTTAAAAGGGAAAGGAAAAGTTAATTATGCTCACATAACCTTGATATATGGCAGGATTGATTTTTCGTCCCATTTTAGCTTTTAATTAGGCACACTGATGTCAGGGCAGGTCAGAAAAGTCAGTTGGTAGAATTTTTTTGTAACATCACGTTAGAAAGGTATTTTATTTCGTTAAAACAACAAAAAACTCATCCAAGTTTTTCCGTCGCGAGACGCTCGTCTAATCAGACAGTAGGATTGATTCTTAGTGTGACGGGTAATATATTCATGTCAATGTAAAACACATATTACTCCTAAGTTTAAACATAAAAAAGTTATGGACAGTTAAAGAAAAAAAATACTAATTAAGTTTTCCTCAAACCGTCAAAGTCGCAATTTGAAACGTCAAAATTGGCAATGTTTAGGCAAAGAACGTGAAACAAATAGGGATTGTGACAAAAAATGTTGCAAGAAGAGTGTTCTGCTCACCCTTAAGTTTCAGCTTAAATCGTCATTGCCCTTTACTTTACTAAAATATTTACAGAAAATTAATTTCAAATAGACCCTTTCTCTGATGGTTTGGCTGTCGGTTTAGTTAAGTTGATGCTTTCGCTGTAGGTTTAGTGAAGTTTATGGTTTAGCGGTCTATAATTTTTAGCTAATTTTTTTATCGAAATATGATGCATGTTTGTAAGAAAAAAATCAGGACGCAGCAAGTGCATTTTGGTATCGAATTTTCATTAAACCCTTCAAATTTCATAACTCAATTTACTATTAACGTAAGATTTGTTGGCCAGGAGGCCAACATTTACGTTTAGTTTCGGAAAATTTGTGTACATTTTCAAACAATAAGTAATTTTGATAAAATATAGTAGGTACATTATTTCTACTACATAGGCTATACCGGTAATCAGATTTATGCTTGCTCGCATTTGCTATTAAAAACATTTTTATGAAAATTCACTTCCATAACGCACTTGCTGCGTCCCGAACTTTTGTATAATTTGACAGGTACATTCCTATTGTAAATAATTAATTTTTTTCTGAAAAACTTTTGTAACTTTGATGAAATTTGTAACACAATTTTTGTAAAGACACTTGCAGTACTTACATATTATATCTAAGACCAAATTTTAATTTATTAGCACCTTATAATTTTTTTCTTCAAATAATCGCTAACTGGGATTCTAGAACACAGCTCCAAGGTTCATTTAAATTTAGAGAATTAGTTTTAATAATATATCTTACTAATAGTGTACAATTCTTATGATAATTCACTACAATAACGCACTTGCTGCGTCCCGAGATTTTTAATTTTCTGTAGTTAAACCCATTGTTTCCACTTATAATTAACAGAGATCAACGAACACGTCTAAACTGCGCTGTAATTTGTATACCGCAGTGACTAGCTCTAGTTATAGCGAAACCGGTCTGCGTTTATAATTATGGTGAGAATACATCTAGCCTTAAATATAAGTCAACCTAAATATTGTGTACATTTTAGAGGATGAGAAAGAATGAAATTGTAAACACACATAGGGTTTTAATGCCTAAAATACATCAGCCTCATTTCTACCGTTAGAATTAGTCAACTTAAAAATCACCTTTGTAAAAATTGGAGTATCACCAATTTCATCGCACACAAATATTCTTGATATCTCAGTGACATGTTGACTGTGACTTTTATAAAATATCACGTTAAAAAACAACCAGGAAAGGCAGCTTTATAATAATGATTGACTGTATTATAAGACTTCCAAGAGAGTAAGCGATCCTTCTGTACCAAGGAGTCAGGATGAAGCTGATAATATGTCGCAAAGGTTCGTTAAACATCTTATAGCGCTTCTTGTAGTAAGGTTTAATTACCGTTATACGAATTTCACGTTATAACCCCCTCAAATTATGCCGTACTCATAGAGAGAACCATCCGCACTCTCTGGCGTGTGTACAAAGAGACAATCCAGGAAGATGTGGAGACAGACAACCGGCAGTTTCTTTGCGGTACATTAATTTCTACACTGTCATCCTTCTTAATCATTCGGAGAACGACACTTTAGGCAGTATATCGTTACTATGATGAAAATCTCTTATGAATTACGGAACTAATTTTCTTTAACCGCTTACATTCATGATCATCACCATCATCACAGTATAACGGCGATGTCATCTTGTCATTGCAATCATAATTATCTGTTTTCAGCAGCACCCTATTCGTTTCAGTGTAGCTTTCGCAAATCATCAATTGATCAAAATTTCCAGTTGTTTTTCTGTTGTTCTGCATCCGAAGCCCGTCTTGCAATAAATTCTAGATTACCCTGAGGATGACCAGTTAAAAAGGGTCGAAACGCGTCGGGACAAGGAATAAAATATTTGTTTGGAAAGAAAAAGCCTTTTTATTCAGCTCACCCAAAGATGTCAACCCCAAACATTTTGACGTTTAGGAACAATATTGGTTCAGCTAGGCTGGCTAGCGTCAAGAATTCTTACAGAAGGTGGTCAAGTGCTTCAGTCTCGTTGTCTATCAGGATTTGGTTCTTTACGACTTGTGTCACAAAGTAACTGTCTCCAAAGTTCATTTAGAATATGTACAGCAGGTCAATCTCACACTCGTTCACTTCACTCGTCCAGAGATTTAGCAGATCCATACTGAAGAGGGAGATTAGAGTAGCTTATTCAAGAAAAGAGGCGATCGATTTGCGACTGAAGATGCATGATGTACTTACAGGTAGGCTATGCATAATAATAATAATAATAAAAATAATAATAATAATAATATTTATTTGGTCCTTTAGTTACAATTATTGTAAATCGGACAAGTCCAAAACTTACAAGATAAAAAAGATAAAAACGTATCACAACTTATCACAAGGGTACGTGCCCACAAATCTAAAATCTAACGAGCTTCACATCACAACAAAAAAGATACGTTCACAGTACAGCTTCACAAAATTCACTCAAACTATAAAAACTATGAGTAATTAAAGCAACCTTCAGTTGCTTCCTAAATTTTTTTGTACAATTTGTGTCCTTCAGAAAACAAGGCAGCTGGTTATACAAAAAGCAACCCGCATAACATGGCGACTTCTTAAAAAAAGAATGGTGACATTTATTCAGGTGAAAAGTATTTTTTTCACGAGTGTTGTGCTCATGAAAATCCGAGTTGATAACAAATTTTCTCTTGTTTTTATGAATGTAAGTTAACAGATGGAACAAATAAACTGATGTTAACGTCATAATGTTATTTTTATTGAAAATGTCACGACAAGGGTGCCCATAAGGTAGATTGTATATTAATCTCAGGATTCGTTTCTGTAGCACAAATATTCTATGGCAGTCCGAAGATTGGCCCCAGATAATGATACCGTAACTCAGATGTGAATAGACAGCCGCGTAATAGACTTTCAGCAGATGTTCCGAGCTTAAGGAATCTTTAAGCATCAAAATTGCATAAAACGCGTGCATACTTGAGGATGATACTTTCATATGAGATAATTTCGAATATTTATCATTTTTTAAATCCCAAAAGAGACAAATTCTGTTCAACAAAATATCACATATCGCAAGACAGGAATACTCATCAATGGAATCTTAAGTTCAGTAACCATGTGTTCCATGACAGAATTAACAACTTATCTTCATTCAATGATTTCGATGAACCCCAGTCTAATCTGCTGAGGCAAGGCATAAAGTTCGAAATCCCACCAAGGCTCTCATCACATATTTTCAACACAGTTAAAGATACTAAAGTATTTCTTAGAAGGTTCCGAGTTGAAAATGCGAGGACTAGTCTCGAATGCAGTTTCAAAATTAAAAGCCTCCTTTTCTCCATTCGATCCATTCAAGAGAGTGGTCTCGTCGTTGAGAGAAACGATTCATAACAACAGTCTTTTTTTTTGTCAAATGCAGATAAGGGTCATTGTTTGGTCACTCTGAATAAAACAGGTTGTTTATCAAAAGTTTCGCGTTTCCTTAACGAAAATGGTATATCCCTGAGCAGTTACGACCTCATGCCTTAGTTCGTTTCTAAGTTTAAGAGGGTCTTTGATATATTCGCTCCGTTAATCTCAAATAATTATAAACAGTTATACCCGATGAAACATTTCATTCCCAGATTGTATGACCTCAAGATCCACAAAGAGGGTTGCCCTATCCGTCCAGTGGTTTCGTTCATAGGTTGCTTGTCATGTAAGCTTTCTAAATTCTTGTCGTCCATGTTGATGTCTACCATAGAGTTTCAGTCACCATTTTCCATTAAGAACTCCCCAGAACTTGTTGATCGCTTGAGTAGTGTCCTAATGGGAGAAAATACAGTACTGGTTTCGTTCGACGTGTCCAATCTCTTCACTAGTGTGCCACTCAATCAGACTCTTATATTATCAAAGGGGCTACTCAATAATTCATCCCTAAGTAGAGATGTTCAAAATGCTATTCATTCGTTAGTAAAAGCTTGCTTGTCGCAGAACTTCTTTAGATTCGATAACAAAATCTATATACAAAAAAATGATGTCCCCATGGGAAATCCCCTTTCACCACTTTGTGTGGAAATCTTTATGAGTTTCTTTGAGAAGGAAATGGTCTTCAAGTATTTCAATCCATATTCCAATTTCATTACTTCTTGGACTCGTTATGTAGACGACATTCTAGTAGTGTGGTCTGGCACCATTGAGCAGCTTCATCTGTTCCTGAACTGGTTCAACAGCTTACATGTCAACATCAATTTTACAATGGAGCTATTGAACCTCGGTGGTTCTGAGGTAAGAACGTGTGCCTCTGAACCGAAGGGTACTGGGTTCGATCCCAGCGTACTCCTTTCACTTTTTCAGTACAAACTGTAACATTAATATCAACCGAGGTTCTGGCATTGTATTTGAGTAAGTTGAATGTCTGCACGTTCCGCCCTTCGGAGGGGGCGTAAAGCCGTCGGTCCCGTGTCCATGCGATGTTGGGCACGTTAAAGATCCCTACCCTCCTTACAGAAAGGCAGGGGTTCGGCAAAATTCCCAGGATAGTGATGTGAAACTGCTCCCTGGCGTCGGTGATTGGCCATAGTCGCGGAAATAGGCCGACGTTAAAGAAACAAAAACACACACACACACATTGGAGCTAGAAGTAGAATCGTCAATCAACTTCTTAGACCTCAAACTACAAAGAAGAGGTAACTCAATAGAGTTTGATATATACAGAAAACCCACTCAGACCGACCACCTTATACCGTACAGGTCTTGTCATCATATGTCACAAAAGGTGGCTTCTATCAGATTCTTGATCGATAGATTGTTTAGAATCCCATTGTCTTGGGAAAATTTCGAAAAAGAGCTAAATCTGATTAAACAGTTAGCTACCAATAATGAATATCCACTGAGACTAGTACATAAATTAGTCAAAACGAAAAACCGCCACTTGTTAAGGTCAATGAGTTCAAGTCTGCCCCTAGAACAATCAGAGAGACTTTCATATTTTTCGTTTACTTTTTGTGGTTATATTACCAACACTGTTACAAGAGCACTCAAGCGAGAAAATATCAGGTTCTCGTTTAAGTCCACAAACACTGTAAAAAGTTTGTTTATCCAGAATAAAGACAGTATTGCAATTATCAAGAGGTCAGGCGTATATTGTTTGAAGTGTGGTGAACCCGATTGCAACCCAGTCTCTGTCGGCAGTACAGGGAGAAAGGCACTTGCAAGCTTCATAGAAATCGGTTAATTATTTTTTGACTTATCAGACGGATACATATATATATATATATATATATATATATATATATATATATATATATATATATATATATATATATATATAGAAATTGAAACTGACCCCGGATATGGGTTCTAGGGGTCCTAGTTCGCACTCATTTGAAAGAATTTTTGCAAAGTCTCACCATCGATACCTCTCTATGCATATTGTGCTTTCTCAATATTCTGTGTATTGCCCAGATAGATAAACCCAAATCTTGGGACCTACTTTCTAACGAACTTTGTAGACATGCTTCAAAATATGCAAGAACTATAATTTCATTCATTTCATTGTCTTCAATTTTGAAACGTTTAACAACTCATCATGTCAGTATTATTCCATGACTTGACAGCTTACTTTTAATTCTGCTGAATTTTGTTCTATTCATTGGAGCCAAATAAAGGAATCTGTTGTTAAATGTACGAACTGTTGTCTCAACTATTTTGTTACATTCACCATATATTGAACTAGAGCTAAGTAGAAACCTGTAATTAGTCGATGATCAAGCTGTGTCATCTACCACAACAGCAAACTGTAATGATCATAACTTCATGTGGTAGCGATCTATCTTTATTGGCGATTATGTGATATCGAGAGTAGCAAATGTAAATGAATTATAGCCATAAAAATATAAATATTAAATTCTATGTTAGAATCAGTACCTCGTGAAAACAAATCTTTATTCAATGTCCTTGTCGTTATTGTCCTTACTAACAAAATTATCTGTGCCCGCTTTTAGACATATGTGCCATCTATTAGAATTTACCTTAAGCAATTTGAGATCAACAGTTTGAATATGAAAGAAAGCTGAGGAGGCTTAGAGTCAACGTCAGTCTCATATAAAATAACAAGATATCCACAACATTTCATGAAAATAACTTTGTAATTTTCGGAGAAAAAAAAATTTTCGAAAGAAAATTTAAAATTTGCATAACTCAATTTTCTCTTAACTTAGACAGTTGAATTTTAGTACGCAGTACAATCTCTCCTGAGGCAACATATATACTAAATTTCATTAAAACAGCTTTGTTAGTTTCGGAGAAAAAAATTTTTTTCGAAAGAAAACTCAAAATTTTCCCGGAAAACCCAGTCCGATTTTTATGACTAACGAACTCGTTCAAGTCATTAATAAAAGAAAGACACTTGCCAAGTTTCATCGAAATCGGTTAATTATTTTTTGAGTTAGCGGTTGGATATATATATATATATATATATATATATATATATATATATATATATATATATATATATATATATATATATATATATATATATATATATATATATATAACATATAAAAATTGAAACTGACCCCGGATATGGGTTCTAGGGGTCCTAGTTCGCACTCATTTGAAAGAATTTTTGCAAAGTCTCACCATCGATACCTCTCTATTAGTGAATTTTTTTAAATAAAAATTCACTAAAAACCTGACTTGTATTTGTTTCATCTTATTGCATGTAGTAGTTTATGACTGTATAACTGTAATCTTTTATAGCTTTTTAGCTTGACATATATTCCTGTGTTGTCCCTCTCAGAAGTAGCCTACCGGAAAACTCAGTTTTTCTGACAAGCCTTTGTAAATTCTAGATTCCCCTGAGGATTACCAGTTGAAAGGGTCGAAACGCGTCGGGACAAGGAATAAAATATTTGTTTGGAAAGAAAAAGCCTTTTTATTCAGGTCACCCAAAGATGTCAACCCCAAACATTTTGACGTCTAGGAACAATACCGTCTTGCAACAATGCATAAGCACTGATATTGTGCGTGCATGTGCAACTTAACATCTACATTACTGCTCGATGTATAAAGTCAATTGCGGCTGATTTTCATTCAGTTGAAATAAAAGCTGCATTGGGTGAACGTGTGAGACACATTGTAACGTTTCACTTGTGCAGCGCCTTGTATATTAAAATTTTTTCCAAATTATTGTAAGATCGTAATATATATCTAGCTAATATCAGCATGGATTGAACACTCTGTATAAAATTTTTAGTAAATGCCTATATGCCTCAGTATATGTGCCCCAAACGCTTTGAAAATAAAGAAGAAATTCGCTACAAAATATTTCAATCGCTTTAGCGATGGAAATATTGTTCTAAATTATAAATTTTCCCTAACCGCAGATTAAATAGCATTGAATTTAAAGCCTGTTAAAACCAATAAATACATAGAACATATTAGATTGCGAAAGAAAGCGATAGTGAAGAAAAGCTTGTGGTGACAACGGATCTGAAAGCGTACTCCTAGCCCCGAAATTGGAAGCGACCTCTATTTATTTTAAACAAAACTAGCAGATACATAATTTTACTGTCTATTCATTAAACGAGAGTAAATCTTTATGTATGGCATGAAGGAAATGGAAATGTCACATCAAATGAGTTCACCAATGGTATCGTGGATTATATAAAATCAAGCGTGTTAATATCTGATGGCTCTGGGTATAAACATAGAAATAGAGGGATTTCTAGTACCTTACTTAAATTAGCCATCGAGCTGGAAATTATTATCGAACAGCTAATACTTTTTTTTTAAATTTCAACAACACACCACGAGGGCTCACAGCCTAAATACTATCGTACCGTGGGTGTCGACAAAGAGGAAAGAGACAACTTGTTAATTCTGGACTTGAAGGTTTGGAGGTTCGGAGGAGAAGGAAAAACATGTGCCGGCAAGGAATTCCACAACTTGGAAGTCCTCGGGACATAAGAGCGGGCATAACAAGATGTTCTATGTCTGGTGGTGACCTGGACAGTCAAAGGGTGCATTCGCTCGGTTCCCCTGGTAGATCTGTTGGGGGCAGCAGGTGGAGGAACTATGGAAGAAAGCTCCTCTGAGCAGTGCCCGTGCAGATATCTATAAAAGAAGGAGAGGTCACCAACAGCACCTCTGTGGGCAAGGAATTGCAGCCTTTGACTTGGGGTATGGTCGCTGATGAGACGTATAGCCCTCTCCCGAATGGAGTCCAGGATAACGAGAGTAGAAGCGGCAGCTGCACCCCAGATGTGGGAGCAGTATTCGAGGTTTGGCCTTATTTGTGAAGTATATAAGGTATAGAGATTAGCTGGTGAAAAGTATTTGGCCATCCACGACAGCAGAAATGCTCCGGTTGGAGAGGAAATTTGCTGTCCAGGTACAGAGTTTTGGTGGTAGGCCATAGGCCGGAAGCTTATTAAGCAGCGCTGCATGCCAGACCTGGTCGAATGCTTTGGATATGTCTAGAGCGACAATCTGGGATTGACCGTGTAGTTTCATAGACTTGTTCCAAGAATGGGTGACAAAAGAAAGAAGGTCGGCAGTTGATCTGCGCTGACGAAATCCTTACTGCCTGTCGTGGATTAGACTGCGTTGTTCAAGAAATTTCAGTAATTCGGTGTTTATATATTTTTCCATTACTTTAGAGACTACTGAAAGGAGAGAAATAGGCCTGTATTTGCTAGGAAGCGCTTTGGCTCCTTTCAGCTTCCATTAAAAAGATACATATTTTTTTTAGAAAACCTTTTTATGAGTATTCTGTACCACAATGCACCGACTGCGTCTACACTTTTTATTATTGTACGTAAAGAACTGTAACAGTTATTTCGTTGCTGCGTGCGTTTTAAAATAGGAAATGCGTTAGAAAATTGGTTTTTGTCAGGGCTGGCTCCGGTTATATCGTTTTACGTCGCTGCTGATATTGGGGTTGCGTTTTATTGTCAGCGTTTAAAAGAAAGTGTCACTTCAATCTTGATATCGACACAGCATATATCCCTCACTAAATTATGTCAAACATGCGGGAAGGATGTGAATGAAACCACTCTCCAGCGACCTATTTATGTTAGATTTTTATATAAATACTAGCTGATCCGGCAAACGTTGTTTTGCGATATAAATTATTTCTAGTGAATATTTTGGTAGTTAAATAAAAAATAAGTAACTTATTTTAAGTGTGTGGGGATGTGATCTATGACTGAAAGAGTAATGGAGCGCTGTGGATGATGACGGCATATAAAAATAACAAAACACCAACCATTAATTTTTTTAATTCAGTGTGCTTTATTAACTTAACTAATATATTTAAAATTATATATCTCTTAAAAGTTACATATACATTAAAAATGTTATCCATATTTGCTATCACTAATTATGACAATTTAAAAAAAAAATCAATATCTAAGTGCAATGGAGTGTAAGATATTTTAACTATTTGTGTTGCTTCGAACGATGTCATTTGGAAACATCAATTTTGTCGTGTTAGGGTGGGCTAGACTTAAAAGCTTTTTAGAAGTGTTGGTTTTACCATTTATTCAATTAAAAGCACATTTTGATATTGTACCAGAAAATAACAAGTATTCTTAAAAATCAATAATCAACTGACTTCTGACATATATATGGTTACACTCTTGCACCCAAAATCTCCTAGACCATTAATGTTCTCTTTAGAGTTCACGGGTAGGCATCCAAACATACACTTACTCCACATCTCCTTCCTTAAGTATCCAGGTAACCTGCTGGATGGCGATACTGCCGTTTACTTCTTCGAAGAACAGGGGTTGCATCTTGTTCACTTGCTTGCGGAATTTCTTCATTCTGTTGTTCACCCAAATTCAATGATGGTGGGTCTTCCTCGACTGCTGTAGGGACATCAGCTTGTATTTCCTTTGGAGGTTCAATGGAGTCAGCGGAAGAAGGCAAAGGATGTAAAAACTTTCTGTTCCTCCTATACACACCTTGGGGACTCTGAACTAGATATGATCGTGGAAATTCAAGTTTCTCTTGTACTTCTGCTTCCTATTTCCGGTCCGATATCCAGACTTTGTCTCCAACGGTTAATTCCGGTAAGTCTCTGGCTTGATGTCGTTTGTCGAAATTTCTCTTTTGGATTCTTTTACCTTCTGTCTCCCTTTTCACTAGAAGTTCTTTATTGGGCATCCTCGGTTCTAGTTTACAAGCTATGAGAGGAACGTTACCTCTGAGTTTTCTACCTATTAACAGCTCTGATGGACTGAGGGCATTATGGAGCGATGTCGACCTTAGCATCTTGTACGGATCATCACTCTTCCCAAAATGCTTCTTGAAATTGTTTACTTGATTCTCAATGAATCCATTGCTTTAAGGATAGTGAGGACTGGACGTGATGCTCTTGAAGCCATAATCTTTCGCAAATTCTTTATATCCAGACCTTACGCTCTGTGACAATGGGGTCCCGTTGTCAGTTCGCACCACTTTTGGAACACCATGTCTGGCAAAAATAGACTTTAAATGGGTGATGATTGCTTTTGAAGACATGCTTTCAAGTTTGGCGACTTCAATGAATCTAGAATAATAATCAGGTACTATGATATACCACTAACCTTTTAACTTCAGCAAATCAGTTCCAACTTCTTGCCATAGGCCGTCTGGAAACTTTGAAGGGATCAGGGTTTCTACTTGATCTGGTTGATTTTTTATGCAATGAACGCAATTTTTTATTACTTGTTCCAGCTGAACAGACAAGCCAGGCCACCATACTGACTGCCGGGCAAAGACTCTGCATTTGGTGATACCTTGATGCCCTTCGTGGAGCTTGCTGATAATATCACTACTTAATAATCGTGGAATCAATATTCGAGCATCTTTCATTAACAACCCTTGTTGTATTGATATTGTGTGTCGATGTTCCCAATATGGAGTAGCTTCCTTTGATATTCTGTGTCTAGTCGGCCAAGCCTCCATGCAATATTTTCTCAGCTCACAGCAAATTGAATCTTTCAACTACCCATCAATAATCTCTACCAACCTCTTGTCAGATGATGGAAGATTACTTATTACTGTTTGAACATAGGCAGTAATTTCTTCTGGCAGTTCTTTATCGCCATGTGTTTGAAGAGGGGCTCTTGAAAGGGCATCAGTAACATGTAGTTTTGAACCTGGAGTATATTTAATTCTTTATGAATACCTAGTAATCTCAATTTAATTCTTTGCAATCTTGGGGTGAGGCTATCCAATTCTTTGGAACCCAAAATAGACACTAAAGGTTTGTGGTCTGTCTCGATGCCAACAGTTCTACCAATTATGTAATTAGAAAGCCTTTCACAGCCCCACGCAACAGCAAAAGCTTCTTTTTCGATTTTAGCATAGTTTCGCTCACTTTTTGACAATGTCCTGGATGAAAACGCTACAGGTTTATATCCATTACTATCAGGATCACGTTGCAACAAACAGCACCCCAGTCCGTAAGAGCTTGCGTCTACAGAAAGCAATGTTTCTTTGGAAGAATCGTATACCACCAAAACTGGAGCATTAGACACTAAATTTTTCAGCTTTCTGAACGCTCTTTGCTGACTCTCATTTCAAACCCATTCTTTATAATTTCTTAGAAGGTCATATAAAGGGTTTGCTACAGTTGAAAGATTTGATATAAGTTTTCCAAAAAAATTCCCATACCCAGGAATCTGCAGTGGCGATTTCTCCTAGTGAGCTAGGTGTGCGCCGCACACCCTAAAATATAATTAAAATGTGCACAGTTAAATATTTTTATTTCTTTTTCCCTTAGTCTTAATACACTACATATGTTATGACAATCGATTTGATTTACTTATTTGATTTCATAAATAGTCGGTTAATAGTGACTTGGAATGAAGTCGGCACCACGTCTTCATTCAGAAAATATGAGTAGGTCAATAGCAACTGGGAATGAATTCGGGTCGGGTTAGGTGAGCGTTGTTATTTCCGAAAAACTTCACTCGACAGAGCTGTATTGGGATACAATACAGTCCCCCACCCATGTGTTTAAAATAGTAAGGAAATACCATTGCTTTTAACACTGCAGTGAGCGGTAAAAATACCGCTCAAGACAAATGAATGGAACGCCGGTTTAACAAACGTTGTGATAGCATTATTTACAAACATTACAACTGCGCTTGCCTGGACCACAGTATTCTAGAATTAAAGACTATAATACATTTTAGTAAATTTTCGTAGAAAAAATTCACTAATGGGGAGATCTCGACTTTTGAATTTTGAAAAATTGTTTGCAAATGAGCGCGAACTACGACCCCTAGAACCCATATCCGGGGTCAGTTTCAATTTTTATATATATAAGAATTTAATTTGAGTCAAGTTTTAAAATATAGAAATTTTTGATTAAAATGAAGAAACTGATTTCAAGTACCATGCATATTTCTAGAAATTGTAATGGTACATAATGAGGTGAGGTAATTTTGGAGATTAGAAATCAGATGACAGAACTTTAGAACAATTGACATTTAGATTAAAATTTAGTCAAAATTGCATCATTTGCAGTCACAAGTTTAGACTTATTTGTAAGATGCTTTGTACTATTTATATAACAATAAACTATATATATATATATATATATATATATATATATATATATATATATATATATATATATATATATATATATATATATATATATATATATATATATATATATATATATATATATATATATATATATACATAGGTATCACACCGATAACTCAAAATATAATCGGCCGATTTTGATAAAATTTGGCATGTACCTTCCTTCTGTAAATGTATTGGATAATTTCATTAGTCAGGAAAATCAGACGAGTTTTTCCGGGAAAATTTTGAGTTTTTATTCGAAAAAAATTTGTATCTCAAAAAATAAAAAATATAAGATAACCAAATTTGGTAGGTAGGTTTACGATATAAAAATTAAACTATACACCAAAATTTATATTTCTATGTTGCAAGATAAAAAAGTTATAATAAAATATTTTGTGCCAGATCATTTCTATGAAAATTCACTACCATAACGCACTTGCTGCATCCAGGATTTTTACACATTTTATTATTTAGTACCATATTTACATTGAACTACTTTTAATGTTTACAGTTTTCACCCCGTTCCGGACAGTGCTAACGCTAACACAAATTTGTGTGAAGAGAAGAGCTTGATAATAATTCCATGTTCTTTTCGTGTTTTAAAGTTTTAAGTGACTTTTTAATTTGTTAGTGTTGCAGTGGGAAATTAATTTATTTATCTACGTATCAGTCCCATATAGGTCGAATATATATATATATATATATATATATATATATATATATATATATATATATATATATATATATATATATATATATATATATATATATATATATATGTACATTTAGTGTTAATAATTTTTAAAACCACCACTAACAGCAACTCGTTACCGCACACCGGAACATTTCGGTCAGGAGACGCCACTGGGAATCTGTAACTCCTTGTGGTGCAGGCAAGTCTTCTATGGCAGGTATACGTTCCGGATCAGGAAGGATTCTGTCTTTTGAAACAATATGTCCCAACAACTTAATAGATGTTTTTCTAAACTCACATTTGTCCGCATTTGGGGTCCATCCAGCTTCTTTAAGCTTATCCATCACTCTTATCAGTTGCTTGTCATGTTCTTGAACGCTCTTGCCAAAAATTATAACATCGTCAAAATGACATATGACACCAGGCATGTTACGCAGCACATTGCTTATTTGCTTCTGGAAAATTTCAGGAGCTGAACTGAGTCCAAATGGTAACCGTTTAAAGCGCCATCTGCCAAATGGTGTCAGAAATGTTGTCAATGACATACATTCCTTTTGTAAGGGAATTTGCCAAAACCCACAATTGGCATCAATTTTGCTGAATATTTGAGCACCTTCTAACTGGCTCAACGTTGATTCAATGTGCGGTATTGAAAACGCTTCTCGTTGTACACTTTCATTCAGCTTCGTCAAGTCAACACAAAGTCTTATGTTGCCATTTGCTTTTGGAACAATAACTAGTCCCGCACACTAATCTGTTGGCTCATCAACAGGTTCAATAACACCTTTTGCACACATCGAATCTAATTCCTTTTTGACTGTCTCCCTGAACGCTATTGGTACTCGCCTAGGAACACATATTGCATATGGAGTTGCTTTTGGCTTCAATGTAATAGTACAAGGTTGATTTATATTTCCAAGTCCTTGGAACATACTTTGATACAGCCGCCTTGGATCAAAACAAACATTGTTTGAATATTCATTCACTTGAAAAAGTTTCTGCACTAAACCCAACTTCTCTGAAGCTTTATGTCAAAATAAGACATGTCGTGCACCTTGAACTACATAAAAATTTTCAGTCAAACTAACTTTTCTGCATTTAACTTCTGCTTGTAATATGCCAACCAGCTGAAGCAAGTTGCCACCTGGACCGCTGACTACGTTTTCAGCTGAACGTAGCACATGTGAAGAAAATTTTGAGTTATATAAGCTTTCTGGTATGACACTGACGTCTGCTCCAGTATCCACTTTGACAGATACATTTCTGCCACATATTTGTGCTTCAATTTGCCATTTTCTGCATCACCAGCAGAAATTTCCCCAATAAAGGCTGCAGCCTCTTCACCTGGCAACACTGCGTTTACACTTTTATTAGTATTGTCTTTTAAACAAGCACGGGCATAATGTCCTTTTATTTTGCACTTCCCACATATTGCATTTATTGCAGGACACTTAACTTTTTGATGCAGTTGTGCAGAACCACACCCATAACAATGCTTGTCTTTATTTACAGCATTTGTTTGTGAACTTCGCTTACTCTGTTGTTTATTCCATTTCTCACCGCTTTCTTTTCTGACTGCCTCTACTGCCATGGGCTGACGAAAACTCCTTGTTGCTGCTTAACATTCTCAGATTGACATGCAATCGCTGCAGATTTGTTTAAAGTAAGCGTAAATTCCATCTGCAGCCTTTTAGACAAATTTTGTCCTTGATTCCAACAACTAGCTGGTCACGAATGGCTTCCTTCACAAATCCAACAGCAAAATCACAATTCTCAGCCATTTAATCCAAGGCAGTGACAAATTCTTTGACTGTTTCGTGTTCTTTTTGGTGTCTGGTATGAAATAAATACCTTTCGTATATTACATTTCTCGCTGATATAAAATAATCAGTGATTTTTTTTAATACGACACTAAATTCGTCTGCATCCTCCTCACTTAGTTTAAAAGACTGGAACATAGCTTCTGCTTGTCTCCCCATGAGGTATATTAATGAATTCACCTGGCATTTTTCAGCTTTAACATCCAACCCTGAAATACTGCGAAATCGCAAGAACCGCTGTTTCCACTGTTCCCATTCATCTGCTTTAAAAGTGAACTGCTCAGGAACTGGTATTTGATATACTGGTGCGTTTTCTACAGCACATTTCACAGGTTCTGTATTTGGGTCCGGCATATTTCTTTCTGTTAAACTTCGACGTAAATATCAAATGAAACAAAAGAAATACTACAATACCTGCTTCGCTGCCACCATGTCGTGTTAGGGTTGGCTAGACTTAAAAGCTTTTTAAGTATTCTTAAAAATCAATAATCAACTGACTTCTGACCTATATAGGTTTACACTCTTGCAACCCAAAATCCCTTAGACCATGAATGTTCTCTTTACAGTTCAGGGGCAACCAAACATACACTTACTCCACAAATTTAATGTTTGAATTGACTTCAAGAACAGGTCAGAATCTGGTTCCGTACCGATAAGTAAGACGTTCAATGGTTCAGGTGGTGTTTCAAATTCTGATAGTTGCTCTTTTCCTAACGCGCAACACATCCCGGCTGGCTCATTTTTGAATTTAAGCGCATTACAATGCGGATATTCCTTGTCCATAGCACCAATCACCACTTTCGAATGAGCGCAATATTCAATATCGGGCTTATACTCGAATGCTAGACGAAGAAATGATACGGATGTAAAAACTCTAAGTACTTGTTGCCGTTGTTGGGTATTTGCTCTGCGTGAGTTAACTACGAACCGTCGCGCTTGTCTTTGTTCCAATCGTCTTTGTTGATTTCGTTCAGCTCGTACCTCTTGCGATTGTGATTCACGAAATTGCGCCGTGCTCACACATACATCTGCATTATCTTGTTGGACTTGTTCGTCTGTTCTTTAGGCTCTTCTATTTCACATGTCTGTAGTTCTATTCGTTCGACGGCCCAAATTGGCCCCTTTGCGTCTTGCTGGCATTGTTCACTGTACAAAACACACATAAATAGATCAAATTGAAGTATGTATATATTTCTCTTTTAATTTAAAATGATTCCCACCAAATTTGGCACGCACTGAGTATAATAGTATAATAGTATTGTTAATAATAAACAAACTAATGAATAAATGTATGAAAATGTTCTGGAATGATTTATACAGGTAACACAATGGCCGTTGTTGGCCAGAGCTCGTGTTGAGTACTATTGACTTATATGGGATCATTTAATTAACTGAACGTGAGAACTGTCTTCAGCAATTATTAATAAGACTAGATGCATTCTCGCAACAATTAGAACCGTAGACCGGTTTCGCTCTCATTAGAGCTCTTCAGTACGGCATACTAATTGCAGCAAAAATGCACCAAAAATAACACGGCTATCGTATAGCCAGTCTTAAAACACTAAGTGAGTAGCGAACGTGTCGCCACCTAGTTCGGAACCAAGTACTATGTTGTCACGCCCGCTCCAAATAACACAGAGTATTAAAAATAGAGACGGTATACAACTAACTAACAATTTAAAAAATTGTTAGCCCTGGCTCATTTCTACCCCAATATAGGGACAAAGTATGTAAGACTAGATGCATTCTCGCAACAATTAGAACCGTAGACCGGTTTCGCTCTCGTTAGAGCTCTTCAGTACGGCATACTAGTGTTTTAAGACTGGCTATACGATAGCCGTGTTATTTTTGGTGCATTTTTGCTGCAATTAGTATGCCGTACTGAAGAGCTCTAATGAGAGCGAAACCGGTCTACGGTTCTAATTGTTGCGAGAATGCATCTAGTCTTACATACTTTGTCCCTATAATGGGGTAGAAATGGGCCAGGGCTAACAATTTTTTAAATTGTTAGTTAGTTGTATACCGTCTCTATTTTTAATACTCTGTGTTATTTGGAGCGGGCGTGACAACATAGTACTTGGTTCCGAACTAGGTGGCGACACGTTCGCTACTCACTTAGTGAATTATTAATAAAATGAGAATAAATAATTATAGCACTGCAAATTGATGATAAATTTACTATAAGAATATAATTATCATGAGAGTTGCACTAAGAAGGTAAAATGATAAGTATAAGCCTCACTGCTACGATCGATGCACAAACAATAATAATGGCCGAAAACTGTGTATGGAGTGAGAAAAGCTTATTATGTGAGAAAGACAGGAGACCGGCTTCGTTCTCATCTTTACTGCGTGCTGTTTTCTGGGTAAAAAGCGACACCGGTAGACGACTGGCGAGGATAACTGTTCGATTGATAATTGATCAGTTATCAACCACTGAGAGTTGAAGATTATTACAGTATCGCTATTAAAAAATGGGGGTTGGTGGTAGAAGGGCGAAAATTATGCGTTATATGTATTTGTAATGCCAGATCATTAAAAAAATTTTTTTTCAGAAAACATTTTTTTTGTTGGGCCACCCTTATCACTTAAGGATATAAAAAATAGTTTACGACCTATTCTCAGACCTACCGAATATACACAAAAAATTTCATAACAATCGGTCAGGCCGTCTTGGGGGAGTTTGGGTACAAACACTGTGACACGAGAATTTTATATAAATATAAAATCATAATAACTCTGGAATAGTTTATTGTATACAATTCTGGTAAAATAGAATAATCCTAATTGCAAAATATCCATTAGTTTGGAAGAAGTTCACAAATATTATACAAAGCCTGCCTTAGTAAAATTTTAGGGTTGATTACTTAGAATATACAAACGTTTCCTTTTTCTTCAACGTCGGTCTATTTCCGCGGCTATGGCGAGCCAACGCGAGGGAGCACTCTCATCTCACTGTCCTGGAAATTTTGCCTTTCTGTAAGAAGAGTAGAGTAGCTGGAGCTTAAGAGGACTTTGTTTTTTGATGTGGTTATTAAACGGGTTTTTTGCCTTAGAAAGAATGCGGACATAGCGGTTTCTTGCGTCGTTAAATGTTTTCTTGACTGGGATTGTGTACAAGCTTTTTGTGAGCTTTGACTTTTTCAAGTCTGGCCTTGTCACGGGATTTAGAGAACCAGGGCTTTTGATAGGCTGCAGAGGTTTTCTGTGTACGTGAAATAAATAATTCTATGCCAGCTTGGATAATTTCGTTAACGTTTTTGAGATGTCAGAGGGGTCAGGATGAGAGAAGCAGACAGACGCCCATGGAAATGAGGAAAAGTAATTCCGCAGTTTGCGGAGTTGTAGTGCCAAACGATACGTGGGTGTGATGACTGTGTGACCTCGGGTTGCATTGCGCAGGAAGCAGTGACCATGCCGTGGTCTGAGTGACCAAGGGGGGCGGTGACTGATATCTTATAGCATTCAGGTTGTGTAGTAAGAAGGAGATCCAAGGGATTTGAGCTGTGTGTTGGGATACGAGGAAAGTAAGTAGGTTGCTGAACCATATTGGCTAAAGAATTGCTGACTGCAAAGGCCTCCACTGCTCTCCCTTGTGGATCGGTTTTTGAAGATCCTAGCCATTACTTATTATGGACATTGAAGTCACCAAGAATAGTGACCTCGGAGGAAGGATATTCAGAAATCAGATAGTCGGTTTTTTCAGAAAGGTAGTCAAAGAGCTGGACAAAGTTGTTGTCAGAAGGTGACCGGTAAATGCAACACATGAATTTAGTTGCAGCCCTAAGAGAGAGAGTTTTATCTATAGTATGTCTTATGACGCCGCCGCGCTTCCTTTTATACCAGATGACAAATGCTTAAATAATTCCTAACCTATCCACAAATCTAATTTGTCATTGGCATAAGCTAAGTTACCGGGAAGTTAGAGGGCCGCCAGCTTTTATACAGTGGAGATGGGCGTGGGTTAAAATAAGATCTTAACTAGGGGCGCCACTTGATTGTTTAACCTCCACTCCCGGATATTCTAACAAGATGTTCACAAAATATGCTTCCTTGCCCAGATCCAACACAACCAAGAATTCTTGGATCACACTGGCAACTATAGCCAACCACAATCGAGCACAGGAAGCTACAAGGATATATAACTAGGATCACACAAATTAAATTTCGGAACGGTATGGTCTCATAGACCCACAAATAAAGATAACGGTACTGATCCAATCTATCAACAGTCCTGAAAAAGAAAACACAAACACCAAACCAAAACACCTATAATATGATAAAATACGGGCTTTTATTAACCTTCTTTGGCATACAAGAATTTATTAAAAGTTGTTTTAAAATTCTGATCTAAAGTAATAAATAAAAATAACTAAGTCTCTATAGTATCACAAAAATGGCTTACTACCAAATACTCAAGATCTTTACTGAATATTTATGAAGGTACTACAAATATAGTTGTTCTACGGAAAATTCCACTTTTCGTGCACTCAAAGCTCACAAATTATTTTCCCCAAATATTACTTAATTACGTGATAAGTACGGTAAGTGGCTTGATTGAAGATCAAGTCCCAAAAAGTAATCAAAAAGCTGGTCTAATGCTAACAGTAAATGATAACTAATAGTACTCTCAAAAATGAAGCAATTATATTAATAGTGGTCTTATAAAAATCTGTACCATATTTAGTGAAGTTAAAATAAAATAAATTCGATTTGATTTTAATAAATTTAACACAGATGAATATTTAAAAATGTATCTTATCAAGAATGTCTCTTATCACTTTATACGTTATCACAAAACGGAAAATTCTTACTTAAATTCCTGGACTTCTAGGCCATCTAATTATCATCAAATTCCAAACCAAACCAAGGCCTCTAGGAATACGGGACTGCAACCACGGGAATAATGCCAAAACGGTACGGCAATGCGACAACGATAGGGAAGACCTTCTTACTGAGATCCTAATTCCTTTCTCCATTTAATTCGACAGCCATATATCTTGTTCGGTACATAAAAATTCGCTAATCCACTCCAAATTTACGGTACGTGAATTTACCAAAGATATCGCCCAATACCATAATGTCTGCCTACCACAAGGCTATTCGGCACACAAAAATCGCCCTACACAAAGACTTCATCGGTACGAGAAATCCAGCCGGTACAAGGAATGCTCCAGCCGATACAAGGTAAATCCAGCCGGTACAAGGTCCCTAAAAACAACAATTAACGGGATGCTAAAGGTGTTACAGTTCAGAGAGAGGATGATTTCTTACCTCCAGAGAGGGAAACGAAATTCCACAACGGGATACGATAAATGTGGTCCTTAAATCCCCTAAACGGGTCTCTCCACAGCCTTCGGCACTAAATCCGTACATTACGACATCACCAGAAAGACTGCAGATTAAATTCTGAGAGCAACAAAACCCACAAGGGAGGATACTTAATATCCAAAACTTGCTCCTCAGACGGAACCACGTGTTAACTCCACAAATTACCAACGAAATCTCTCTCTCGAAACTTTCAGCGCATTCATATCTCCGACTCGAAAACACAGGTGCTGCCACATCCTTCGCTCTCTCTCGCATCACATACGTCTCCAGCCATCTATCCTCTTCAACATGCGGACCCTTTCCGAACTACGGCCACGGCCACGCAAGCGTGTAAGCCGGCCCGATATACCAGGGGTAATACAAATATAAATAATTTACGAAAGATCTAAATTCGATACATTATACGAGGGATATCCAGAAGAATTAACCACAGTTGTCGCCAATAATTCTTTTTACAACGCAGGGGAGGAACCACAGTTACGTCCAAATTAGCTTAGATGTTTAGCTATCCAATTTATACCGTTACAGTCTTTTCTTCCAACTTCTAAATTGGGGAGTCTGGTGCAGGGTAGATTGCTACGGACGTATGCGCACACGCCTCCATGCAATCTAAAGGAAGTAAGGAGCTCATACCCCGGGAAATTAAGGTGGTTAGTGGCTGTTTTGGCACTGATTTGGGTTTCGGTGAGGAAGAGGAGTTGGGGCCTGTTAGCCTGGAGGAAATGGTGGACGGAGTTTAGGTTAGAATTTAGGCCACATATATTCGAAAGGTATATGTTAAATCTTGATGCTGGCGCCCCCTGTACACCCATCTCCCAGAGATCCGAATGGATGGGTGTTTTATCTCCGGAATATTTTGTACAAGGAGGAGGCATCATCATTTTGGTTTATAAGGGAAACCAACTCATTCACCAGAACCGGAAACGTCCGTTGGGACTTCACTGGCCCCTTGATGTATGGGGTGGTACCTCCTCGGGCGTGAAAAGTCCTTTACTATCACGTTACAGGAAAATTCCACTACCACCTGCTATGGATTGGATTGGATCAATGTCTACCCCTTAAAAAATAATATTATAACATGTGGTGGTTTAATTAAATTTCGAATCTATGAAACAATTTATAGTAATGGTCAGAATGCATCCAGCCTTACATACATGCTGTAAGATAGCGCTGCAATTGGAAGTGTGGCAATAGCAATGTAAAAATAACGTCAAGAACCCCTTTTTACTCTGCCGTTAGTTACGCCACTGTGTAAAAGTGAATGGAAGATAATGTATTGTACCTGATGGCAAGCGTTATCATTTATTGTCAAGTATAATGCATTACCTTAGTGCTGAGAACTTTTCGCGCTTCACGTTACAACATAGAGAGACATTTATATCCCACAAGATATACTAAAGCGTCAGGATATAGGCACTTACCTGTAAGACAGAAATATGGAGCTGAAAGTGGCTATTAGGGTTTATTGTATCAATCTGCGTTTGTAGAAATGCAATGATAATCTCATAAAAAATGTAAAGCGTCAGTCAGCGATTGAATAAAATAAGTTTGTCGCTTCTGAGTAAATATTTAAATTCAATATATATATATATATATATATATATATATATATATATATATATATATATATATATATATATATATATATACAGTGTGGAACAGCCAAATGGAATAAATTCGATAACGGATAAATGAGGACGTGTTGGAAAAAACGCTTGGACACGTCGATTTGTATTTTTAACTGCGCATCTTTTTCAAGGAAAAAAAATTATATAGGGTGCGTCATGTGACAGTGGCCAATACCAACTTTCTTATTTTAAATACAAGCCCCTGTATATTATTAATTTTTTGGATTCTTCAGAAAATTCTAGACATAATTCATGTACAATGTCCTATACCTATCTTCAACTGTTTCGGAAATATTAGGTATTTTCAGATTTATTACAAAAATTAACATTAAAAATAGAAAATTATTTTATTTCACAAATTCTAATAAGAAATACTGATTATTTCTTAATAATTTAAAAAAACAAAAAAAAATTAATGTCAATGTAGTAAATGTTCAAATTGCTCGCCACGAACATCTTGGCAACATGCTAATCTGGTATAGAAATGTCTTCTAACATTACTCAACATCTCAGGCGTGACTGATCTAATCGCAAGCGTGATTCGTCTTTTTAAGTCATCTAAGTTGAGGGGCTTAGTTTTGTATACAATACTTTTGACATATCCCCACAAAAAGTAGTCTAATAGCGACAGATCAGGAGATCGTGCTGGCCATTCTATCGATCCGCGCCTCCCTATCCACCGATTTGGAAAAATTTGGTTCAGGTACTGCCGGACATTGATTTGGTAATGGGGCGGTGCTCCATCTTGCTGAAACCATATTTTATTGGCAGGAACTTGTGGGTTTGCTGGATCTGGATATAAGTTTGTCAAAGTTGGCACGACATTATTTTGGAGCAGTTCTAAATATTTATCCCCATTCAAGTTGCCATCAATGAAAAAGGGACCTACGATATTATTTCCAACAATTCCTGCCCAAACATTAACTTTTTCAGGATATTGCGTATGTTCCTCTCTCATCCAATGAGGATTCTCATTAGACCAATAGCGGCAATTTTGACGATTAACATGACCATGAAGTGTAAATGTGCTCTCATCAGAAAACAAAACATCTTCTAATTGGATCACATTGTTATCTAACATTGCCATCATTTGTTCACAAAAATACGTTCTCCTATCGAAATCGTCCTCCATGAGCTCCTGAGTTGGTATCATTTTATAGGGATGCATTTTACTTTCCTTTAATGTTGGAAAAATTGCTGTGTGGCTAACGTTGAATAGTTGGGCTGCTTGTCGACCAGAAGTATGTGGGTTTTCTTGAAACTCAAGCGTAATATCCAATTTCGTATCATCACTTACTGCATTGGCAGCTACTTTTTTTATCTGTCTCACATGACCAAGCTCGCGAAACTGCTTTTCTATTTTGCTAATTGTTCCTTGGGATACAGGCGGCAAATTTGGAAATTTTTCGTGAAATAAGCGAGACACTTCCATCTGTGTCCGTGTGTTATCTCCATAACCAATCATTTGTAGAATGGTTATTTTGTGCATTTCTGTTAAATGAACCATTTTTCTGATATTATTACGTACAGTTAACGAAATTCAAACGACAATAGCACTGACACTAATCACTACTGTCATGCAGGCAGACAACAAGTTGCTAAGGCTACGAGTTTTATACGAACAGAAAGAAAACTGTTTTTGTTTTTGTTTCATTTCATATCAGTAAAAAGAAACGCAGGAATGGTTTTTGTTTACTTTCTCATTATCAAGAGCTGAATGGGAAATAAGTATTCAACGCAATGTAGCGAATTTGTGAAATAAAATAATTTTCTATTTTTAATGTTAATTTTTGTAATAAATCTGAAAATACTTAATATTTCCGAAACAGTTGAAGATAGGTATAGAACATTGTACATGAATTATGTCTAGAATTTTCTGAAGAATCCAAAAAATTAATAATATACAGGGGCTTGTATTTAAAATAAGAAAGTTGGTATTGGTCACTGTCACATGACGCACCCTATATAATTTTTTTTTCTTGAAAAAGATGCGCAGTTAAAAATACAAATCGACGTGTCCAAGCGTTTTTCCCAACACGCCCTCATTTATCCGTTATCGAATTTATTCCATTTGGCTGTTCCACACTGTATATATATATATATATATATATATATATATATATATATATATATATATATATATATATATATATGTGTGTGTATATAGTGTGGCCCATTTTAAATGGAAACACCCCTGTAAGTTTTGTATCTAACTCGAACAAAGGTGGGTAAAGGAAATATATAAGGACACTCTAAGGCCTCAATCTACCTACTCGTTAGAGTGGTGGACAGAGGTGGGTAAAGGAAATATGTAAGGACACTCTAAGGCCTCAGTCTGCCTACTCCTTAGAGTGGTGGACAGAGGTGGGTAAAGGAAATATGTAAGGACACTCTAAGGCCTCAATCTACCTACTCGTTAGAGTGGTGGACAGAGGTGGGTAAAAGAAATATGTAAGAACACTCTAAGGCCTCAGTCTGCCTACTCCTTAGAGTGGTGGACAGAGGTGGGTAAAGGAAATATGTAAGGACACTCTAAGGCCTCAATCTGCCTACTCCTTAAAGCGGTGGAGAAAGGTGGGTTGGGTTGTTGTAGCTCGATATAATAGGTTTCCAAGTAGTTGAAAGGCGAAGACCATGATCTCTCTTATTTAAACAATCGGGACGTTTTTCAATCTCGATTGCTTCGCGGATAATTCTCGTTTTGCAATTGTAAACCGGTGTTATTGTTTTGGCATTTTCCAAGTCTATTTTGTGCCCTGGATGAATATGATGCGTTGCCAGCGCCGATGAGGGGTCGGATTTTCTACCTGCGAGGGTGTGTTCATATATTCTATTATGGATGCGTCTATTTGTTTGTCCTACATAAGTTCGGGAACAGGCGGAAGAAGGAATTTCATAAACTCCCTGGGACTCGTTTGGAATCGTATCCTTGGGAGTTTTTATCAGATTTGACAGTTTTTGCTCTGTTGTGAATATGGTTTTGATACTATGGGTTCTAAAAATTCTGCTGATTTTGTCGGTGACACCTTTAATGTATGGTAAAAACGCTGTGTGTGGTTGTGTGGACTCTGTTTGTTCTTGTTGTGGTGTAGTGGTTTGTTTTTGTGCGTTTCTAATGTTTCGTATTATGTGATTGTTGTCGTATCCGTTTTCTAGCAATGTATGTCTTAACAAGTTTAATTCTGTCTGTTGTTATTGTCCGTTAGTCTAAGGGATCGTGTTACTAGTGTTCGAACCACGGAATTTAGTTGCGATGGGTGATGGTGAGATTGGGCGTTAAGATGACGATTAGTGTGGGTTGGTTTTCGGCAGACAGTGTAAGAGAATCCTCTGGCGGGGTTTTTAGTGATGCGTACATCTAAGAAAGGCAAAGAAAAATTATTTTCTATTTCCATGATGAACTGGATTTGGGGGTTGATGTTATTTAGGTAAGAAAGGAATTCGTCTAGAGATTCTTTGCCGTGTGGCCAGAGAGCGAAAATGTCGTCAACGTATCCTAGCCAACAGGTTGGTTTAAGTTGGGATCAATTGGGGGCTTGTGTCTCGAAGTTTTCGAAGAAAATGTTAGCCAATGCAGGAGAGAGAGGTAAACCCATTGGAGCACCTCGAACTTGTTTGTAAAATTTGTTTTGAAAAAGGAAATAAGTGTTAGATGTGCAGTGTTCTAGAAGACATAAGGTATCGTGGGAAATTTTTTGTTTATTTTTGAGAATGTCAAGGGTTTCAGATAGAGGTATATTTGTGAATATGGAAATTATATCAAAGCTAACTAGGATGTCGTATTGAGAAATGGTGTTGTTTTGAAAAAGGTCAATGAAATGGGTGGGGTTGTTGATGATAGTTTCAACAACTCCCAACTCAGTCCTGACCTCAAAAAAGAACTAATCCTCCGCGAAAAGTCATCTCGCATTCCTAGAAAATACGGTCTCCCGAAAATCCATAAGCCTGATATTCCCCTTCGCCCTATCGTAAGTGCCCACCGTTCACCCACACAAAAACTTGCAAAACATCTAGCCAAAACTCTCCAACCATTAGTAGAAAACGCTACATCCTATGTCAAAAACTCTACCCATTTCATTGACCTTCTTCAAAACAACACCATTTCCAAAAACGACATCCTAGTTAGCTTTGATATAATTTCCTTATTCACAAATATACCTCTATCTGAAACAATCACATAATACGAAACATTAGAAACGCACAACAACAAACCACTACACCACAACAAGAACAAACAGAGTCCACACAACAACACACAGCGTTTTTACCATACATTAAAGGTGTCACCGACAAAATCAGCAGAATTTTTAGAACCCATAGTATCAAAACCGTATTCACAACAGAGCTAAAACTGTCAAAGCTGATAAAAACTCCCAAGGATACGTTTCCAACCGAATCCCACGGTGTTTACGAAATTCCTTGTTCTGACTGTTCCCGAACTTATGTAGGACAAACAAATAGGCGCATCCACAATAGAATATGCGAACACACCCTCGCAGTTAGAAAATCCGACCCCTCATCTGAGCTGGCCATGCATCATATTCATACAGGGCACAAAATAGACTTCGATAATGCCAAAACAATAGCACCTGTTTACAACTTCAAAACTTGAATTATCCGCGAAGCAATCGAGATTAAAAAACGTCCCGATTGTTTAAATAAGAGAGATGATGGTCTTCGCCTTCCGACTACTTGGAAATCTATTATATCTTCTTTACAAACACACAAAAAGAAAATAAATTCCACAGACAATTTTATTGCCCCATTATCTGCCTCAACAAATGCCGGCGACCCTCTTAATCCTCCTCATCCTCTAAGTACCGTGACCAAAGCTTCCCACTTAATTGACGGTGACCCCACTACTTTCACTGACAACAAAGCAGGTAGACGGAACGACATATATAAGACAAGACTTGCAACGAACTGCCAGATGTCTCTGAGGCCTAGGGTTGAACACACTGAGACCTCACAGATGATCTCCGGCGAGATTTGGGGAGTAGGCAGATTGAGGCCCCGTAATCGAGCTACAACATCACAACCCACTTTTGTCCACCGCTCTAAGGAGTAGGCAGATTGAGGCCTTAGAGTGTCCTTACATATTTCCTTTGCCCACCTTTGTCCAACACTCTAAGGAGTAGGCAGATTGAGGCCTTAGAGTGTCCTTACATATTTACTTTACCCACCTTTGTGCACCACTCTAAGGAGTAGGCAGCTTGAGGCCTTAGAGTGTCCTTACATATTTCCTTTACCTCTTGAAAATGGCTCCAAAACAGGAGCCAAAACGTCGAGTTTTCATAAATTCTGGACGCGGTTCAACCCGAGAACCAAGTATGTTTCATATATATATATATATATATATATATATATATATATATATATATATATATATATATATATATATATATATATATATATATATATAAACATATAAAAATCGAAACTGATCCCGGATATGGGTTTAGGGGCCCAAATTCGTGCTCATTTGAAAAAAGTCTCACCATCGATACCTCTCTATTAGTGATTTTTTTAAATTACAAATTAACTAAAAATCCAATATTATTTGTCTTCATTTTGTCTGTAATAATTAATAATAATAATAATAATATATTAAGTTCATACTCAATGAGACAAGTCTCATTAAAATCAATTGAGTATAGGCGTATTCGAACGCAACATTTACTGCAAAAACTATAAGAGTTCTACTAGTAACAAGAAAATTTAAATTTATGTCGATGTGCAACATCAAAATATTGTTTGTATTGAAATATTCCTAGGAAACAAATTTTCTATAAAAATATCTTATATAACAACTTTTAACTCACTGCAATTTCTAGAATATACAACATCAATAAAAATCTGACCTGGCAAAGACTGACAACAAAACCCATTTACTGACAAATCTCTAGTGTGCTGTACGCTGTCGGGCAGACTCGATCCTACCGCAGAAATGATTTTGTTTGGTGGTTTTCGGATGTGCGCTTTCCATTATGAAAACAATTTTTTTTACGAAATAACCTCTGAAAAATCAATCGCATGAAAATAGAGGCATTTAGATGAAGTCAAGAACCTATTTACTCTAGAAGTAAACGCTCTCCCATACATCCTTTTCGTTGCACTCATTTCCACATACAGCACTTGCTCACTTCTTCTTCTACCCCCTAATACTAAACTCTTTGAGCTCCTTTAAGTCACTCTACCAAGTGATCCAAGATAAATGTTACTCAGATTTATTGAGCGGGTTACATAAACGGCATTCCAAGTCAGCTATGTTGTCACTTTTTTATACGTCTGCGTAACGCATTTTATAATACATAAGAAGTAAATAATAACAGGCTGGTTCGTAACTATGGGACCAAACTAATAGCAGTTGATGATGATGATGATGATAATAATAATAATAATAATAATAATAATAATAATAATAATAATAATAAAATAATAATAATAATAATAATAATAATAATAATAATAATAATAATAATAATAATAATAATCCTCAGCATGTTCTTTCCGCACATCTACGGGATTATGCGTCATACCTGCACAGGAGAGGGTACATAAGAATATCTTCCCGGATCCCAACACCTCAGCGACCAATCACAGAACAGCTGCCGCTCCCCGCTGAAACGAGTGAGAATGACTTTTTTTTCAACAACACACCACGAGGGCTTACAGCCTTAATACTATCGTACCGTGGGTGTCGACAAGGAGGAAAGAGGCAACTTGTTAATTCTGGACTTGAAGGTTTGGAGGTTCAGGGGAGAAGGAAAAACATGTGCCGGTAAGAAATTCCACAACTTCGAAGTCCTCGGGACAAAACAGCGGGCATAACAAGATGTTATATGTCTGGTGACCTGGACAGTAAAAGGGTGCATTCGCTCTGTTCCCCTGGTAGATCTGTTGGGGGCAACAGGTGGAGGAACTATGGAAGAAAGCTCCTCTGAGCAGTGCCCGTGCAGATATCTATAAAAGAGAGAGAGGTCACCAACTGCACGTCGGTGGGCAATGGATGGTAGCCTCTGGGCGAGGGTAGGGTCACCGATAAAACGTATAGCTTTCTTCTGAATGGAGTCCAGGATAGCGAGTGTAGAAGCGGCAGCACCACAACAGATGTGGGAGCAGTATTCGAGGTTTAGTCTTATTTGTGAAGTATATAAGTTATAGAGATTAGCTGGTGAAAAGTGTTTGCGAGCCCGGAAGAGGAAACCTAATTTCTTAGCAGCCGCTTCTGCAATTGATCTGACATGTTGGTGTCAACTGAGATTTCGATCCACAGAAATGCCAACAAGTGAAGGACTCATTACTTTGAATAACTTGGTTGTTCATTGTGAGAGGTCTAGGGCTGATGTATCTCTTATGTGATAGAAAGCAAGACTGAGATTTGGTGGGGTTGAATTGAACAAGATTTCTACTTCCCCAGTCTCATATTTTTTGGAGATCCACGGAGATAGAACCCTCCATCAATCTGCGATCCACATCTAGGCTTAGAATATTGTATATTTGAGTGCAGGGTGCTGTCGTCCGCGTAACTGTGAACTGGGTTGGACGTGCTAGAGAGGAGGTCATTTATGTGGAGAAGAAACAAAGTAGGGGCTAAAGCTGAACCTTGAGGAACTCCTGCATTGATTGGATACAGCTTAGAGGAATGGCCATCCAAGACAACAGAAATGCTCCGGTTGGAGAAGAAATTTGCTGTCCACGTACAGAGTTTTGGTGGTAGGCCATAGACCGGTAGTTTATTAAGCAGTGCTGTGTGCCAGACCTGGTCTAATGCTTTGGATATGTCTAGAACAACAATCTGGGATTCACGTGTAGTTCCATAGGCTTGTTCCAAGAATGGGTGACAAAGGAAAGAAGGTCGGCAGTTGATCTGCGCTGACGGAATCCATACTGCTTGTCGTGGATTAGACTGTTTTCAAGAAATTTTAGTGTGTTTATATACTTTTCTATCACTTTAGAGACGACTAAAAGGAGAGAAATAGGCCTGTAGTTGCTAGGAAGCGCTTTGGATCCTTTCTTGGGGACGGGTTGTACTCGAGCAGTTTTCCAGTTACTAGGGAATATGCCTCTATTGTAAGATATCTGAAACAGACGAGTCAGGACAGGAGCAAGTTCTGGTGCGCATCTTTGAGAACAAATGCTGGGATCTCGCCAAGGCCAGAGGCTTTCCTGGTATTAAGTGAAGAGAGCATCTTTCGTACCTTTTTAGTTTTGAAAATGATATCCGTCATTTTATGCGCGACATTGGGGTCTGTTGGTGGTTGAACATTTGGAGGTGGGTTGAGAGTAGAACTGCCGGCGAACAACGAGGCAATAAGTTCAGCCTTGCCCAGGGTGGTAGAAACAATTTCATCCCCTCAGACAAGAGGTGGGAACATACTCTTGCATAAATTATTCTCAATAGATTTAGCAAGAGTCCAGAAGGGTTTGCTGCCGCTGGAGCTTAAGAGGACTTTGTTTTTGATGTGGCTATTAAACGAGTTGTTTGCCTCAGAAAGAATGCGGACATAGCGGTTTCTTGCGTCGTTAAATGCTTGACGGTTTTCTTGACTGGGATTATGTATAAGCGTTTTGTGGGCTTTGATCTTTTCAAGTCTGGCCTTGTCACATGATTCAGAGAACCAGGCCTTGTGAGTGGCTGCAGAGGTTTTCTGTGTACGTGAAATAAATAATTCCATACCAGGTTGGATAATTTCGGTGACGTTTTGTGAGATATCAGAGTGGTCAGGATGAAAGAAGCAGACAGACGTCCATGGTAATGAGGAAAAGTAGTCTCGCATTTCGTCCCAGTCTGCGGAGTTTTAGTGCCAAACGATACGTGGGTGTGATGACTGTGTGACCTCGGGTTGCATTGCGCAGGAAGCAGTGACCATGCCATGGTCTGAGCGACCCAGGGGGGCGGTGACTGATATTTTATAGCAGTCAGGATTTGTAGTAAGAAGGAGATCCAAGGGATTTGGGCTGTGTGTTGGGATGCGAGGAAAGTAAGTAGGTTGCTGAACCATATTTGCTAAAGAATTGCTGACTGAAAAGGCCTCCGCTGCTCTTCCTTGTGGATCGGTTTTTGAAGATCCTAGCCATTCCTTATTGTGGACATTGAAGTCATCAAGAATAGTGACCTCGGAGGAAGGATATTCAGAAATAAGATGGTCGGTTTTTTAGAAAGGTGGTCAAAGAGCTGGACAAAGTTGTTGTCAGAAGGTGACCGGTAAATGCAACAAATGAATTTAGTTGCAGCCCTGAGAGAGAGTTTTATCCATAGTATGTCTTTTCTTCCAGCTTCTAAATTGGGGAGTCTGGTGCAGGGTAGATTGCTACGACGTACGCACACACACCTCCATGCAATCTAGAAGAAGTAAGGAGCTCATTCCCCAGGAAGTTTAGGTGGTTAGTGGCTGTTTCGGCACTGATTTGAGTTTCGGTGAGAAAGAGGAGTTGGGGCCTATTAGCCTGGAGGAAATGGTGGACGGAGTTAAAGTTAGAATTTAGGCCACATATATTCGGGAAGGATATGTTAAATCTTGATGCTGGCTCCCCCTGTACACCCCTCTCCCGGATATCCGAATGGAGGGTTATTTTACCTCCGGAATCTTTTGTACAAGGAGGAGCCATCATCATTTTTGTTGATAAGGGAAACCGACTCATACACCAGAACCAGAAACGTCCGTTGAGACTTCACCGGCCCCTTGATGTAAGGGGTGGTACCTCCTCGGGCGTGAAAAAAATTATTTACTATCACGTAAAGGAAAATTCCACTACCACCTAGCATATTGCAAGTATACCACACCAGCCAACTATTAAAGAGCTGACTAGCTCTAGAACTTGCTTAAGTCAAAGGGCTTTTCTCAAGGTGAGATTTAGTCCGAGGCCTGAAGAGCTCACCCAACTGGATGCCAGTCTCGATGAGGAACTTCCGGAGGATACTGACATCTTAACCATCAACTGCGCTGTCTATGCGGTTGCCTCTACCCTAGTGCCGTCAGGTAAGGGTGTCGGAACTTCTCGCAGTGTCGTGCAGTTGAGGCGACGCATAGCGCAGTTGCAAACAAAAATAAAAATATCGAGACAGGAAGCCTCCCGTATTCAGTGTGTGATAGGATATATAAAAGCCGGAAGGGCGTTTACTAGGCGTGTGCAACGAGTGGCAGCCGTTGTAAGACGCAAACATCACACACTGAGCATAACAGTGATACAAAACATCAAGCAGCACGCCTTAGATAATATACGGGCATTGGCGACACTTAAAAAGTCATTGCTAAGGCAAGTGAGGGGATAACTGATAACTCAACCATTCAAAGAAACCCTTCTCGCATACTCCAACCACCTAGGCAACCAGTCAGTGACCAAATAAATGTCCAACATGTCGAGCGTTTCTGGAGG
This sequence comes from Tillus elongatus, assembly GCA_964006375.1. NCBI lineage: Eukaryota > Metazoa > Arthropoda > Insecta > Coleoptera > Cleridae > Tillus > Tillus elongatus. Next base: position 11,516,973 of record OZ023262.1, read on the forward strand.
GAGATCTATGAGGCTACGCTCCAGTTTAAAGAAGCCACTCCAGGCATGGCACACGGCTTACTGCAATGCCGAATAACCAGAGGTGTGCGCGGCAATCACTGATGCTGAGGTTGCGGAAGCCCTTTGAGGTGGGCGCAAATAAGCTGCCGCACGACCGGACGGTGGAATTGTTTTCCATCTGTCCACCGCCGGATTGCTCGAATTTTTAACCGATAGTTGAATCATGGGGAGCAAGTTCCTCGGTGGTTTGTCGAACGGAGAACCGCACTGGTGCCAAAGAAAGGTGACCTGTCCCAGCCAAAGAATTACCGGCCCATAACTTGCCAGAGCATCTGCTACAAGGTCTGGATAGACTACCGCAAGGCGTTCGACACGACGTCGCATGATATGTTGCGCTGCTTGTTCGGCAAACTTGCTGTACCAAAACAGCTAGCGAAATGTATGGAACATCTGAAGTCATTGTGGAGGACACGGTTTGTCATAACATCCGGCGGCCGAATTAGCCTGTCTCTTTAGCCCAATTAGATGAGGATTGCAGACTCCTGGAGGGTTCTGTCTCTGTGCATCTCCAACAAATATTAGACTTGGAAAGCACAAATCTTCAACTTCACCAAATCTCAGTCTTGCTTTCTATCCCATAAGAGATACACCAGCCCTAGACCCATAAAAATGAACAACCAAGTTATTCAAAGTAATGAGTCCTTTTCAGTTGTTGGCATTTCTGTGGATCTAGATCTCAATTGGCACCAACATGTCACATCAATTGCAGAAGCGGCTGCTAAGAAATTATGTTTCCTCTTCCGGGCTCGCAAATACTTCTCACCAGCTAATCTCTATAGCTTATATACTTCACAAATAAGGCCAAACCTCGAATACTGCTCCCACATCTGGGGTGCCGCTGCCGCTTCTACACTCGCTATCCTGGACTCAATTCAGAAGAGAGCTATACGTCTCATCGGTGACCCGACCCTCAGCCAAAGGCTGCAATTCCTTGCCCACAGACGTGCTGTTGGTGATCTCTCGATCTCTCTCTCTCTCTCTCTCTTATATATATATATATATATATATATATATATATATATATATATATATATATATATATATATATATATATATATATATATATATATATATATATATATATATATATATCTGCACGGGCACTGCTCAGAGGAGCTTTCTTCCATAGTTCCTCCACCTGCTGCCCCCAACAGATCTACCAGAGGAATAGAGAGAATGCACCCTTTTACTGTCCAGGTCACCAGAAATAGAACATCTTGTTATGCCCGCTCTTTTGTCCCGAGGACTTCCAAGAAATGCCCGCTCTTTTGTCCCGAGGACTTCCAAGTTGTGGAATTCCTTGTCGGGACATGTTTTTCCTTCTCCTCCGAACCTCCAAACCTTCAAGTCCAGAATTAACAAGTTGCCTCTTTCCTCCTTGTCGACACCCACGGTACGATAGTATTTAGGCTGTAAGCCCTCGTGGTGTGTTGTTGAAATAAAAAAGAAAAAAATCTCGGGACGCAGCAAGTGCGTTATGGTAGCGAATTTTCTTTAAAATATTTTTAATAGCAAATGTCTTTCTTTGATGAAAGCAGGCATCAAACTTGGTTGCCTATATAGTAGAAACAATGTATCATATTTCATTGAAACAAATTTATTGTTTGAAAATATATAAACATTTTTCAAAAGTCTAGATGCAGCAAATGTGTTATGGAAGTGATTTTCCATAAAAATGTTTTTAATAGCAAATGCGAGCAGGCATCAATCTGATTACCGGTATAGCCTGTACTATATTTTATCAAAATTACTTATGGTTTGAAAATATACAAAAATTTTCCGAAAATAAACTTAAATGTTGGTTTTTTATCCAACAAAGCTTACGTTAATAGCAAATTGAGTTATTGAAATTTGAAGGATTTAATGAAACTTTGGTAAATTTGCAGATTAGCGCCCGAACGCTTTTCAACAAATTGTTTTCAGAGACATTACTAGGACCTCACCTGCAGGTTTCTGAACAGTTTTTTGAAAAACGTTCGGGAGCGAAACTGCAAGCTTACCGAAAATTTGCTACCAAAACGCACTTACTGCGTCCAGATTTTTTTCTTACAAACGCATCATATTTCGATAAAAAATGATAAAATGCATTAACGAATTTGTTCTACGAAAATTAGTTTAAAAAAATTATACACCCCTACTCACTCCTGGTCCCGTAACTTCCTTGGGGAGTGTGAACAAGAAATTTTTTTTGGGGTTTGTGGATCCAGAGGGGTGGGAGCCTAGGCAGGTTTCTGAAAACAGTTTTTTGAAAAGCATTCGAGAGCTAAACTGCAAATTTATCGAAAATTCGCTACCAAAACGCACTTACTGCGTCCAGATTTTTTTCTTGCAAACGCATCATATTTCGACAAAAAATGGAAAAATGCATTCACGAATTTGTTCTACAAAAATTAGCTAAAAAAATTATGCACCCCTACTCACTCCTGGTCCCGTAACTTCCTTGAGGAGTGTGAACAACAAATTTTTCTTGGGGTTTGTGGATCCAGGGGGGGCTCTAGGCAGGTTTCTGAAAACAGTGTTTTGAAAAGCGTTCGGGAGCTAAACTGCAAATTTACCGAAAATTCGCTACCAAAACGCACTTACTGCGTCCAGATTTTTTTCTTATAAACGCATCATATTTCGATAAAAAATGCAAAATTACATTAACGAATTTGTTCTAAAAAAATTAGCTAAAAAAATTATGCACCCCTACTCACTCCTGGTCCCGTAACTTCCTTGGGGAGTGTGAACAACAAATTTTTCTTGGGGTTTGTGGATCCAGGGGGGGCTCTAGGCAGGTTTCTGAAAACAGTGTTTTGAAAAGCGTTCGGGAGCTTAACTGTAAGTTTACCGAAAATTCGCAACCAAAACGCACTTACTGCGTCCAGATTTTTTTTAAGATAAACGCATCATATAACGATAAAAAATGCAAAAATGCATTAACAAATTTGTTCCACGATAATTAGCTAAAAAAAATTATAGGCCGTTAAACCATAAATTTCACTAAACCTACAAACAAATATCCAAACAGCTACCAAACTTAACTAAACTGACAGCCAAAGCACCAGAGAAAGGGTCTATTTGAAATGGATTTCCTGTAAATGTTTTAGTAAAATGAAGGGCAATGACGGTTGAATCTGAAACTTAAGGGTTTGCAGAGCACTCTTCTTGCAACATTTTCTTTTCACAAATGGTATTTGTCTTACATTCTTTGCCTAAACATTGCCAATTTTGACGTTTAATATTGCGAGTTTGACGTTTTGAGGAAAACTCCTACATTTATTGCTTTAACTGCCCATAACTTCTTTGTCTTTAAAGCTATAGACTTAAAATTTGGTACAGAGTTCACCCTTTATAATACAAACACGCGTACCAAATTTGGTTGCCCTTACTTTATTATTTCCGGAGATATGAATTTTTTTATAAAGAAAACACAAAATTTTCCGGGAAAACCTGGTCAGATTTTCCTGGCTAACGAACTTATCCAAGCCACTTGCAAAAGGAAGGTGTGTTGTGTGTGTGTGTGTTTTGTTTCTTTAACGTCGGCCTATTTCCGCGACTATGGCCAATCACCGACGCCAGGGAGCAGTTTCACCTCACTATCCTGGAAATTTTGCCGAACCCCTGGCTTTCTGTAAGGAGGGTAGGGATCTTTAATGTGCCCAACATCGCATGGACACGGGACCGACGGCTTTACGCCCCCTCCGAAGGGCGGAACGTGCAGACATTCAACTTTCTCAAATACAATGCCAGAACCTCGGTTGATGTTAATTTTGCAGTTTGTACTGAAAAAGTGAAAGGAGTACGCCGGGATCGAACCCAGTACCCTTCGGTTCAAAGGCACACGTTCTTACCTCTGAACCACCGAGGTCCGCAAAAGGAAGGTACTCTGCAAATTTTATCAAGATCGGTCCATTATTTTTTGAGTTATCGGTCGGATATATATATATATATATATATATATATATATATATATATATATATATATATATATATATATATATATATATATATATATATATGTATATATATATATATATATATATATATATATATATATATATATATATATATATATATATATATATATAAACACAGATCTCCCCATAAGCGAATTAAAAAAAAAAAAATTCGCTAAAAAGTGTACTTATAGGTATCCTAGTGTTAACAAAATTTATACATTGAAAACTCAACATGTTCGTTGTAAAACTTGTTGCCGTGTACTTAATAAATTTTTTATTTCACTTCAACGTGGTTGCTCCAGAAATGACATTTACGTCGCTGGATACCTACATCCACTCTCATAAAGAATAATCGTATACATCTACTTGATGGTACCGCTGTTCAGATGTCTCCTGCTTGATCGTTTGCTGTGAGTTATCAATCACTTGTCATTGGAATGTCAGATTGATAAATGATAATTTAGATTGTAACAGGGTTAGACTCGAACATTTGGGGTTGTTCTCAATGAATTATCTCGATAATGTTTCCACCGTCATTACGCCAGAAGGAAAATCTTAGCCTTCTCTACTTATTGTTTCACTGAAAGTTATTCTCTGTCTAATTTGGCAGCAGGTCTGCTATATTGTGCTTTATCGATTTGCGATTTGTCTTTTCAGTGCTTTTTAGACAATAATGTCATTTATAAGGTGTTGCGTTGTGTATTGCCTTTGAATAGGATCGCCTTAGAAGGCAGTAAAGAAGTAGATTGAGTGTTATTGTCATTTCCTTTTCTTGTATTGAACATATTGTTATAAAATCAAAGGTTACAAGACTGGACGCAGCAATTGTGTTATGGAAGTGAATTTTCATAAAAATGTTTTTAATAGCAAATGCAAGCAGACATAAATCTGATTACCGGTATTACCTATGTAGTGGATACAATATACTATAGTTTATCAAAATTACTTATTGTTTGAAAATGTACAAAAATTTTCCGAAACTAAACTTAAATGTTGGTTTCCTAGCCAACAAACCTTACGTTAATAGCAAATTGAGTTATGAAATTTGAAGGATTTAATGAAAATTCGCTACCAAAACGCACTTACTGCGTCCAGATTTTTTTCTTAGAAACATGCATCATATTTCGATAAAAAAAATACAAAAAATGCATTAACAAATGTGTTCTACGAAAATTAGCTAAAAATTATAGACCGTTAAACCATAAACTTCGCTAAACCTACAGCGAAAACATCAATTTAACTAAACCGACAGCCAAAGCATCAGAGAAAGGGTCTATTTGAAATGAGTTTTCTGTACATATTTTAGGAAATAAAGGGCAATGACGGTTGAAGCTGAAATTTAAGGGTTTGCAGAACACTCTTCTTGCAGCATTTTCTTTTCACAATCCGTATTTGTTTCCCGCTCTTTGCCCAAACATTGCCAATTTTGACGTTTCAAATTGCGACTTTGACGTTTTGAGGAAAACCCCAAACTTTGTTTTTAACTGCCCATAACTGTTTTGTCTTTAAACTTAGAGACCTACATTTTGGTACATGGTTTACTCTTTATAATGTAAATAGGTATACTAAATTTGGTTACCCTTACTTCATTATTTCTGGAGATATAATTTTTTTTTAGAAAGAAAACACAAAATTTTCCGGGAAAACCTGGGCCGATTTTCCTGGCTAACAAACTTATCCAAGCCACTTGCAAAAGGGAAAAATAAAAAAAGAATCTTACCAACTGACTTTTCTGACCTGCCCTGACATCAGTTTGCCTAATTAAAAGCTAAAAAGAGGAGGAAAATCAACCCTGCCATATATCAAGGTTGTGTGTGTGTTTTGTTTCTTTAACGTCGGCCTATTTCCGCGACTATGGCCAATCACCGACGCCAGGGAGCAGTTTCACCTCACTATCCTGGAAATTTTGCCGAACCCCTGTCTTTCTGTAAGGAGGGTAGGGATCTTTAACGTGCCCAACATCGCATGGACACGGGACCGACAGCTTTACGCCCCCTCCGAAGGGCGGAACGTGCAGACATTCAACTTGCTCAAATACAATGCCAGAACCTCGGTTGATGTTAATTTTAGAGTTTGTACTGAAAAAGTGAAAGAAGTACGCCGGGATCGAACCCAGTACCCTTCGGTTCAAAGGCACACGTTCTTACCTCTGAACCACCGAGGTTCTTTATATCAAGGTTATATGAGCATAATTAACTTTTCCTTTCCCTTTTAGCTTTTGATTAGGCGAAGTGGTGTCAGGGCAGGTCAGGAAGGTCAGTTGGGAGGATTCTGTGTACAGAGCACAGTAAGGGAGGTCTTTTATTTCGTTAAAACGACAAAAAACTCATCAAAGTTTTTACTGTCGCGAGACGCTTCTCTAATTAGAAGAAATCAATGTTTAGTCTATTAATCACATATTATACATACATTTTATCTTTCTGCTCTCCTTGTTTATATGCATTTTAACTATGCCAAATCTTACACTGCTTCATGGGCTCAATGTGCTTAACAAGGGGTAGGTAAAAAGTTTTTCTTCATGTATTATAACCCTATAGTTGAAACCACAGCTAAAGCATCAGACAAAGGGTCTATTTGAAATTCATTTTCTGCAAATATTTAAGTAAAATGAAGGATAATGGTGGCTGAAAATGAAACTTAGATCTTTATAGAATACAGTTCTTACAAAATTTCTGCTACATTTCCCATAATGTTAGTTTCAAATTCTTTATTTAGAACATGTCAATTTTGACGTTTTGAATTGCGACTTTTTGACGTTCTAAGGAAAACTTATAGCTTATAACTTTTTTTTTCTTTTAACGTAGAGATTTAAATTTTGGTAGATGACTTTCTTTTTATGATATAAACCCAGGTACCCAATATGGTTGCCCTAACTTTGTTATTTCCGGAGATATAAAAATTTTCCGAAAGAAAACGCAAAATTTTCCGGGAAAAACTAGTCCGATTTTCCTGGCTAACGAACTTATCCAAGCCACTTGCGAAAAAGGAAGGTACTGACCAAGTTTTATCAAAATCAATCCATTATTTTTAAGTTATTGGTGTGACACATAAATATATAAACATATATATATATATATATATATATATATATATATATATATATATATATATATATATATATATATATATATCGCGACTTTTGAATTTTGAATGAATTTCTTTAAATGAGCGCTATTTAGAAACCCAAATCCGAGGTCAGTTTCAGGCTTTATATGTATATATATATATATATATATATATATATATATATATATATATATATATATATATATATATATATATATATATATATATATATATATATATATATATGAAACAGACCTCGGATTTGGGTTCCTAAATAGCGCTCATTTAAAGAAATTTATTCAAAATTCAAAAGTCGCGATCTCCTCATTATTGAATTTTTTTAAAGAAAATTCACTAAAAAGCGTGATAATATATTACCTACCACTAACAGTCGAGTCCGTAATAGACGATTTGCATGGTTTTTTCTTATCACATCCGATAGACATCCGGCAAAAATGATTTTTTTTATCATTTCATATACTACAAAAATAACGATGTAAAAAATATTTGAAAATGCGAATTGCATAATTGATTTCAAACATCACTATTTTGCCGCCATGATCTGTGACATTACGGGACATTACAATAGTCATCAATGAACTTGCTTCTCTGAGTTTACATTCTGTGTTGCAAGTTATTGATTGAATCTTGACTTTTGGATGAGATTTTATTTGATAATATGAAACATAAAGCTTATATAAATACAGTGTAAAATCACTGTGTACAAACACGATTATAAAAACTCCAGAGAAACTATTTTTTATTATTCCAATTAGAAAGCAATGGTGCAAAGTTATAAAGCGGGATGAAAGGAAAAATCCACAGTTATTTGCGAAAACCGTCCTATATTGTTGTGAAGGCCATTTTAATATAAATACCTCCTGATTTTCACAATAAATATTATTGATATAAGGTTAAAATTCTTATCGTACGTTATTAAGTTAGGTTGTGATTTCCATGTGGTCAAGGTATATTTAACTGTACATATTAAGTACCAGCTTTACATATTACTTTTAGTATTTCAACATTTTGTAATTTCAATTTACTTAAATTACTGCACAACTTACACTAGCTAATACAACAACCCTCTTACAATCTAATTTGATATATTTGTTTACATTAAGTAAGTGGTGAACATGTCGCCACCTAGTTATGGAACCAAGTAGTGTGTTGTCACGCCAGCTTCAAATAACAAAAAGTATTAAAAAATAGAGACTGTATACAACCAACTAATAATTTTAGTAAATTGTTAGCCCTGGCCCATTTCTACCCTAATATATGGATAAAGTATGTAAGACTAGATGCATTCTCACAACAATTAGAACCGTAGACCGGTTTCGCTCTAATTAGAGCTCTTCAGTACGGCATACTAATTGCTGCGAAAATACACCTATAAAGTAATACTGCTATGGTAGCCAGCCTTCCAACACTAAGTGAGTGGTGAACGTGTCGCCACCTAGTTGTGGAACCAAGTAGTGTGTTGTCATGCCAGCTCCAAATAACAAAAAGTATTAAAAAATAGAGACTGTATACAACCAACTAACAATTTTAGTAAACTGTTAGCCCTGGCCCATTTCTACCCTAATATAGCAACTAGGTGGCAACAAGTTCACCATTCACTTAGTGTTGGAAGGCTGGCTACCATAGCCGTATTACTTCCTGGGTGTATTTTCTCTACAATTAGTATGCCGTACTGACGAGCTCTAATTAGAGCGAAACCGGTCTGCGGTTCTAATTGTTGTGAGAATGCATCTAGCCTTACATCTTTGCTTAACCTATATTTCACTGCGGCTAACAAATTTGCAGTCCTTTTATTTGTTATTGTACAACGTTTGTGACCACATATAGTTCACTCTTACAAACTTTGCACATTATTTTAGATATCTGTTTCACTACTTGTGCTTTTATGATCGGATCTGTATATTTGGGACCACTGTTTTGTTGACCCACTAAATAAATTCAAAGACTGTTCTTCGATCATCTGAGTCTTACATGTTTACCCCACAATATGCATTGCAAATTACCGTTTTCGACCCTGACATTGTCTATTGTTATATTTTCTTATTTTACAGTTACTTTATGATCATTTAGTGTATGTTGGTTTGGTTTTTGTGTAGCGCATGTTAGTTCCCCTTATCCAAATAATACTTTAGATTATTCTTAATTTGGGTTTAGCTATAATAACATAGAAATATATATATATATATATATATATATATATATATATATATATATATATATATATATATATATATATATATATATATATATATATATATATATTGATAAAGAAGGGTTGTATTAGGGTTTTCAGTCTCACGATTTGGTGATAATTGATATAGAGAGGGGTTTAAATAGGTTTATTTAGGTTTTATCGAGGTTTTTAGTCAATTTTTATTTAAAAAAATTGACTAATAGAGAGGTATCGATGGTGAGACTTTGCAAAAAAAATTTCAAATGAGCGCGCACTAGGACCCCTAGAACTCATATCCGGGGTCAGTTTCAATTTTTATATGTTTATATATATATATATATATATATATATATATATATATATATATATATATATATATATATATATATATATATATATATATATATATATATATATATATATATATATATATATATATATATATATATATATATATATATATATATATATATATATATATCTGGAACAAAACATACAATTTTAATGTCAATATTTGAGTAAAATGGAAAATTTAAGTTTTGGAAAGAGTAACGAGAAAGCGATGCAAATGGATTAGTTTGAGTCGAAGACAGAAAGAAAAAGAAATATATTGAAGTAAATTATTGTCTAATGATCAAAATCTGAAGTCTGCCAAATTAGAAACGTGTCATTGTCGAGAACTTTGGGAGTATCAACGTTTGGATAAAAACTGCCTAATTGCGCTGTTTGCAAGCACAAGTAGAATACTTATTTGTAAGGCGCTTTGTACTATTATTCTATCAATAAACTATAACTATATATATATATATATATATATATATATATATATATATATATATATATATATATATATATATATATGTATCCGTCTGATAACTCAAAAAATAATCAACTGATCTTAATGAAACTCAGCAAGTGCCTTTCTTTTATTAATAGCTTGGATGAGTTTGTTAGCCAGGAAAATCGGACTGGGTTTTCCGGGAAAATTTTGAGTTTTCTTTCAAAAAAAAATTTTTTTCTCCGAAAATTACAAAGCTGTTTTAATGAAATTTACTCTGTATATTGCCTTAAGAGAGACCTTACCAAGCACCAAAATTAAACTTTATCAGTTTATAGAAAATTAAATTATTTAAATTTTAAGTTTTCTTTGAAAAAAATTTTTCTCCAAAAGTTACGAAGATATTTTAATGAAATTTGGCACATATCTTGCCCTAGCAAAGACCTTACCACATATCAAAACTAAACTTTCTAAGTTTATATAAAACTGAGTTATTCAAATTTGAAGCATTTAATAAAAATTCACTACCATAACGCACTTGCTGCGTCCAGAGTTTTTATTATTATATTTTAGTATCTTAAAACAACTGTTTTAGCTATTATTGGTGATACTTGATATGATAGATAATTTAAATATGTTTAGTGCTTTTTGTGTGATGTAAATTTCTAGGTATCTTAGCTTTTTAATTAGATCTTATCTGTAAAATACCATCATTGGCATATTTACTAAAGGTTTTAAGTATTAAAATAGGTGCATTATAACAAGTGTTCCAAATATACATACATATATATATATATATATATATATATATATATATATATATATATATATATATATATATATATATATATATATATATATATATATATATATATATATTAAAATATTGGTAACTTGATAAGCCATATTACAAAGGAAATAATTAGATAACGATTATAAGCAAGACAAAAGACGCCCAACATTCAAAATTAAACAAAAATTATTTCACATATACACATTATACAAGCTAAAAATATTTGAACCTAAAATTAAACAATATATTTTTTTTATTTCAACAACACACCACGAGGGCTTACAGCCTAAATACTATCGTACCGTGGGTGTTGACAAGGAGGAAAGAGGCAGCTTGTTAATTCTGGACTTGAAGGTTTGGAGGTTCGGAGGAGAAGGAAAAACATGTGCCGGCAAGGAAATCCACAACTTGGAAGTCCTCGGGACAAAAGAGCGGGCATAACAAGATGTTATAAGTCTGGTGACCTGGACAGTAAAAGGGTGCATTCGCTCTGTTCCCCTGGTAGATCTGTTGGGGGCAGCAGGTGGGAGAACTATGGAGGAAAGCTCCTCTGAGCAGTGCCCGTGCAGATATCTATAAAAGAGAGAGAGAGAGGTCACTAACGGCACGTCGGTGGGCAAGGGATGGCAGCCTTTGGGTGAGGCTAGGGTCACCGATGAGACGTATAGCTCTCTTTTGAATGGAGTCCAGGATAGCTAGTGTAGAAGCGGCAGCGGCATCCCAGATGTGACAGCAGTATTCGAGGTTTGGCCTTATTTGTGAAGTATATAAGGTATAGAGATTAGCTGGTGAAAAGTATTTGCGAGCCCGGAAGAGGAAACCTAATTTCTTAGCAGCCGCTTCTGCAATTGATGTGACATGTTGGTGCCAATTAAGATTTCGATCCACAGAAATGCCAACAAGAGAAAATGACTCATTACTTTGAATAACTAGGTTGTTCATTGTGATAGGTCTAGGGCTAGTGTATCTCTTGTGAGAAAGAAAGCAAGACTTAGTTTTGGTGGGGTTGAATTGTACAAGATTTCTACTTCCCCAGTCTAATATTTTTTGGAGATCCTCGGAGACAGAACCCTCCATGAGTCTGCGATCCTCATCTACTTGGGCTAAAGAGACAGGCTTAAAATATTGTAAATTTGAATGGAGGGTGCTGTTGTCCGCGTAGCTGTAAACTGGGTTAGATCTGCTAGAGAGGAGATTATTGATGTGGAGAAGAAACAAAGTAGGGGCTAAAGCTGAACCTTGAGGAACTCCTGCATTAATTGGATACAGTTTAGAGGAATGGCCATCCACAACAACAGATATGCTTCTGTTGGAGAGGAAATTTGCTGTTCAGGTACAAAGTTTTGGTGGTAGGCCATAGGCCGGAAGTTTATTAAGCAGCGCTGCGTGCCAGACCTGGTCGAATGCTTTTGATATGTCTAGAGCAACAATCTGGGATTCACCGTGTTGTTCCATAGACTTGTTCCAAGAATGGGTGACAAAGGAAAGGAGGTCGGCAGTCGATCTGCGCTGAAGGAATCCATACTGCCTGTCGTGGATTAGACTGTGTTTTTCAAGAAATTTTAGTAATTCGGTGTTTATATACCTTTCCATCACTTTAGAGACGACTGAAAGGAGAGAAATAGGCCTGTAGTTGCTAGGAAGCGCTTTGGATCCTTTCTTGGGAATGGGTTGTACTCGAGCAGTTTGCCAGTTACTAGGAAATATGCCTTTATTATAAGATATCTGAAAGAGACGAGTCAGGACAGGAGCAAGCTCTGGTGCGCATTTTTTGAGGACCATTGCTGGGATCTCGTCAAGGCCAGAGGCTTTCCTGGTATTAAGAGAAGAGAGCATCTTTCGTACCTTTTTAGTTTTGAAAATGATATCCGTCATTTTATGCGTGACATTGGTTGAACATTTGGAGGTGGGTTGAGAGTAGAATTGCCGGCGAACAACGAAGCAAAAAGTTCAGCCTTGCCCAGGGCGGTAGAAACAATTTCATCCCCTGAGACAAGAGGTGGGAACGTGCTTTTGCAGAAATTATTCCCAATAGATTTAGCAACAGTCCAGAAGGGTTTGCCGCCGTTGGAGCTTAAGAGGACTTTGTTTCTGATGTGGTTATTAAACGAGTTTTTTGCCTCAGAAAGAATGCGGACATAGCGGTTTCTTGCATCGTTAAATGCTTGACGATTTTCTTGACTGGAATTGTGTCGAAGCGTTTTGACCTTTTCAAGTCTGGCCTTGTCACATGATTTAGAGAACCAGAGCTTTTGAGTGGCTGAAGAGGTTTTCTGTGTACGTGGGATAAATAATTCCATGCCAGCTTGGATAATTTCGGTGACGTTTTGTGAGCTATCAGAGGGGTCAGGATGAGAGAAGCAAAAAGACGCCCTAGGTAATGAGGAAAAGTAATCCCGCATTTCGTCCCAGTTTGCGGAGTTGTAGTGCCAAACGATGCGTGGGTGTGATGACTGTGTGACCTCGGGTTGCATTGCGCAGGAAGCAGTGACCATGCCGTGGTCTGAGCGTCCAAGGGGGGCGGTGACTGATATCTTATAGCATTCTGGTTGTGTAGTAAGAAGGATATCCAAGGGATTTGAGCTGTGTGTTAGGATACGAGGAAAGTAAGTAGGTTGCTGAACCATATTGGCTAAAGAATTGCTGACTGCCAAGGCCTCCGCTGCTCTCCCCTGTGGATAGGTTTTTTAAGATCCTAGCCATTCCTTATTATGGACATTGAAGTCACCAAGAATAGTGACTTTGGGGGAAGGATATTCGAAAATCAGATGGTCGGTTTTTTCAGAAAGGTAGTCAAAGAGCTGGACAAAGTTGTTGTCAGAAGGTGACCAGTAAATGCAACAGATGAATTTAGTTGCAGCCCTGAGAGAGAGTTTTATGCATAGTATGTCTTTTCTTCCAGCTTCTAAACTAGGGAGTCTGGTGCAGGGTAGATTGCTACGGACGTATGCGCACACGCCTCCATGCAATCTAAAGGAAGTAAGGAGCTCATACCCCGGGAAATTAAGGTGATTAGTGGCTGTTTTGGCACTGATTTGGTTTTCGGTGAGGAAGAGGAGTTGGGGCCTGTTAGACTGGAGGAAATGGTGGACGGAGTTCAGGTTAGAATTCAGGCCACATATATTCGAAAAGAATATGTTAAATATTGATGTTGGCGCCCCCTGTACACCCCTCTTCCGGAGATCCGAATGTAGGGGTATTTTGCCTCCGGAATATATAATTACTTACACACGTACAATTACTTATACACTAAAACAATAAAAACAAACACTAGTTGATACATATTAATATATATATATATATATATATATATATATATATATATATATATATATATATATATATATATATATATATATAATATGTCACTGGACACAAAGTTCTACTTACAATCAACATAATCGCATAGCTTGGTGCATTCCCTTGGTCTTTTCAGCACTCATTTCGACAGAATATGCAGACAGATATATGGTATGGTATTAAAACATCTGAATAAAACATATATAATCCATCTCACGCAATACAATATAGGACATGTTATATGTTATATGGATATTAACCTCCTTCTCAAGAAACGAAATATCTGTATTTGCTGTTACCTAACGATTTCACGTTATTCGAGTTACACATGCTTGCCAGCACACATCATAAGATTCATGAATAATATTATTATGAGGAAATCCGAAAGCAAAGAGAGCGTTGCGCAAGCAAAAGGAAGTTTTCACGGTCTCTGTCTTGCTCCTGTTCTGTAAGTCTAAAAGACGGAAGGGGAGCAAGTTAAACTCAGTTTTAGTTTTCATGAAACACAAGAGAAGCGGCATATGTAATGTGTCAAGGGAAAATCAGATATATTCACCTTGTCGCCTTATTCAACTCGTCGGCTTTACATGTTTCGCCGAACAATTTTATTTGCGGAAATTTTATTGTACCTGGTACCTTAAGCTAAACACTTTGCTCAACACAACGAAACATTTATGGCAGAGTTTTCAAGTGAAGTTGTACTTTTATTTTTATTGGCTTCTTATATCCATTTTTAAACTGGAAACAGGGAGAAGGTCTTCAGTTAGATTTCAAGTGAAGTTGTACTTTTATGTTTATTGGCTTCTTATATCCATTTTTAAACTGGAAACAGGGAGAAGGTCTTCAGTTAGATATGTATGTTTTTTGCTAAGAAAAAACAGCTGGAAAATTTAACTATGTAGTCTCTATTTAATAAGTCTTTCTTTAGGGTCAGAGTCGGGTATTGGTACGCGCCTAAACCAAAATTGTAATGTTTCTGAAATGAGAAAAAATTGGACTTTTAGGTTTGTCATCAAGATTCTTCCGGGCTTTGGCTGTAATATTCTTAATACATTTTACATAAAAATGCACATTGTGACTCTAAAATACGAAATGTTAAAAAATCAAACTGCGCACAGTTGTTTGACGTATGCAGCTAATGGTGCGTATAAGTAAGATAATCGTGCGCACTGAAAGGGGAAACGAAGATCTAAATTTATTGATTAAGCGTGTAGTAATATAACATTCATCAACTTATATTTGTTGAAAAACACAGTCTAATCAACGACAGGTAGGATGGATTACGCCAACGCAGATCAACTGCCAACCTCCTTTCCTTTGTCACCCATTCTTGGAACAAGTCTATGGAACCACACGGTGAATCCCAGATTGTCGCTTTCGACATATCCAAAGCATTCGACCAGGCCTGGCACGCCGCGCTGCTTACTACACTTCCGGCCTATGGTCTACCACCAAAACCCTGTACCTAGACAGCAAATTTCCTCTCCAACCGGAGCATTTCTGTTGTCGTGGATTGCGATTCCTCTAAAATGTATCCAATAAATGCAGAAGTCCCTCAAGGTTCAGCTTTAGCCCCTCCTTTGTTTCTTCTCCACATTAAGGACCTCCTTTCTAGGACATCCAACTTAGTTCACAGTTAGGCGGACGACAGCAGCCTCCACTCAAATATACAATATTCTAAGCCTGTTTCTTTAGCCCAATTAGAAGAGGATCGCAGATTAATGGAGGGTTCTGTCTCTGTGAATCTCCAAAAAATATTAAACTGGGGAAGTAGAAATCTTGTACAATTCAATTCCACCAAATCTCAGTCTTGCTTTCTATCTACCCGTGGTGAGTTCTGGGTAAATTTGGGATTTTGTGTATGTGTCACCATACGATAGTGTCAATTTTAGCGAAAAAGTACACAACAGTTAGCACCTGCTAGTGAACTTTTCCTTTACGCGACAGTAAAGAATTTTTTTCACGTCCGAGGAGGTACCACCCCTTACATCAAGGGGCCGGTGAAGTCCCAACGGACGTTTCCAGTTCTGGTGTGTGAGTCGGTTTCCCTTATAAACAAAAATGATGATGGCTCCTCCTTGTACAAAATATTCCGGAGATAAAATACCCCTCCATTCGGATCTCCGGAAGAGGGGTGTGCAGGGGGCGCCGGCATCAAGATTTCACATAGCTCTCTCGAATATATATGGCCTAAATTGTAACCTGAACTCTGTCCACCATTTCCTCCAGGCTAATAGGCTCGAACTCCTTTTCCTCACCGAAACCCAAATCAGTGCCAAAACAGCCACTAATCATCTTAATTTCCCGGGGTACGAGCTCTTTACTTCCTTTAGATTGCATGGAGGCGTGTGCGCATACGTCCGTGGCAATCTACCCTGCACCAGACTCCCCAATTTAGAAGTTGAAAGAAAATACATACTTTGGATGAAACCCTCTCTCAGGGCTGCAACTAAATTCATCTGTTGCATTTACCGGTCACCTTCTGACAACAATTTTGTTCTTCGACGGCCTATCTGAAAAACCGACCATCTGATTTCTGAATATGCTTCCTCTAAGGCCACTATTCTTGGCGACTTTAATGTCCAAAATAAGGAATGGCTAGGATCTTCAAAAACCGATCCACAAGGGAGAGCAGCGGAAGCCTTTGCAGTCAGCAATTATTTAGCCAATATGGTTGAGAAACCTACTTACTTTCCTTGCGTCCCAACACACAGCTCAAATCCGTTGGATCTCCTTCTTACTACAAAACCTGAATGCTATAAGACATCAGTTACCGCCCCCCTTGGTCGCTCAGACCACGACATGATCACTGCTTCCTGCGCAAGGCAACCCGAGGTCACACAGTCATCACACCCACGTATCGTTTGGCACTACAACTCCGCGAACTGGGACGAAATGCGGGTTTATTTTTCTTATTTCCATGGGCGTGTATCACCTTCACTCATTCTGACCCCTCCGATATCTTACATAACGTCACCAAAATTATCCAAGCTGGCATGGAATTATTGATTACAAGGACACAGAAAACTTCTTCAGCCACTTAAAATCACTGGTTTTCTAAATCGTGTGACAAGGCCAGACTTGAAAAGGTCAAAGCGCACAAAAAGCTTCTACACAATCCCAGTCAATAAAACCCTCAAGCATTTAAGGAGGCAAGAAACCGCTATGTCCGCATTCTTTATAAGGTAAAACAACTCGTTTTAAGCTCCAAGGGCAGCAAACCCTTCTGGACTTTTGCTAAATCTACTGGGAATAATTTCTACAAGAGCACGTTCCCACCTCCTCTTGTTTCAGGGGATGAAATTGCTTCTACCGCCCTGGGAAAGGCTGAACTTGTTGCCTCGTTGTTTGCCGGCAATTCTACTCTCAACCCACCAAATGTTCAACCACCAACAGTCCCCAATGTCGCGCATAAAATGACGGATATCATTTTCAAAACTAAAAAGGTACGAAAGATGCTCTCTACTCTTAATAACAGGAAAGCCTCTGGCTGGACGAGATTCCAGCAACTGTTCTCAACAAATTCGCACTAGAACTTGCTACTGTCCTGGCTCGTCTGTTTCAGACATCTTGAAATAGAGGCATATTTTCTAGTAACTGGAAAACTGCTCGAGTACAAGTCGTCCCCAAGAAAGGATACAAAGCGCTTCCTAGCAACTACAGGCCTATTTCTCTCCTTTTAGTCGTCTCTAAAATGACGGAAAATTATTTAAACACCGAATTACTAAAATTTCTTGAAAAACACAGTCCACGACAGGCAGTATGGATTCCGTCAGCGCAGATCAACTGCCGACCTCCTTTTCTTTGTCACCCATTCCTGGAACAAGTCTATGGAACTACACGGTAAATCCCAGATTGTCGCTCTAGACATATCCAAAGCATTCGACCAGGTCTGGCACGCAGCGCTGCTTAACAAACTTCCGGCCTATGGCCTACTACCAAAACTGTGTACCTGGACAACAAATTTCCTCTCCAACCGTAACATTTCTGTTGTCGTGGATAGCCATTCCTCTAAACTGTATCCAATTAATGCAGGAGTCCCTCGAGGTTCAGCTTTAGCCCCTACTTTGTTTCTTCTCCACATCAATGACCTTCTGTCTAGCACACCCGACCCAGTTTACAGTTACGCGGACGACAGCACCCTCCACTCAAATATACAATATTCTAAGCCTGTCTCTTTGGCCCAATTAGATGAGGATTGCAGACTCGTGGAGGGTTCTGCCTCTGTGAATCTCCAAAAAGTATTAGACTGGAAAAGCATAAATCGTGTACAACTCCACCAAATCTTAGTCTTGCTCTCTATCTCATAAGAGATACACCAGCCCTAGACCCATCAGAATGAACAACCAAGTTATTCAAAGTAATGAGTCCTTCTCACTTGTTGGCATTTATGTGGATCGACATCTCAATTGCCACCAACATGCCACATCAATTCCAGAAGCGGCTGCTAAGAAACTACGTTTCCCCTCCCGGGCTTGTAAATACTTTTCACCAGCTTACCTCTATACCTTATATACTTCACAAATAAGGCCAAACCACTACGTCACGATTTTTTTTACAAATATGCATCATATTTCGATGAAAAATGCAAAGATGCAGTAAGGAATGTTCAAAAAAAATATTGTAGGTATCACCAACGACTTAATAGCTACCCTGTGATTGTCAAAAGAATTTTATAAGATGCAGCTCAAGACAGCCTATAATTAACGTATACAATTTTTTTCATATCTTGCATAATAACAATTATATTGAGTTTTGCCGTAGAAACGCCTCACCTTCTAAATATCTAAACGGAAAGTAAACCAGAATATGCACTTTAGGGAGCCTAGTTTGCGCTCATTTAAAGAATTCTTTTTAGAATTCAAAAGTCGCGGCCTCTCTTTTAACGAATTTTTTGTACGAAAATTAGCTAAAAATTATAGACTGTTAAACCATAAGATTAACTATACGTACAGCCAAAGCATCAGAGAAAGTGTTTCTTTGAAATGAATTTTCTGGAAATATTTTCGTAAAATGAAGGGCAATGTTGGTTGATGCTGAAAGTTAAGGGTTTGTAGAACACGCGTTACATAATCCGTATTTCTTTCTGATTCTTTGCCTAAATTTTGACGTTTCAAATCGCGACTTTGAGGTTTTAAGGAAAACCCCCTTTTTTTTAATGCCTATAACTTTTTTGTGTTTAAACTTACAGACCTAACTTTTGGTAAATGGTTCACACTTTACAATACAAACACGCGTGCCAAATCTGGTTACCTTTGTTGTGTTATTTCCGGAGATACATACATACATACATATATATATATATATATATATATATATATATATATATATATATATATATATATATATATATATATATATATATATATATATATATATATATATATATATATATATATATATATATATATATATATATATATATATGTGTGTGTGTGTGTGTGTGTGTGTATATATTAATTGAAACTGACACTGGAGATGGGTTCTAGGGGGCCTAGTTCGCGCTCATTTGAAAAAAATATCTAAATTCAAAAGTCGGGATCTCCTCTTTTTTTTTTAAAGAAAATTCACTAAAACAAGGACTTGCCAAGCCACGGGAAAAGTTTACGACTGTATTAAATATGGAATGGTTTTAATAAGTTAGGGCAACAACAAACAACCAGATATGCTATTCAAATTGAATTAAGTCTTAAAAGTTTTCATTTCCTCCTTATTAAATTATTCTTTATACCAAAAACTCGTTAAAAAATTTATCGGAATAAGAAAATTATGATCAGATAACGGTAAAGTAAAATGAGACAAAAAAAACTGAGAAAAAGTAAAGTCACTAACTAGGATTAGAACTTATTCTATAGGACTATCTTAATGTAAAAGGCTTAGCCCACTTGGCCACGGTCGACATGACATGTATGTACTAGCAGGTATATCTGGTTAATTGTCTAATGTCTCTACTATTTACACCAAACAATTGTTATTTACAATGGATTTTTTGCTCATATTTTAACGAAATGGAGGCAAATAACAACTTAGACACAGATCTAGGAGCTTGTTAGTCATTTCGTGACGTATTTTTCTCTCACATTCGTACTCCTACCATAATTATCCATTTTGATGTTTTAACTTTCTTTAATCCGATTTAATTAATTAAGCATTTACCTCTAACTTTTTTGTCTTCTAACATAGTTATCTGAATTTTGGTACATAGGATACTCTTTATGACCGAAATCAGCGTACCAGATTTGATTTGCCTTACTTTGAAAGAAAACACAAAATTTTCCGGGAAAGAGGGGCCGATTTTGCTGGCTAACCAACTTATCCAAGCCAGTTGCAAAGGGAAGGTATGTACCAAATTTGATCAAAATTTGCTTAATAATTTTTGAGTTATCGGTGATATACACACACCCATATATATATATATATATATATATATATATATATATATATATATATATATATATATATATATATATATATATTCGTGTAACATTCGACAATTGTATATTTCGGTACGTGAGCTATCTTAATTAGATCTCGCTTCGGAAAAAATAATTTCGATGCTTAAAAGTACATATATATTTACACTAAAAAGTAAAAACCGCCATTCTATGGTAAACATTCATTTAAAATACAGTCCACTCAATTGAAGATATAAACAATTATTTTATTTTAATGTCTTATAATTAGGTTAATGTATTTAATTGTATCAGTAGACCTTTTAAAATTTCAATTGTGTGAATCAGTATGTAAACCTGCATGAAATCAGACAGATTTATTCAGAGAAGCGGAGTCGTGACGTCAAGACGCCATCGCTTCTAGACATGGATGGTTACTACATACAGACTTGGACACTACTTCTCTTAAATTAATGGCTATTTTTTTCTTAATTTATCCAAATATTAGAGACAAAGAAGACAACAGATACGTTTCGATAACTTATTTTGGAACCATTTAGAAAAACATTTCAACAATTTTAAATAACCGTACAAATACAAAGGTAGCTTTTAAATCTTACAACATGACGCGTGATTTGCTATTTAACGCGAAAGAAAAATCTTGTTTTCTGACAAAAGCTGGAGTTTATAAATTAGCTTGTGCACATTATAACGCTATCTACATGGGTCAAACTTCTAGAAATTTTAACACCCGATACAAAGAACATATTTCTGCATTTAGAAATAACCACGCTGACAAATCTACATTTGCAAAACATATTATTGATACCGAACATAGACCTACAGTAAATAACCGCATACAACCACAACATTTTTGTAATGACAAACGTAAACTAGACTTTTTGAAACTTTAGAATTCAAAAAGCACACACACGACAATAACTACCTTGTTTTAAACGAGCAAACTGATTTAATGAATTCCCCATTCTTGGATATTCTTCTTTCTAATTAAATAGGTCAAAGAAAATAAATTCAACTATTCGTTAAAAAAAGTTGTAATAAGATAATGAGTTGATGTATCTCAATACTTTCGTTGTATAGAGACCGCTTTATTACTGTTATTGTTTAGTTATTTTATTGTTGTAACTGTTATCATAGTTATTATAAGCTAGTTCTATTTTTATGCTAATTATTGACATACATCACGTAGACATTTTGAAAGTCTCATCTGTCATCTGTGTTTCATATTATTTTCAATTTGATGATTTTTTTGATCAAAACATCATATCATAACATAGCAACAGATCCCTATTTGTAGATGTCATGATTTCGTCGTAATTTAATTTTTATCTGTCTGAGAATGCTGTCGAGTAGTGAAACTAGTCACAGAAACGTTGAAGAACATCCAGAATTCATAAGGGCCACTTGCTCCAGTTAGCTTACGCGCTGACTACGTCCTTCACCTACAGAAACAAAACCCAACAGTGAAGCCAGAGAACTAGTCTCCGAGTCTGTATGTAGTATGGACCAGTTTCACCAAGTAAGGGCAGCAACAATCAATGAATTGAATAGTTACTCTTATATCTAATTAAATTGTCTATTACCGCTACTGTTAATACAGATCCATTAACCAAACCTCAAACATACGAATTGAAAATGAAAGTGCAATTCCAAATAGTTATCTTGATCTTGGGAAAGTGATTACCTAGAGAATTGCATTAGTCTAACAGAAGTTTAGGTCGCCACAGCCACAAAGTCTTGTTAATAATGGGTGTTAGTTCTGGGGACGGTCTGGGATCAACACTGAGGGTCATCTTAGTTAATTAGGTTACTTATGCTCGACTCCTTACCGTCTAGAACACTGATCCAGTTTGGCAACGTGCTCGTTTCGATCTCCCACACGAAACTCGACCCTTCATCGAAACATTCACTGTAGCTGTATCCGGTGGCGAGATTACATTCCAATACCACAAAATAAGGGCTTGTGCAACTCGCATGTTATGTCACTGTTGGACGGTTAATATAGTGATTTTTAATTAAAGATTCCAAAACGTATGTATTTTATGGAGAAGATATACCTACTGTTTTAATACGCTTTGTAAGGCACTATGTTCTCTTTTGGCCGTTACGTTTTTTGACGAATTTTCATAGATAAAATTACCTAATAGCGAGATCTCTAGAAGCATAACTAATATTCCAAGTCGGTTTAATATACAGGCTGGCCCATTGAAAACGAGTTGGCAGCCATAACTGACAGGAAAAGATTTTGTCGCAAAAAAACCTGAAACACGTCAAGTTTGTTTGTGAGGGGGACAACTTTTGACGCAAAAAGTATAGCGCAAACTTTACCCTCCTAATCGAGGGTGTCATCCCTCAAATTCTTTTAAATGGGGTTAGGGATTATGTGGGGGGGGGGGGACAACTTTTGACGCAAAAAGTATAGCTCAAACTTTACCCTCCTAATCGGGGGTGTCATCCCTCAAATTCTTTAAAATGGGATTAGGGATCATGTGATAGCTCGTTGAAAAGGGCTCTTAATACTCTATACCCCAGTAAACCATTATGTAAATTATACGTATCTTCTTAATATGATGCAGATAATCATACCTCTATTGGTACATTTCTCTACAATCTATGTACGGGCCTTCATTAATTCCCGAGTCCCACGTGACCGCTTAAGTTAGGCAACCAAACATGCACGGTTGTACAACCTGAATAAATGAAATCCCTAAGTTGCCAGTGGCGTCTCTTATTTCCTTTGTGGTTTTATTAAAATTATAATAAGGTGAAACAGTAAATGTCTTAAACTTTTAGTTTTTTCAATTCTACTTCCACATTTACGCATTAGAGTAAAAATAATTTTAGCAGAGCACAAAAATATTTGTTTTGCTCAGATGAGATTAAAATTGACCTAGCGCGATGCGATGCGTTAGCGGCATTCCGCTGATGTAATGTCATTTTTGAGGTTTCAAG
This sequence comes from Tillus elongatus, assembly GCA_964006375.1. Lineage (NCBI taxonomy): Eukaryota > Metazoa > Arthropoda > Insecta > Coleoptera > Cleridae > Tillus > Tillus elongatus. Next base: position 11,540,470 of record OZ023262.1, read on the forward strand.
GGTTGGGGAATTCAAACGTAACATTGTTAATTTTAACATTAATAACCAGTTCGTAAAAACATTATAAAATATTACTGTTATTTTGTATAGATATCAAAATAAAACAAACAAAACTAGCATTACAAAAAACATTTTAACTAGTGTTCAGTAAATAAAATAGGTTTTTAAAAAAATTTCCATTATTATAAAAAGGATTATTTAAACATTTAATTTACGGTTTTAGGAATGTGTATTGTGTAACATGTAACAAATATGCACCTGTTTGGGCAGATAACCGACAAACTGATTTGGTAGGGCTAAAAATGGAACAAATAAATAAACACAACCTTAACATACCTACGCTTTTAACTTACGTAAAAACGCAATGAAAATGATAAGTTTTGAAAAAAACTGTTTATTTTTATTGTCCAACAGATAGAAAATTATTTGAAGAAGATAAACACTGGTAGAACTTGGAAAATGCACAATATACATACAAAATAACCGGTCAAAAGGTAAATGAGCGCCAATGGACTGAACTGTCAATTGTCAATTGATTTAGTAACTTTGGGGTCCCTAGTCTAGTCGTTTTTCAGGTTACTTTTTGACTGAAAACTCATAAAATCATATTCCACTAAGAGAGGGACCGAATCCGGTCACGTGGGACTCGGGAATTAATGAAGGCCCTGTATAAAAAACTCTGGACGCAGCAAGTGCGTTATGAAAGTGAGTTTTCATTAAAATGTTTTTAATTACAAATATATCGCTCTAATGCGAGCAGGCATCAATTTGGTTACCGGTATAACCTATATAGTAGGAACAATGTACCATATTTTATCAAAATAATTATTTGAATATGTACAATTTTCTGAAAATAAACTTTAAATGATTCGGAGAAAACTGGTCTCCTAGCCAATGAACCTTAGGTTAATAGCAAATTGAGTTATTGAAATTTGAAACACTTAATGAAAATTCGCAACCAAAACGCCCTCGCTGCGTTCATACAAAAATTTTCCTAAAATAAAGTTAAATGTTGGTTTCCTAACCAACAAAACTTATGTTAATAGCAAATTGAGTTATTGAAATTTGAAGGATTTAATGAAAACTTGCTACCAAATAGCACTTACTGCGTCCAGATTTTTTTCTTACAAACATGCATCATATTTCGATAAAACATGCTAAAATGCAGTAACGAATGTGTTCTACGAAAATTAACTAAAAATTATAGACCGTTAAACCATAAACTTCACTAAACCTACAGCGAAAGCATCAACTTAACTAAACCGACAGCCAAAGCATCGGAGAAAAGGTCTACTTGAAATGAATTTTTTGTAAATATTTTAGTAAAATGAAGGGCAATGACGGTTGAATCTGAAACTTAAGGGTTCGCAGAACACTGTTCTTGCAACATTTTCTTTTCACAATCCGTATTTGTCTCACGTTCTTTGCCTAAACATTGCCAATTATGAAGTTTTAAATTGCGAGTTTGACGTTTTGAGGAAAAATCCTAAATTTATTTCTTTAGCTGCCCGTAACTTTTTTGTCCTTAAACCTAGAGACCTACATGGTTGGTACATGGTTCACTCTTTATAATACAAATACGTGTACCAAATACTGGTTGCCCTCACTTTGTTATTTCCGGAGATATGAATTTTTTTAGAAATAAAACACCAACTTTTCCAGGAAAACCTTGTCCGCTTTTCCTGGCTAACAAACATATCCAAGCAACTTGCAAAACTCACCAAATTTGATCAAGATACGTCTATTAGTTTTTGAGTTATCGGTACGATATATATATATATATATATATATATATATATATATATATATATATATATATATATATATATATATATATATATATATATATATATATATATATATAAACACGGATCTCCCCATTCGTGATTTTTAAGATGTAGCTCAAGACACCCTATAATTAATGTATACAATTTTTTTTCGTTTCTTGCATAATAACAGATATATTTAACTTTAAAGATTTTTTACGAAAATTTGACAAAAATGATATAGCATTAACTGATAAACTCTATAGCCAACACTACTTTTAAAGTATCAGAGAAAGGGTCTATTTGAAATGAATTTTCTGGGAATAGTTTAGTAGGATGAAGGACAATGATGATTGAAACTAAGACTTCAGGCTTTGTAAAACATTCCTCTTAAGACATTTTCCTTCCACACCTCATATTATTTTCAGGTTTGACGTTTTGAGGAAAATGCCTGTAACTTTTTGTCTTTTAACCTACAGATCTAGATTTTGGTAGGTAACTTACCTATAATGATGTAAACCCGCGGACCAAATTTGGTTGTCCTTACTTTGTTAGTTCCAGAGATATAAATTGTTTTCGAAAGAAAACACAAAATATTCCGGGAAAACCTCGTCCGATTTTTCTGACTAACGAACTTATCCAAGCCACTTGCGCAAGGAATGTACTCACCAAGTTTTATTAAAATCGGTTCATTATTTTTTTAATTATAGGTGTGACACATAAATATATAAACATATATATATATATATATATATATATATATATATATATATATATATATATATATATATATATATATATATATATATATATATATATATATATATCCGACCTCGGATTTGGGTTCCAGGGGTCCTAAATAGCGCTAATTTGAAGGAATTTTTTCAAAATTCAAAAGTCGGGTTCTCCTCATTAGTGAATTTAGTGAATTTTTTTTAAAGAAAATTCATTAAAAACTTAATTTCCATATGCAGCTGTGACATCAGACTTTTACGTAAGTTAGACAAATATGGAATATGTAGAAACAATGGATGATTATTTATATATAACTAACGTCTTTTGTACTATGTCTTGTAGACATAGTTGTATTTATGCAGAATATACATAGGAGTTATGAGATCCTTACTACATATTTTTTTCTCCCTCAGTGCTCGTCCGCGTCTTTGCCGCCCCGATAGCACCGCAGCCTTTGGCTTATTGCGCATGCCCTTTTTCTTTTCTACTCCACACATTCCAAAATCACTGTGCCTTAAACTAGCCTGCACAGCAATTAGTAGGGTGAAGTTTTATATTATTCAGTTTGTTAAAAACAACTTATTGTTAAATTGAAAAATATTTTGTTGTTTACTGGTTAAAGTTAAATATTCTTTGCAAACCTCTTTTCTCATGTTGTTCAATTTTAACAACTGTTCCAAATACGTTATCGTTTGTTTTGTGGATACGCTGGGAAACAAAGACACTACATCAAATGATATCAACATCTCGCCTTGTAACAATTTAACATCTTTATCTTTATCAATGAATTCAAGTGAATTTGACACTGAAAAACTTTTTTGTTTAACAGGCAAACTTTTTAACCTTATTTGACAACCACTTGGCTAGATTATATGTCGGAGAATCTATAGCCGAAATAATAGGTCTCATTGATTTTCCCGCTTTATGAATTTTTCGGAGACAATATTTTTGAGAACTTTGGGATTTGCAACGTGTAACCAAATCCTTTGTTATAAGATTTTTGCATCTCTTTAAACTATTTTTTACTTCGTTAGTGATTTTTGTAGCTGGTTTTTATTTATTTTTCGGTACAGTCCTGCCTCTATTGCATTAATCACTCTCTCTCTCTCTCTATAATCCTTTTTGTCAATTATCACAACTTTCTTGCCTTTATCTGCTTTTACAAAGAGCAATCATTTGTTCGCAATCGTTTAGCTATTTTGATTTGTTTAGAATTTTTGTTCTTTGTGGCTTATTTTCTTTATAATTTGTCAGTAAAAACTTTGCTATTAAAAACTCTGCTATTAAAAACTTTTCTATGAAAATTCCCTACCATAACGCACTTGCTGCGTCCAGACTTCATCATGACTGAAAATATATTTTATACGGATTTTTCTTTATATACAGGGTTTTAAAAATTACATTTAGTCAAAAATGTCAATTATGATAGTTCCCAGATAGGGCCGAAACCTTTGGAAATGGTAAAAACTGGAAAAAAAATTTTGAACAGGATGACACCCATTGGAAAAGAAAGAAAATAAAACAAAAATTAGAGGATTTAGCGAACAAAAAGCGCACCGACTTTTTTTTTAAAGCAGCTTTTTTGTCGTGAGCATTTTCGATTTAAAATGAGATTACTTTTTCGATATAAAATCAAAATAAGGGAAAAAAATAAATATTTTAAATTGAAAAAACTACAGCATATTTGGGACTTAACAAGGTATATTTTCACAAAATTTCGTGAAATTTGTTTTTTTGTGGGAGAAAAAAAATCAAAAACCAAAAAGTCGGTTATTTTGATTTTGCGCAGAAATGTTGAGGTTACGGAGAAAAAGTACATACAAAAGTTGTAGACCTTTTTGTTGCCTACAACTTTGCCATTTAACTTTTTTCAGTAGGAGGTGTAGTTTTGCCGAAAATCGTGATAAATCGTTTTCTACCCTTAAAAGTCCACCCTCTTCCACTTCCCGACCTCAAATCGCCTTTAATTTATTTTTCCTCTTATCTTTGTTTTATTTTCTTTCTTTTCCAACGGGCGTCATCCTGTTTTAAATTTTTTTGGTCTCAAAAATTATTTGCTCTGACCTAAGAGTTTTGTTTTGCGAAATGCTCCCTTCTCTTAATACCAGGAAAGCCTCTGGCCTTGACGCAATTGTTCTCAAAAAATGCGCACCAGAACTTGCTCCTGTCCTGACTCGTCTGTTTCAGACATCTTACAATAGAGGCATATTCCCTAGTAACTGGAAAACTGCTCGAGTACAACCCGTCCCCAAGAAAGGATCGAAAGCGCTTTCTAGCAACTACAGGCCTATTTCTCTGCTTTCAGTCATCTATAAAGTGATGGAAAGGTATATAAACACCGAATTACTAAAATTTCTTGAAAAACGCAGTCTAATCCACGACAGGCAGTATGGATTCCGTCAGAGCAGATCAACTGCCGACCTCCTTTCCTTTGTCACCCATTCTTGAGCAAGTCTATGTAACTACACGGCGAATCCCAGATTGTCGCTCTAGACATATCCAAAGCTTTCGACGTGGTCTGGCACGCAGCGCTGCTTAATAAACTGCCGGCCTATGGCCTACCACCAAAACTCTGTACGTGGACAGCAAATTTCCTTTCCAACCGGAGCATTTCTGTTGTCGTGGATGGCCATTCCTCTAAACTGTATCCAATTAATGCAGGAGTTCCTCAAGGTTCATCTTTAGTCCCTACTTTATTTGTTCTCCACATCAATGACCTCCTCTCTAGCACATCAAACCCAGTTCACAGTTACGCGGACGACAGCACCCTCCACTCAAATATACAATATTCTAAGCCTGTCTCTTTATCCCAATTAGATGAGGATCGCAGACTCATGGAGGGTTCTATCTCCGTGGATCTCCAAAAAATATTAGACTGGGGAAGTAGAAATCTTGTACAATTCAACCCAACCAAATCACAGTTTTGCTTTCTTTCTCATAAGAGATACACCAGCCCTAGACCCATCACAATAAACAACCAAGTTATTCAAAGTAATGAGTCCTTTTGATTTGTTGGCATCTCTGTGGATCGAAATCTCAATTGGCACCAACATGTCACATCAATTGCAGAAGCGGCTGCTAAGAAATTACGTTTCCTCTTGCGGGCTCGCAAATACTTTTCACCAGCTAATCTTTATACCTTATATACTTCACAAATAAGACCAAACCTCGAATACTGCTCCCACATCTGGGGTGCTGCTGTCGCTTCTACACTCGCTATCCTGGACTCCATTCAGAAGAGAGCTATACGTCTCATCCATGACCGTACCCTCATCCAAAGGCTGCCATACCTTGCCCACCGACGTGCCGTTGGTGACCTCTCTCTCTTTTATAGATATCTGCACGGGCACTGCTCAGAGGAGCTTTCTTCCATAGTTCTTCCACCTGCTGTCCCCAACAGATCTACCAGGGGAACAGAGCGAATGCACCCTTTTACTGTCCAGGTGACCAGACATAGAACATCTTGTTATGCCCGCTCTTTTGTCCTGAGGACTTCCAAGTTGTGGAATTCCTTGCCGGCACATGTTTTTCCTTCTCCCCCGAACCTCTAAACCTTCAAGTCCAGAATTAACAAGTTGCCTCTTTCCTCCTTGTCGACACCCACGGTACGATAGTATTTAGGCTGTAAGCCCTCGTGGTGTGTTGTTGAAAAAAAAAAACAAAGTAAAGAAAAACAAATTAGGTTCATCGTAATGAAATGGCAATTTCGTTACACACTCCGTATCTCAGTATAGAGGGCCATCAGAGACCAAATTTACAATTTTTTAGTGACCACTTGTATAGCCGTAATATAGATAACAAATATACTTAAAAATTGCGAGGTTGTCCGAAAATCCTCATAAATTTCTGTTAGGTCCCGTTCTATTTGAGGAACCAAATACGTTGTTAACAAAAATTCTTTTTGAAAGATGCGACAAACAACACTAAATCAAAATTTCTAGTACAAGAAGAGTTCCGAGACCGTTCGTCTTTTACACAGTGACATAAATAAAAATTAAAGACGAGATGGCAAAGTGAAGAATCGGAAAGGGAGAGAAGGCAGTAGAGCCACTTACGGCGAGTGGTCTTGAGACAGTGGCGTTTGCCATTGGGATACTCTCTCTCCTCTATCCACTTTCCTACAGATCTTGAGGGCTTTATGCTTGTCGGCTTGTTTAGTTAAGGAACAGAGATACTGAGCCAAGTCGCTGCCGAGAAGCAAATAAAAGAGACTTTACTTTCAACAACAGTAATTTGTTCTCTGTGAGATTTGATTTATATAAAATATGTGCTTAAGGGAAGGCAATTCAAGAGTGTTGCGAATCTATTATATGGGTAAAAGCTCTTTTTCATATCTTAAACATTAGACAGTGTTAAAGATACCAAATTAAATAAATTCAGTATCTCATTTATTAAGCGTATTTATAAAAAAATCGAAAACACGTCAACTTTAGATTTAAAAAATCTGGACGCAGCAAGTGCATTAAGGTAGCGAATTTTCGTAAAAATGCTTTTAATGGCAAATATGTCTTGTTTTTAATTTCAACAACACACCACGAGGGCTTACAGCCTAAATACTATCGTACTATCGTGTTGACAAGGAGGAAAGAGGCAACTTGTTAATTCTGGACTTGAAGGTTTGGAGGTTCGGGGGAGAAGTTAAAACATGTGCCGGCAAGGAATTCCACAACTTGGAAGTCCCCGGTACAAAAGAGCGGGCATAACAAGATGATCTATGTCTGGTGACCTGGACAGTAAAAGGGTGCATTCGCTCTGTTGGGGCAGCACATGGAGGAACTATGGAAGAAAGCTCCTCTGAGCAGTGCCCGTGCAGATATCTATAAAAGAGGGAGAGGTCACCAACGGCACGTCGGTGGGCAAGGGATGGCAGCCTTTGGGTGAGGGTAGGTTCACCAATGAGACGTATAGCTCTCTTCTGAATGGAGTCCAGGATAGCGAGTGTAGAAGCGGCAGCAGCACCCCACATGTGGGAGCAGTATTCGAGGTTTGGTCTTATTTGTGAAGTATATAAAGTACAGAGATTAGCTGATGAAAAGTATTTTCGAGCCCGGAAGAGGAAACCTAATTTCTTAGCAGCAGCTTCTGCAATTGGTGTGACATGTTGATGCCAATTGAGATTTCGATCCACAGAAATGCCGACAAGTGAAAAGGACTAATTACTTTGAATAACTTGGTTGTTTATTGTGATGGGTCTAGGGCTGGTGTATCTCTTATGAGAAAGAAAACAAGACTGTGATTTGGTGGGGTTGAATTGTACAAGATTTCTACTTCCCCAATCTAATCTTTTTTGGAGATCCACGGAGATAGAACCCTTCATGAGTCTGCGATTCTCATCTAATTGGGCTAAAGAGACAGGCTAAGGATATTGTATATTTGAGTGGAGGGTGCTGTCGTCCGCGTAACTGTGAACTGGGTTTGATGTGCTAGAGAGGAGGTCATTGATGTGGAGAAGAAACAAAGTAGGGGCTAAAGCTGAACCTTGAGGAACTCCTGCATTAATTGGATACAGTTTAGAGGAATGGCCATCCACGACAACAGAAATGCTCCGGTTGGAGAGAAAATTTGTTGTCCACGTACAGAGTTTTGGTGGTAGGCCATAGGCGGGAAGTTTATTAAGCAGTGCTGCATGCCAGACCTGGTCGAATGCTTTGTATATGTCTAGAGCGAAAATCTGGAATTCACCGTGTAGTTCCATAGACTTGTTCCGAGAATAGGTGACAAAGGAAAGGAGGTCGGCAGTTGATCTGTGCTGACAGAATCCATACTGCCTGTCGTGGAATAGACTGTGTTTTTCAAGAAATTTTAGTAATTCGGTGTTTATATACTTTTCCATAACTTTAGAGATGACTGAAAGGAGAGAAATAGGCCTGTAGTTGCTAGGAAGCTTTCGATCCTTTCTTGGGGATGGGTTGTACTCGAGCAGTTTTACAGTTACTAGGGAATATGCCTCTATTGTAAGATGTCTGAAACAGACGAGTCAGGACAGGAGAAAGCTCTGGTGCGCATTTTTTGAAAACAATTGCGGGGATCTCGTCAGGGCCAGAGGCTTTCCTGATATTAAGAGAAGAGAGCATCATTCGTACCTTTTTAGTTTTGAAAATGATATTCGTCATTTTATGCGCGACATTGGGGACTGTTGGTGGTTGATTTTTAAAAGGACATTTGGTTGGAGGTATAACCTATATATTAGTAACAATCGACGGTATTTCATTAAAATAGCTTTGTTGTTTAAAAAAGTACAAACATTTTCCGAAAAAACCTTAAAAGTTCCAGACAAAAACTGGTCCGATTTTCGTGGCCAACGAATCTCTTTAAGCTGTTTACACACCTGTCAGGATATAATTATTCACAAACAGCTTTAGAACCAAAATTGAAAAAAAAAAAATTGCAAAAATTTCTTTTACAGAAAATCGTCATTTTTTTACAGAAATTGCCTTCAGTAATGTTACACTACACTACATTTTTCACAAAAATTCGACAACTTTTTTTTTACAATAACTTACTAAACATTTATTATTAATTACCAACATATCACAAAAATCTTACAAAAATAAATTCCAGAGAAAAACTCAAAACATTTATGTGAAAACTTTTAAAATTCAGCCACTATTTGAGGGTAGCCATGTACGGCAGCTCGATTTTTTCGACGAGTAATACAAACATAATCGCTCTGAATGGGTCATTTCCATGGGCCTTCGCTATCTATTGATAAAAACGCCGTTTCACAATTTGTGATATGTATTTGAAATATGTTAAAAAAACGTAAAAGCTTGCAAAACAATTGAAATAACTCAAAAATTATGAACGATATCAATTTTTTTCTTAAAAACATGCATTATAATTCGCTGAAAACACAAAAAATGCAATAAAATAAGGGGGTGTTATATTTAAAAAAAAGTGTGTATCACCAACGACTTATGGGCCAGTCTGTGATTGTCAAAATAGCTTTATAAGATGCAGCTCGAGATACCCTATAATTAACGTATATACTTTTTTGTCATATCGTGTATAATAACGGATATATTGAGCGTTGCTGTAGAAAAGCGTCACTCTGTATATGTGTAAACAGACAAAAACTGAAACTGACCCCGTATATGGATTTTTTGGGTTCTAGTCATTTGAAGAATTTTTTTTTAGATTCATAAGTCGCGGTCTTCTCAATAACGAATTTTTTCGACGAAAATTTGCTAAAATATAGACTATTAAACCATAAACTCTATAGCTGAAACTACTGCCTAAGCATCAGAAAGAGGGTCTATTTGAAATGGATTTTCTGGAAACATTTTAGTAAAATGAAGGACAATGACGGTTGAAGCTGAATGTTAAGGCTTTGTAAAACATACTTCTTATGACATATCGTCTATAGAATCCATATTTGTTCCAAATTCGTTATTTGAATATTACAAATTTTGACGTTTCAAATAGCGACTTTGACATTTAAAGAAGAAAAATTATCAAATTTTCAAAATATTTTTTCTGCTACTTCTTGACGTTTTTGCGTCAATAAAACTTAACCGTTGGATGTAATATTCAATTGGTTTTGTTAATCACACAAGATATCTTGTTCTCGTGCTTTCCTCTGATCACCAGTGGCACCCAATTTTTTTTAAATACCTATACAACGTTTCATCCTCTGATGACGCTAACTTGGTTAGTGAAATGATCGTCAGGTCTTTTAAAATGTATTGTGATGATTTAGGTTCTCCAAGTGTACTTAACATAGTCAATGTTTTGTTGGTTTGTAAACAAAAAATTGACTATCAGAACATTTTTCATTGGAATGAGAGAAATGCGGTTTATCATTTCAGTTTATCGGTCGGTTTGATACTTGATAGTACTACCGAAAATTAATTTCACAATGGTGTATTCTGTAGACGAAAGAGTTGAAATAATTACTCTTTTTTTTTTTCAAAAACGATGACTGTGCCAACCGTACCGGAAATTGGTTTAATGAACGACATCCGAACAGACATGTTAACAGAAAATACATTTTGAAGTTAGTTGCAAAGTTTCGACAAAGTTCTTCAATAGCCAACAAAAAACGGGATCCTGAACGTGAATTTCCGGTTAGAAATGAGACTACTGGGATTGAAGTTTTAGGACAAATTGCTGCAGACCCAACTTTGAGCACGAGAAAATTGGCCACTGTTTCAAACATCAAAAAAAAAGAACTATTCAGCGAATATTGAGGCATCATAAATTCCACCCGTATAAAATTCATCTTGTACAACAACTGAATGAAGATGATTTTGATCGGCGGCTGAAGTTTTGTGAAGTTATGACTGCACGAATAGCTGATAACGGGAACTTTCTGTTCAATATCTGTTTTTCAGACGAGTGTACGTTTTTATTAAACTCTACAGTCAATTGTCATAATTGTCTTTATTGGGCAGATAATAATCCAAGAAATTTTCACGAAGTCCACACTCAAACTCCACAGAAATTGAATGTCTGGACTGGCATTTTTGGAGACCGTTTAATAGGACCAATTTTTGATGATGGCAATTTGAGTGGCGAAACGTATTTGGAGTTACTAAAAGATATCGTTTGCCCTCTATTAATTGACATTGTTGAAAATGATGATCGCTATCAAGAAAATCAATTCGTGTTTCAACAAGATGGAGCTCCTCCGCATATTTCACAACGTGTTAGGGAGTTTTTGAACAGAGAGTTTCCAGAGCAATGGATTGGGTGTAGAGGTGCTATTGAGTGGCCCCCTAGATCACCGGATATAACTCCTTTAAACTTCTTTCTATGGGGCCATTTAAAGAGTAGAATTTTCGCAACAGAATCGGAGTCTCCGGAATAATTACGACGACGCATTGGTGAAGAATGCCCTCTAATAACTCCACAAATGCTCCAGAATGTCAGAGCTCGTTTTGAACAAAATTTGTACTTTTGTATGGAAGCTGGTGGTCAACAATTTGAACACTTACTTAACCAGATAAACATTTTTGAACGTTTGGTTTTGTTTTCTAGTTTTTTTTAACGAAAAATTCACTAATTAGTGCATTTCTTATCACAATGCATTACATACGTTCTTGCAACTCCAACTGTGAATATTTTTTAAACGAGTTGATAAAACTTCCAAAAAATTTATGTGCTGAATTCAGAAAAGAAAGAGCTTTCAAATGGTGTAACACTCGATTCATGTTCTTTATTTAAAATATAAGGGTTGTTATCACCACCCTTAAGGGGTTGATGTGACAAAGTTGAGTTTTAGGTCAGAACATGTCCCCCTCAATATTAAAATTGAGTTTCAGCGTTTCTTAAAAAAAAATCGGTCTGTTTTGTTTTCAATGCGCCACCCTATATATATATATATATATATATATATATATATATATATATATATATATAAACTTTTCAACTGACCTTGGATTTGGGTTCTAGAGGCTCTGATTCTCGCTCTTTTTAAGACATTTTCCAAAAATCTTACCATCGATACCTCTCTATTAGCGAATTTTTTTAATTAAAATTCACTAAAAGTGCGGAACTAACCGGACCCATTTTTGAATTCATCAAATTTTTTGGATACACTGTACGAATTTCTAAACTTCTCAAGGCACCTAACTTGCGAAAATCCGTGTTAAAATGCTAAAAATTTGTTATATAAACCACTTGTTGTAACTGATAACTTTTTAATAAAAGACTATTATTTTTGGGATTGACAAAAGTACTAAATGGCGCATACACAAGCCAAAAGAAAATGAAGCGAATTGAAGATTATGTGCAAGCGATTTTTTTAAATCTTTAAGCCCTTTGTGGCACCTTCAGATATTATCAAATTTTAATGTGTCATGGTAGCTTTCATGTGTTTTGTTAAAGACTCTAAGTTAGCTGGGTTTATATAGCTCTTAGTATATAGTCGATATTCTGAAAATTGGACTGTTCCAATAAATATTGTGCTAGTGGCACTATATAGTCTTAAGGGATACTAAATAAACTTAGCAGATTAATGTATAGTCAGAGAGATAAAAGTAAGTTCCTTTGTGCCTTTCCTTGTGTTAACCTATTTTGACCGCAACCTCCCCAGTATGTTAAAAAGTCACCATGACAGGCTCCATTGGTGTGAAAAGTGTCTTAGTGTTTCTCCTGCAACAACTTGTAGCTTAGATGTGTGCATTCATATGTATGTGTGTGTATGTGCACATGAAGAAATAATGTACATTTTCTATCTTGCACCTAGTGTTAAGTACTGGACGTATAAATCCTGTTGACGTGAGTGCGTATACTTGAGTGTATATGCGCTCGTGACTTAACTTTACGGTTAAGACGTTTGAATTTTTAAAACAATTTATTTAATACTTTGAACAATCAATACTTAATTACTTAGTTACAAGAAAAATGAATAATATAATATACTAAAAATAAGACGATCAACCTACATGTGATCTAATGTCTATGCACTCGGTGTGCCAATGACTAACTCGGAACAAGAATGAACGGTTCTACCTCTGTGAGCAGCCTCTTTATAGTCTTCCCTCCAGGCGTGGCACTATGTCTCTTTATAAACAAGGAATCTGCTGATGTAGATTCTCACAGTGATATTCCGTTCTACTTGCACTTTGAACCTGCATAGTTCTTGGCTCCTGTATGACGACGGCTGACTCAGCGGTTCTTACCGTGGGAAGGCGACATTGTAGCATAACGGGCCATTGTTTGGGCTCCATTTATCTCGCGTATGTGTGTGAGTGGATATCTATGTAAGTTATAATTTTAATATATATTTTTAGTAAACAGCAAGTGTATATGGAGGTTAAAGAAAAAAGTTAAAGAGCTTGTTAGATTAACATTCTTAAGACAGGTTTTGTCATTGTGAAAAACAAAGTCAGTTGCATCCTTGTTCATTTTGAAGACTGACAGTGACTGAATGAGCCAGTTCTCAAAGTCAAAACTTTAATAAATAAATAAAAAGATTTTAATAATCTTCTGCCCTGGTGTTGTCTATTTGGCTTGCACCCCTGAGCATCCATTTATTCCACCCTATGTATAATTTCACAACTAAGCGCTAAGGTTCTTAGACCTGGCAAAAATTCGTAATTTATGGTGAAATATTTAGCTTGTAGCTTCTTAGCAGCAAGAGAGCAAAATAGATTTAAATAGACATTGATATTTTATTAGCACTCTAACGAAATGATTGAAGGGATTGTAGTAAATGATATTTTATCTTTTAAGAAGAAATTTAGCCTTCCCTTTGAGCAAACATCGTTATATAATTTTCGAACGTAATCATTTTCCTTTAAAGTCTCAAACTGACCTCGTTAGGCGACAAATGGCGTCTAACAGAAACATAAACTAAGCTATTAGTGTATTCAAGTGGTGGAACTCTGCAAGGTTTCTCTGCAAATTGGCTAGCTTGTCTGCAGTTTGCATCTGACACATGTGCCATTAGATGCGCTTCAATTTACTTGAGACACATTACTTGTGTTACTAACACATTTATAAACGTCACAGATATCTCGATAAATAACTGAATTACTGACTTTCTAGTAAATTTTAATTACGAAAAGTCAATGAGTAAAAATTGGAACCAGTGATGAGCAATGATAATTACAATTTGGGGATCCCAATTCATCACAATACAGTTTTTTTGGCCTGACGGTCGTTTTGCTAACAAAGTTAGCGTCATCAGAGTGATGAATAAACTAAGCGAATTAAAGCCAAAACTACCATTTATATTGTAATTGCAAAGCTGTTTAGAACAGGATCCTCTACGAAGGTATACAGACAGACCCCCACTTAAATCCCTGTAATTCAAATTTCCTACCTGCTTTTGTAAAACTGTGCATCGTTATCAAATCTTGCTTCTAAGAAGGACACACTGGTTATTAAGATTACAGTTCGGAGAATGGACTACATAGAACCGGACCTACTCTCTCTCTCTCTCTCTCTCTATATATATATATATATATATATATAGATATATATATATATATATATATATATATATATATATATATATATATATATATATATATATATATATATATATATATATATATATTGTATTAAGTTTTTGTGACCGTAATAGTTGTATTTACTCAAAAAATTGTAGGAAACCGTCAGTTGCAAAATACAACTCTTTATTAAAAGCCGAGCTTTCGAAAAAGTTTATTCAATTCTCAAGACTACAACATGGACAGAAAAAAAAGTCTGGACGCAGCAAGTGCATTATGGTAGTGAATTTTCATAAAAATGCTTTTAATGGCAAATATGTCTTGTTTTTAAAATAGGGACATTTGGTTGGAGGTATAATCCAGTGGCGTCTCCTGACCAAAATGTTCGGGTGTGCGGTAACGAGTTGCTGTTAGTGGTGGTTTTAAAAATTATTAACACTAAATGTACATATATATATATATATATATATATATATATATATATATATATATATATATATATATATATATATATATATATATATATATATATATATATATATATATATATATATATATATATATATATATATATATATTCGACCTATATGGGAATGATACGTAGATAAATAAATTAATTTCCCACTGCAACACTAACAAATTAAAAAGTCACTTAAAACTTTAAAACAGGAAAAGAACATGGAATTATTATCAAGCTCTTCTCTTCACACAAATTTGTGTTAGCGTTAGCACTGTCCGGAACGGGGTGAAAACTGTAGACATTAAATGTAGTTCAATGTTAATATGGTACTAAATAATAAAATGTGTAAAAATCCTGTATGCAGCAAGTGCGTTATGGTAGTGAATTTTCATAGAAATGATCTGGCACAAAATATTTTATTATAACTTTTTTATCTTGCAACATAGAAATTTAAATTTTGGTGTATAGTTTAATTTTTATATCGTAAACCTATCTACCAAATTTGGTTATCTTATCTTTTTTATTTTTTGAGATACAAATTTTTTTCGAATAAAAACTCAAAATTTTCCCGGAAAACCTCTTCCGATTTTCCTGACTAACTAATATATATATATAGTTTATTGTTATATAAATAGTACAAAGCATCTTACAAATAAGTCTAAACTTGTGACTGCAAATGATGCAATTTTGACTAAATTTTAATCTAAATGTCAATTGCTCTAAAGTTCTGTCATCTGATTTCTAATCTCCAAAATTACCTTACCTTATTATGTACCATTACAATTTCTAGAAATATGGATGGTACTTGAAATCAGTTTCTTCATTTTAATCAAAAATTTCTATATTTTAAAACTTGACTCAAATTAAATTCTTATATATAAAAATTGAAACTGACTCCGGATATGAGTTCTAGGGGTCCTAGTTCGCGCTCATTCGCAAACAATTTTTCAAAATTCAAAAGTCGAGATCTCCCCATTAGTGAATTTTTTCTACGAAAATTTACTAAAATGTATTATAGTCTTTGATTCTAGAATACTGTGGTCCAGGCAAGCGCAGTTGTAATGTTTGTAAATAATACGATCACAACGTTTGTTAAACCGGCGTTCCATTAATTTGTCTTGAGCGGTATTTTTATCGCTCACTGCAGTGTTAAAACGAATGGTATTTCCTTAGTATTTTAAACACATGGGCGGGGGACTGTATTGTATACCAATACAGCTCTGTCGAGTGAAGTTGTTCGGAAATAACAACGCACACCTAACCCGAATTCATTCCCAGTTGCTATTGACCTACTCATATTTTCTGAATGAAGACGTGGTGCCGACTTCATTCCAAGTCACTATTAACCGACTATTTATGAAATCAAATAAGTAAATTAAATCGATTGTCATAACATATGTAGTGTATTAAGACTAAGGGACAAAGAAATAAAACATATTTAACTGTGCACATTTTAATTATATTTTAGGGTGTGCGGCGCACACCTAGCTCAGTAGGAGAAATCGCCACTGGTATAATCTATATATTAGTAACAATCGACGGTCTTTCATTAAAATAGCTTTATTATTTCAAAAAGTACAAACATTTTCCGAAAATAAACCTTAAAAGTTCCAGAAAAAACTGGGCCGATTTTTCTGGCCAACGAACCTCTTTAATCTGTTTACACACCTTCCAGGATATAATTATTCACAAACAGCTTTAGGACCCAAATTGAAAAAAAAAATATGAAAATTTGCAAAAATTTCTTTTACAGAAAATCACATTTTTTTTTTACAGAATTTGCCTTCAGTAATGTTACACTATATTACGTTTTTCACAAAAATTCGACATCTTTTATTTTACAATAACTTACTAAACATTTATTATTAATTACCAACATATCACAAAAGTCTTACAAAAATAAATGCCACAGAAACACTCAAAACATTTCTGCGAAAATTTTTAAAATTGAGCCACTATTTGAGCGTGCCCATGTACGGGGCAGCTCGATTTTTTCGACGAGTAATACAAACATAAAGCTCTCTGAATGCGTCATTTCCATCGGCCTCCGCTATCTATTGATAAAAACGCCGTTTCACAATTTGTGATATGTGTTTGAAATATGTTCAAAAAACGTGAAAGCTTGCAAAACAATTGAAATAAGTCAAAAACGATGAACGATATCAACTTTTTTTCTTACAAAGGTGCATTATAATTCGCTGAAAAACGCAAAAATGCATTAAAATAAGGGGGTGTTCTATTAAAAAAAGAAAGTGTGTATCACGAACGACTTATGGGCCATCCTGTGATTGTCAAAATAGCTTTATAAGTTGCAGCTCGAGATACCCTATAATTAACGTATATACTTTTTTGTCATATCTTGTATAATAACGGATATATTGAGCGTTGCCATAGAATAGCGCAACTCTGTATATGTGTAAACAGACAAAAACTGAAACTGACCCCGTATATGTTTTTTTTGGGTTCCAGTTCGCGCTCATTTGAAGAAATCGTTTTAAAATTCATAAGTCGCGGTCTTCTCAATAACGAATTTTTTCGACGAAAATTTGCTAAAATATAGACTATTAAACTATAAACTTTATAGCTGAAACTACTGCCGACGCATCAGAAAGAGGGTCTATTTGAAATGGATTTTCTGAAAATATTTTAGTGAAATGAAAGGCAATGGTGGTTAAAGCTGAAAGTTAAGGCTTTGTAAAACACACTTCTTATGACATATCGTCTACATAATCCGTATTTGTTCCAAATTGGTTTTGAAAATTGCACATTTTGACGTTTCAAATAGCGACTTTGGCGTTTGAAGAAGAAAAATTATCAAATTTTCAAAATATTTTTTCTGCTACTTCTTGATGTTTTTGCGCCAAGAAAACTTAACTTTTGGATGTAATATTCAATAAGTTTTGCTAATCACACCAAATATTTTGTTCTTGTGCTTTCCTCTGATCTGTTATTTTCGGAGATACGAAAATTTTCCGAAGGAAAACCCAAAATTTTCCCGGAAAAACTGGTCCGATTTTCCTTGCTTACAAAAAGAACGCAGGTACCAAATTTCACTAAAATCGGCCCATTATTTTTTGAGTTATCGGTGTGATACATACATACATACATATATATATATATATATATAATATAATATATATATATTATATATATATATATATATATATATATATATATATATATATATATATATATATATATATATATATATATATATAAACACAGATTTCCTCATTAGTGAATTTTTCGTCTAACGAAAAATTCGCTAAAAGTTTACAATTTACGTAGGAAACATATAGAAGTTTAAAATACTTACATATTACGTAAGTTTTACTATGACTAATTATGAAATAACAAACATGAAAAAAACCTTTTTGTGAATTTGAATGAAGTCGAAAAGTGCCAAACAGACATATGAAGCTAACTATTGTGTATTTGAATTTGTTTTTTGTTTTTGTCTAGGAAATATAAATAGGGGTAGTGATTTCTAAAATTATTATCTTTCTTTAAATTTATTAAATTGTCGTTAAAAGTAATTTCAAATTCTTCTAAACACATTCTTTTATTACTTAAGGTTTCACAGTGTAAAATAGAAACATTACTAAAATTTATATTGTGGCCAGTGTAGAGATTATGTTCTGACAGAGCGCAAGTTCTTTTTTGTAAATGTATGTCACTTTTGTGCTATTTAAATATAAACTTTAGCCTATTGGAAATATTCTTAGTGTATGGGATCGATATGTAAAAAAAGTTAGATATTAGGGTGTTATGTCTGTCAGATAAATTTGACACAGTTCGCAGAGAGTGTCTTGTATTGTAATGGTGATTGTTTCAACAATTGTATAAGAGTTTATTAAGTGGTTTGGGAGGATAAGAGTTGTTAACAAAAATATTATAAAGTTTTCTTAATTTTTTTTCATGGAAAGAAGGATGGCATATCTTTAATATTCTATTTTTTAAATCTAATAAAATGTTAATTTTAGTTTTAAATAAACGATCTGAATGAAAATTAATATACCAGCTAATTCTCAAAGGTATATACCTATAATAGGTATATCAAAGCTGTTCTTTCTATGGCATCTCGAAACCCACACCTTTTGCAGAGATGTATGAAATATTTTCGCCAGTCTTTTTTGCGTTTTCACTGTTGATTTTGTAAGCAGTCACAGCACACATACACCCAGGCATCTAAAAAATATATTTATTTATCTAAAACTTAATAATTTTCTTTGAGATGTCTGAAATAATATTATATTCCTTTAATTAATGAGACGTGGCTGAACACATAACCTAACAGAAGAATCAGGGCATTTCAGAAATATTAACAACATTATCTCTCTGAATTTTATTATAATACTATTGTATTATAATAGCGCAAGCAGAAAACTAACAAATAATACACGTTTATATTTAATATATCATAATATCCAAGTTTAAAGCAATCAGACTACACATAACACAAAATAACTAGAACCGCCTTTTTAACGCTTTTTGCACAGCAAACGAGATTTTATATCAACAAAATTCTTAAAATATAGTCCATAATACTGTATCAAACAATATCCGAATGAAAATATGAACTCAAAGCACATAAATACTTAAATAAAGACACGACGAGTCGAAATCAACAGACTGTCTAAGAAAAAGATGACGTCACTGTTCCCCCTTGTCGATGCTCCGCCAATGTTATGAGGCAACCTATTACTTTATAGATCTTGGCTAATATCTACTGTTTATTAATACATACATAACCACAGATCCTACAGAATAATGTCACATGCGCAGTTCATCGTGGTTAAGAACGTCACGGCACTCGGCTGCTAGATCTCGGAGTTGCACGAATTTACCAATAAATTACCTCCATTGTCCCAATGTCGAATGAAAATGCCCCAAAATATAACTAAAACGAAATGCTTTGCTGAACCTATTATTGACTTCTATATTACTTTGAGTTTATTCCCCACATTGGGTAATATACACTTAAATTTTACTTGAAAATGACCTGTGGTGATTTGTTTGCCGATATGTGTAAACAGATAAAACTGAAACTAACCCCGGGTATGGGTCCTAGGGGACCTAGCTCGCGCTCATTTGAAAATATCCTTTTAAAATTCAGCAGTTTGTCTCAACTCATTAGCGAAATTATTTTACGAAAGTTTGCTCAAAATCTCAAAATTATAGACAATTAAACCATAAACTCTATAACTAAATATCTAATATTTAATTTAACAAAAGCATCAGGGTAAGGGTCTATATGAAATGAATTTTCTGTAATCATTTTAGTAAAATGAAGGACAATGACGGTTGAAGCTGAAACTTAAAGACTTGTAAAACACACTTCTTGCGACATTTTGTCTACATAGACCGAATTTGCTTTAAGTTCTTTCTCTAAATGGGGCCAATCTTGATGTTTCAAATCGCAACGAAAAGGTTATAAAATTGTCCAAGCAATTGTTCTAGTATTTCTTAACCTTTTTGCGCCAAAAACGTAGTCTTTGTGTGCAGCATACTACAGATTTTCTTATCCACGCAAAATATTTTGCTTTTATGCGTTTATCTGGTTATCAGGGACACCCCGTTTTTTCTCCTCTACATGTCTGTAACTTTTTTCTTTCAATATATTATATATATATATATATATATATATATATATATATATATATATATATATATATATATATATATATATATATATATATATATATATATAAATTCAAACTGACCCTGGATATGGGTTCTAGGGGCCCTAGTTCGAGCTCATTTGAAGAATATTTTTCAAAATTCGAAAGTCGGAATGTCCTCAAGTGATTTTTTTCTACGAAAATTCACTAACACGACTTGATTTACTTTACGGTGAATGTGAAATCTGACGTCTACATCAACAAAAGAATATTGAAAAATCGTTAGAAGAATTTATAGTTTTAGAGCTGTGCGACGCATCTTCCACCTTTCGAATTCCCAATGCAGAGTTCTGTTACCTTTTATCTGACATATTCGATTCCCTTGAGCGTTTCGTGACTTCCGCTGATTGCGACAACACTCTTTAATCTATACCGTTATCAAAGTCTTGCTAAATCATGCACCGTAAACGTTTATTGCCTCATCTTCAACCCTCTACAGACTAGTGATGGGAAAAACGGTTATTTTCTGTTAACCGTTGAAGCCGTTAACGTTACTTAATAATAACCGTTGAAAATAACGGCTTCAGTTATTTTAAACTGGATAGTCGATCGATAGTATCCTACATTCCCAAAGCTGTGAGCGAGAGCGAGCACACTAGTATAAATGCATTGTATGTTTACCCCGTTATTTCACGTAGTGTATAAATCTCAAATTTTGTCGATATGAAAAGGAAACAAAGGGTTAAGAAATTATAATAAGCGTATCGTAAATCTTTTGCCACTCTGAAGTGAAACTTTTAGAAATCAGAAAGGAGTCTTATATTAGTATTTACTTAGATGTTTTAGGAATTATAAACTAGTCATTTTTAACAAATTTATTTTATGATGGGTCTTTACGGAAATGTCAATGCCACAGCAAGAATCAATAAATATCATTATTTATCACGTCTTGGGACGTTAGACGTTAGAACTTTTATTGCTACACAGGGAGTGATTCTAAGAACTCCATAACATAGGTTAGGTTAGGTTTGTATGTGAGTGGGTCATATAGGCACTCCACCGCGACCTTAAGGTCTATTGTGGCTCACGCCTAAAGTCTATATTTCGCCCAACAAATCCAGCCTCCTGCAGAGGTCGATAATCTTTGTGGGCGAAAGTTGATCCAGGTCTTCTGGAGCAAGCTTTACCTTGCCAAAGAGCAGGTATCTAGTCCTGTCCGCTGCCGGACAGTAACACAGCACGTGCTCTGATGTTTCTTCATTCTCAATGCACAGCCGGCACTCAGTCTCCTGACCGACCCCAAGACGGTGCATGTGGTGCCGCAAGCGGCAGTGTCCTGTATACAGGCCGACTAGAGTTCTCAGTTGTTGTCTGTTCAACTCTAGAAGCTTTTTAGCCGTTGACTCAGACAGGCCATTTATGAAGGAGTAGATAGTCCGACACCTGGGCTCATCCCCTCCACTTTTTACTGCGCATGCGCGAGTCATCATGCGCATGCGCTGACCTGCGCAGACCTGTGACAGTTGACAGCTGACCTGTCAGATTTGACAGGTGTCAAATGTCACTGACCTGACAGCTGTCAACGTCAGCTGTCACCTGACCTGACATGTGTCAACGTCAAATGTCACCTGACCTGTCAGATGACGTCACAAGCATTCCAAGATGGCTGACCTGTCATAGACAGTTGCAACCCGGGTTCTCTCTATGGAACTAACCTGAGATGACGTCACAAGCATTCCAAGATGGCTGACCTGTAAGAGACATCTGCAACTCCGGGGTTCTCTCTATGGAACTAACCTGAGATGACGTCACAAGCATTCCAAGATGTCTGACCTGTGTGTCCATAGATATCTACAAGTCAGGTTAGGTATTAACTGTCTTGTGATGACGTAAGATGTTCCGTCTGACCTGTGTGTCCATAGATATCTACAAGTCAGGTCTCCATGTGTGTATTTGAAGAATACCATCTGTCTGATTGTTTATTAAGGTTATGTATGTATGTGTTTATTAAGGTTAGGTGTTCGTATACAGACTGATTACCAAGCCATTTTGATTGTTTATTAAGGTTATGTTTGTATTTGTTGATTAAGGTTATGTTCGCACACACACACACTACTGTCTGTATTTGTTTATTAAGGTTATGTTCACACACGTGTTGATTACCAGTCATATGATTGTTTGTTAAGGTTATGTATTTGTTATTTGAATGCAAACAGAGATAATACAAGATTGTACTTACATACAACAAGAGACGTCAGCCTTCTTTCACAGCTTAATACACACACTACTGAACAGGTGTCTTCTGTGTTGAGGATACAGACAGACAGACAACTGATTGCCATTGTTAAAGCTTGTACATGCTGTTTAACAAACACGTCATGACAGTTCAAAGTCTTTGCTTAGACTGACAGATGCATGTGTATTTGAAAGAAAAGCATTCGCCTGAACTTAGATTTGAACCCACGAACCTCGAATCGGCCATAGACAGCTTTCTCAGATATACACTGTCCCTAAACCAATAGCTCCACAGACACACACGTTAAAAGTTTGTTCGCTGTTGTATATATAAAACAAAAGCCAGTTGTTGTTTACATATGAGGTTAGGTGTTCGTATACATGTTGATTACCAATCATCTGATTGTTTAGTAAGGTTATGTTTGTATTTGTTATTTGAATGCAAACAGACATAATAAGAAGAGTGTACTTACATACAGCAAGAGACGTCATCCTTGTTTCACGACTTAACACATACTGAACAAGTGTCTCTTGTATTGAGGAAACAAACTGATGTAAGAGAGAGAGGCCTTACAAAGGATAAACAACGTTTTACAGTTGTTAACCTTGATCCTGTTTGAGCTTGTCTGTGTATCTGTTTAATATACACAAGAGAGAGGCCCTCTTAAAGGTAAACAACCTGTCAGTTGATGACCTTGTGTTATATCTGTTCAATAACCCCACATTATTCGTGTTTGAGCTTGTCTAGAATACAGTCGTTAGAAGTATGACATCATCCATGTATTTTAGCAGATGTACCACAAGATAAGTTTGTTCAGGATATTATTGCTTTAAGACATACTTTTTAATTGTATTACAAAATAAAAACACATTAATTTTAACAAAGACTTTTATTTGATTCTAAGTACAAGTATGTAAACTCTTTGTTGGAATACATTTATAGAATTATTAACATTAGATGGTTCAGTGTTGCGTTGGTGCTGTTGTTGTTGTTGTCGTCGGTGTCTCTTCATGGCTGTGGGCTTACTAGGTGATAACACTAGCTTCTTTTAGTTCTTCCAAGATTGACTGAATTTCGTTGTTATGAGCAGTATTACCTGCAACTTGGGAAGCCACTAAAAGTCTAAGTCTGTCAACCAACTCGTTTATGTCATTCCAATACACATAGGCTATTTGTTTGTTATTTTGTATCATATAGTTGTTGGTGCTGATGTTGTTTGGGCTCATGCCGTTGCTATCGCTGCTCTTATCACTCTGAGTTTTAAGTTCAGTCTTTTGTTTTTTGTTAAGATGTCTGTCGGTGCTGTCGTCATCGTCTTCCTCGTAGGTGTAACCAAAACCTTGAGGTGTTGAGGATCTACGACCTCGTGGATTTATCACTGGTTTTATTAGAGTCAGATACTTTTCAGAGGAACAACCCTTGGTTCGTGCGTTAGGATCATAGTTCATTTTATGAACACTAGTTGCTTCTAGAATATCTCTATAGTGTTGAAGATCATCATAGGTATACCCTCTAGGTGTTTTCATAAATATCAATTCTAGCAAACCTTGTGTTTGCGGGTATCTCCTTTGGCCCAGTTGAATCTCAGCATCAGTAAAGTCCAAGTGTTTATTGCCAAGACTCCAGCTACCGGTATCTTTAGCGTAGCGAGCACCATACGTTTGATCAATGGTAGCGAGCCTTGGTGGTTCAGTAAAATACTTGTCTACATAATATCGAACTCGTTCAGGATATTGCTCCAAAAATTCTTGATATGCAGGGTTGGATGTGACAGTTTGTAGGTCTGCCTCAAGCTCTTCAAATGTTGGGATATCCTCATCGGAACTTGTCGCCTCAGCCTCTTCCCTAGGTTCAGCTTCAAAAACTTCATGGTCTTTAAGGAACTGTACTTGGGGTTTCGTTTCTGGTATATCGACTTCGTCTTTGATTTGTTCAGCCTTTGGTTGTTGCTGGGGCTGCTGCTGCTGCTGTGCTGCTGTGTTTTTAGATATTTCACTTAGGGGCTCAACAAGTGGTTTATATAAACGTTGCAGAGCATCATCATTCTCGGCTCTGTTAAGTTTAAGCATTAAATGTTTTTTTCGAATATTGTCAGCAAGTTGTAAAATCCTTTTCTTAACTTTTTGCTCTTCCTTACCCAACACTTCCATTGTGCTACAACTAGTCAGTGTTACCAGCTGGTCTAATAGTTTGTTTGAGCGATACAGGTTGTGTGGTGGTTTAACATATACTGACTCCGTCACGGTACATGCCTTCTTATTTATCACGATGTCCGGCTGTCTTGTTAGACAGCTGTGTTAGACAGCTGTGTTAGACAGCTGTGTTAGACAGCTGTGTTAGACAGCTGTGTTAGACAGCTGTGTTAGACAGCTGTGTTAGACAGCTGTGTTAGACAGCTGTGTTAGACAGCTGTCTTAGACAGCTGTGTTAGACAGCTGTCTTAGACAGCTGTGTTAGACAGCTGTGTTAGACAGCTGTGTTAGACAGCTGTCTTAGACAGCTGTGTTAGACAGCTGTGTTAGACAGCTGTCTTAGACAGCTGTGTTAGACAGCTGTGTTAGACAGCTGTATGACAGCTGTATGACAGCTGTGTTAGACACCTGTATGACATCTGTGTTAGACACCTGTGTTAGACAGCTGACTGTCCTGTCTATCATTGTTAGAATAATATATATCTATCGAATCCTTTTCTATATCGGCCTTTGTGTACATCGTTTTCCTTCACAATCACCAACACACCATACTTATTATCTTTCCAGCATTGGTAGCAGATAGTTTTAAATTGTTTAAAGTCCATATCGGTGGTTACATGATCGTCGTACACGTGTTTTAAATTGGTTTCATCTTGCTTGAATAACACAATAACATTGGTGTTGTCACGTACCAGATGCTTGGGTATTCGTGTATATGTTTGACAGAGATAGAATGAATCAATATTCTTATGTCTGCCCATACTGAAGTATGCTCTTATTTTATCTTGTTTGTCACAAGCTACATCATCAAATATAAACACAGAGTTGTCCTTGGCAACTGCCGGATCTAACCAACACCTTTTGTTGCATTCATCACCTCCTTTAACATCTTGTATTTCGGTTGATACAGAGACTTTGAATACACATACACGTTATCAAATTTTAAACCGTTTGCTTCAAACAATAAACTCAGCATGACATTAGTTTTACCACAACCACTCGGACCACATATGATACAGCGAACGGTGTTTGGAAAGAGAGGACCATGCCTCAGTTGTTGTTGAGCTGTGTCCGTAACAACATCGTCTATATTTGTAATGGGTAAGGCAGAAGCGTGTTTGCTGGTACGCATCTTAACTTAAACTAAACTATATTTTATTGGGTGTGTATATATAAATGAATGCAAGTGAGACACCCAGTCAGTATGCATGTTGGTGTCACAGAGTGAGGGTTGTTATTAACAAAGACAGATACAGGTTTTGCTGAAACGTTGCTAGCGTTACAAACACCATGAAAGTTAACAGAAAACTTGATGAGGGGTTTTATGTAATCAACTCGAAGCCAAAGAAGAAGGTCCCCTTTAAAAACATACTAAGTCTGATTGAGGAAGTTATAAAAGATAGAAACCTTATTCCAACAGCGAACGCCGTGTTTGATATAGCTCATACAATCGTTAGAAACATTGGTGGACGTAAGAATGTGCAGAAACCTCGAGTTATTCCAATACCTAAAAGTGGAGGCTTCCTTCCGCTGTTGCCTTTGATATTTGGTGGGCTGTCAGCACTAGGAGCTCTGGGTGGCGGTGCTGCAGGTATTGCCAAAGCCGTGAACGATGCCAAGTCTGCGAAACAGAAACTAGAGGAGGAAGAACGACACAACAAAACAATGGAAGCCATCGCGATGGGTAGGAGAGGGAGTGGCTTGAAATTTAAGCCAAAATGCAAGAGACTGGGCAAAGGCATGTATCTCAAGAAACAGCGCTACGGTTATGGGTTGTATCTGCAAAAACCAATGCAATAAAAGACTGAAACAGTAGCCTGTGTGTATCAGTCATGGCGCACACCTTTGTGTTGAAAGACCGCAGCTCCCATCTGTCGTCAGACTACCATCCACCAATTGTTTTGGATGGTAATTATGCTGTTGCCTTGATAGGCTTTCACACCTACAACAACATACCCAACATCTATGAAGGTAAAAACAAATTTCATGTAAAAGAAGGAACCGGTTGGCGAACCATTACGATACCCACCGGTGCTTATGAAATAACACACTTGGAAGAGTTACTTCAAAATGAACTTGTTGGTGCTACAGCAACACACGAACAAAAGCAACAGGCTCTGATTCTGAGACCTAATCCGAACACCATCAAATGCAGACTAAAGTGTTATACAAATGTCAGTTTTGAATTTGATGGTTCGATTGGGCGAATGTTGGGCTTTTCAAAACAAGTTCTTCATCCGGACACCTTTTATGAATCTGATTTACCTGTTGATATAGTGGATGTTAGACAGATTCGCATCGAAACCAATATCGTGTCTGGTTCCTATTATAACGGACAACCCTCACATACGCTGTATGAGTTTGCTCCGATGGTTGATCCTGGCTACGCAATCGACATAGAACCTAAAAATTTAATTTACTTGCCGGTGAACAAGCAAGAGATTTCCAATATAAGCATCGACATCGTCGACCAAGATTCAGTTCCTGTCAACTTTCAAGGTGAAGAGGTGTCTGTTCGCTTGAAACTTATAAAAGTTGCTTAGTATGTTGGTCTTCAAGGATATAAAAGCAAGTGCATCTACCACATCAAATTCAGTTGAGTCAGACACGTCAAAGGGTACGCTTCGTCCCGATAATATTGAGTTCCTGCAAAGCCTGGGTTATCATGTCGTCAAAACTAGAAATATTCAAAGAACCCGTGTTTGATGATGGCATCGATCGAGAAGAGCTGCGCTCTTACTATTCACCAACTAAATCGTTTGGTAACAGCGATGAAATTGAAATAGCCATCAACCAACAAGATGCGTTCGTATGTCTGGCCGAGTCAGCTCTAATAATCGAAGGTGCTCTGGAACCTGTAGCAGTCCAAAATGCCACTGGTGCTTGTTATCTGTCAAATAATGGAGGAGCAGCTCTGTTTGAATCAATGACCTATGAGTTAAATAACAAGGAAGTGGAACGAGTGCGAGACCCATACACCACAACCATCATCAAAAGTCTGCTATCGTTCAGTAAGAATGAAGCCCAATCTCTTAGCAACGCCGGTCTGAATGTGTCGTCGGAGCACATCACCTTAAATGATAACAAGTTTCACATGCTCATACCTGTCTGGTTCCTCTTCAGTTTCTTTCATCATTTCAAAGGAGTTCTCTGTGGCAAACATACTTTCCGCTTTACAAGAAGTCGAAACGATTCCAATGGCTATTACAGCACAGGTACGGCACGAGCAAAAATTACCGTAACCAATATGTTTTTAAAGGTAAAACATGTATTTCCCAATGATAAAATAAAATTGGAACTGATGGATAAAATAGCCAAAGACACCTCTATATTTCTCGCCTACCGCAAATGGGACATATACGAGTTACCAGCACTCAGAGATATCAACAGAGATGTGTGGGCTGTTAAAACTGCAACCAACTTGGAAAGACCTCGATATGTGATTATAGCATTTCAAACAGATCGTAAGGATAACGTGAAGAAGAGGTCAGACTATTTCGATAACATTGGTATGATGGACCTTCGAGTGTTTCTAAATTCAGAATGCTACCCTTATGAATCTATGAATATGGATTTTGAGAAATCGAAATATGCAGAAGCCTATAACATGTATACAGATTTTCAAAAAAGCTTCTGTTATAAAAACATGTCGGAGCCTATCTTGAATTATGACGAGTTTAAAGACAGAGCTCTATTTGTGATTGACTGTCAGCACCAGAACGAGTCAATCAAGTCTTCAACGGTGGACATTAAGGTGGAGTTTATGAGTCACGCCAACTTCCCAAAGAATACTCGTGTTTATTGTCTGGTTATTCATGACAGTGTAATGGAATATAAACCTCTAACGGGCATCGTTAGAGCCATTATGTAATAATTGTATGTCATTTATGTATCAATATGTACAACTTAATTAATCCTACAAAATTTTTATTGTATGTAAAACAGTTGTTTTATTTTTATTTTGTTGCATTTTTATTAACCCCGTTCTGTCTGTCAGTCTAAGCAAAGACTTCGAGCAGTCATGACGTGTTTGTTCAACAGCTGTACAAGCTCAAACAAGATTATCTAAGATACTTGTTGGGCAATCAATTGTCTGTCTTTTATTACACAGCTCTGTCAGTCTAAGTAAAGACTTCGAGCTGTCATGACGTGTGTGTGTGTGTGTGTGTTAACAATCAACAACAGCGTCTATATGTTTTGTTTGGTTCAAGTGGATGTCATTAAACAACTGTGTTATTTCTATAAGGGCCCCCATTCAAGACCTCAACATACGTTAGTGTGTACTAAGCCGTGAAACAAGTATGACGTCTCTTGCTGTATGTAAGTATACTATTATATTATTTATGTTTACATACAAACAATACTTATCAAACAATCCTCGTATATCAAAGTTTAATTTAGTTGTTTTAAATCGAGTTTTGTTACTTGTGTGTTTTTGATCACTCCCTATATAAATTTAGATTCATTCATTCAAAATACAAACACACTAACATAAACAAACACGCCGGCAATAAAACCAAGTCCCCGAGTTTTATTAGGCTATTAAAATAAACTCATTAACATATCTAGATGTAAATACGTTTTTCTTATTGATATAGTTTACTTCAAACGTTTTTGTTATTAAATGATATTAGATAGGTAAATTGGTACGTGTTTTAAATTTCTTTTTACTATAAATAAACAATTGTTTTTAACATTACAGTTCCTATTATTCAATTGGAATGTAATAGAGATACCACCCCCTGCCCACACACACATCAGCCTCATAAACTCGTTTTAAATTAGCATATGCAACAGGTTTTTGTTTTATATATACAACTGCGAACAAACTTTTAACGTGTGTGTCTGTGGAATAGTTGGTTTAGCGACAGGTATCTCTCTGAGTAAGTTGTGTGGTTGGGGGTTCAAATCTAATTTCTGGCGAATGCTTTTCTTTCAAAAATCATATTTCAAATTAAAATCAAAATTTCAAATTACCCGCTCAATATATCTTCCTCATATATGTATGTGTGTGACTAAACCGAATGACTGTGTCCAACAGATGTCTCCCATAGAGCTAGAGAATATTCTCTACACTCTACAACTTTACAAATAGAATATTCTCTAGCTCGATGAGTCATATCTCTGGACACAACAGACAAATTTTCAAACAAATTCAAATTTCCCGCCAAAAACGAAATACCCTAACAAACTTCAATACACCTTAACAACAACACAATAAACAAACCAAACAGCTGTGTTTACGAACATAACCTTAATAAACAAAATACATAACCTTAATAAACAAACAGATGCATGGTAATCAACACACACATGACATAACCTTAATAAACAAATACAAACATAACCTTAATAAACAAACAGATGACACGTGAGCGAACATAACCTTAATAAACAAATACATAACCTTAATAAACAATCAGACAAACACACATGGAGAGCTAACCCGACTTGTAGATATCTATGGACACACAGGTCAGACATCTTGGAACGCTTGTGACGTCATCTCAGGTTAGTTCCATAGAGAGATCCCCCGGAGTTGCAGATGTCTATGACAGGTCAGCCATCTTGGAATGCTTGTGACGTCATCTCAGGTTAGTTCCATAGAGAGAACCCGGGTTGCAACTGTCTATGACAGGTCAGCCATCTTGGAATGCTTGTGACGTCATCTGACAGGTCAGGTGACATTTGACGTTGACACATGTCAGGTCAGGTGACAGCTGACGTTGACAGCTGTCAGGTCAGTGACATTTGACACCTGTCAAATCTGACAGGTCAGCTGTCAACTGTCACAGGTCTGCGCAGGTCAGCGCATGCGCATGACGTCATCGCGCATGCGCAGTAAAAAGTGGAGGGGATGAGCCCAGGTGTCGGACTATCTACTTGAAGGCCTTAGAGTGGGCTAATCCTGGAAGATTTTGCCAATATTGGATTGTCATTCTTTCTGTCCAGGTCTTTAAGGTGCGTTTTGCTGTACAAGATGTTATCCCCAGCACCGGTTCTGGTCCAACAAAGTCACTCTGGGCCCCACTCTTGGCAAGCGCGTCGGCCGCAACATTGCCGTCATGGTCCGAGTGACCCGGTATCCAGACCAGCGACACCTCATTACAGCTGCCCAATTCGTTAAGGGCAGACTTACAACCCCATACCGTCTTTGAATTGCACCGGTAGGAACCAAGAGCCTTTATTGCAGCTTGGCTATCTGCATATATCTTTATCGATTTGTTTGTGCACAGGTCTTTTAAACTTTCCCTTGCACACATCTCGATGGCATACACTTCTGCCTGGTGTATGGTTGCGTACTTGCCGAGGCTAGCTGATAGTCTAGCATCGGTGCTGCCCCCATATGCGCCGGCTCCTACTCCCAAATTGGTTTTGGAGCCGTCAGAGTACCAGTAGAGGTCCGCTCTCAACAGGGTCGATTGATTCCGGTCCCAGTCCTCCCTTTCCGGGAGGAGGGTCTTGAAAGACAGATCTCTGCTGATTTTTGTAGGCATCTCAGTATCCTGTGACAATCACTGTCATCAAGGAGACCGGACCTTCTCAGATTGACTTCCCTCGGCATGTTATCTGCCGTTTGTTTTAGTCTGTACGTTGTCCACCTCGCCACCCTCTCCAACCATATGTGAAGTGGGGGAATATTGAGGAGGACCTCCAGAGCGGCTGATGGTGCGGTGCTTATCGCTCCCGTTATCATCAGACAAGCTTGTCTCTGTAGATGAGCCAGTTTGGCCCTCGCGATACCACGAAATACCCTAGGCCACCAAACTATGGCTCCATATGTTATCATTGGCCTGATAACCACTACATAGAGCCAGTACATCTGTTGGGGGTTTGTTCCCCAGTTGTTACCACAGATTCTCCGGCAGGTCCACAGGGACAGTTTTGCCCTGGGGATAACGTTTTATAACTCTATGTCCCAGTTGAGCTTCTTATCTAGGATAACTCCCAGATATTTTGCTTGGTCCGAAAATGGAATGGTTTCTCCCATGAGAATAGGTGGTTTTAATTTGTCCAACGTTCTTCTTTTGGTAAATGGAACAATGATCGTTTTGCGAGGGTTCACAGACATATGTTCCCTCCGGCACCAATCATTGATTACATTTAGTGCTTCCTGAAGAGTACTAGCCAGTTCCTCCTCAGATTTGCCTCTAACCATTATGACGAGATCATCAGCATACGCCTGGACCTGAACCTCCCAGAGTTCGAGAATAGCCAGCAGATCGTCCACAAAGAGGGACCACAGCAGGGGGGATAGTACGCCCCCCTGAGGGCACCCCCTCGCAGCTCTGAACCCGACCACCTCCCTCCGCAATGAGGTAATAATGGTCCGATTGTGCAGCATGTTTCCGATCCAGCCACAAATGGTAGGTTTCACCCCCCTAGCGATAGTGGCCTCGTAGAGGGAGATAGGTAATGCATTATTAAATGCTCCTTCGATGTCGAGAAATGCTGCCACCGCAACCTCTCCATTTTCCAGAGAGTGGGTGATTTTCTCGACGAGGTTATTGAGCGCTAACTCAGTGGATTTGCCACTTTGGTAGGCATACTGGTGGGTATTTAGGGGGTTATTGGCCAGGATGTTCCCCCTAATGTGTTCATCCAGTATTTTTTCCAATCCCTTCAACAGGAATGATGTAATACTGAGAGGTCTCAGTGATGTGGGTAGGAGGTCCTTACGTCCCAATTTGGGAATGTAAACCCCCCTAACCACCGTCCAGCTGGATGGAATATAGTTCCAGGCCAGGCTGGCTCTGAACAGCCTGATAAGGAAAAGTAGGAGAATCTCCAGTCCCTTTTGTAGTAGGACCGGCACCACCCCATCCTCCCCTGGCGACTTGAATGGCTGGAAATGATTCACAGCACACTCCACTGCCGAGGCTGTGACTCCATAACATAACGCAGCTGATAAAATTTCCGTAAAGAAATTTGCCTTTATTCTGTACATATGGTTTGTTATTACATTATGCTTTTAGTCTTTCTTAGAAAGATCTCTATCTCTAGTTACATTTTCGGTTCACTGGTCATCTTTATCAGTCGATCAGTCCACTCTTAAAAACTGTGCAAACAACAGCCAACAGTATAAAAAATTGAGTTTGAGTTTTAAAAAAATTTGGAAGATATATAGTATTAATTGTTTATTTATTTATTTTAATATTCGTTGTTTTAAAATTAGTTTCAAAAATTTCATAGGGCTGTAACTTGTAGGAGAAGGGGTTTCAAGAAAAACTTAATAAAAAGACACCCCTTATTTTTCTCCAAAGAATCACCCTATATATATATATATATATATATATATATATATATATATATATATATATATATATATATATATATATATATATATATATATATATTCATTTAATTTTTTATATTTAAATGTATATAGATATTAAAAAATGTTGTATCATTATATTTTTTTATCAATTTGATAACTATTATCAGGCAAACGAAAATGACGTGTTAACTGTTTTCTTAGGTAATGTATCTAAATTTAAATAAATAAGTACTTTAATTTCACGTGAAATAACCCTGTTTTGCGTTGTCTATAGTGAAAGAAATAACACGTTTTTACAGAAATTCATCTTTTCACCCAACATTTTTTATTATTAAATATTTGGCTTAACATACTAGTGGGAAACTCAACTGTTTCCAAAATAACAGCTTCGCAGTTGAACAGAATAACTCTGTGTAGTAGTGTCCGTATGCCGTATCCCCATCAACAATCGGTTAAAGTTAAAATTAAAATTAAACCGTTTTATTGTACCGAAGATCGTACGTCCCTAAAGCTGTGAGCGAGGGCGAGCATAAATAATAATGTTTAGCATTCCCAATCTCAAGGCTATTCATCCCGTTAAATGGTTAAATAGCAGTTGCCGATGAAAACCGATGTTTATTCATGAACCTAGTTGCAGTAGAACTGAAACAGACACGACTCCGAATTCTAGCTTAGTGTAAAAAGCGTTACTTTTTAAGCTGTTATTTTTATAAATCCATAACTGGTGGTTACCGTTACGGCTCGGTAACCGTTTAAAAATAGGTGACAGTTAAATAACGACCCATTACTACTACAGACGTTTAGTTTATACATAGTCCTTCGACAAGAAGGGATACAGGCCAAATGTTTGTTTAAATTTTTTTATATTTCAACAACACACCACGAGGGCTTACAGCCTAAATATTATCGTACCGTAGGTGTCGACAAGGAGGAAAGAGGCAACTTGTTAATTCTGGACTTGAAGGTTTGGGGGTTCGGAGGAGAAGGAAAAATATGTGCCGGCAAGGAATTCCACAACTTGGAAGTCCTCGGGACAAAAGAGCGGGTATAACAAGATGTTCTATGTCTGGTCACATGGACAGTAAAAGGGTTCATTAGCTCTGTTCACCTGGTAGATCTGTTGGGGGCAGCAGGTGGAGGAACTATGGAAGAAAGCGACTCTGAGCAGTGCCCGTACAGATATCTATAAAAGAGAGACAGGTCGCCAACGGCACGCCGGTGGGCAAGGGATGGCAGCCTTTAGCTGAGGGTAGGGTCACTGATGAGACGTATAGCTCTCTTCTGAATGGAGTCCAGGATAGCAAGTGTAGAAGCGGCAGCGGCACCTCAGATGTGGGAGCAGTATTCGAGGTTTGGCCTTATTTGAGAAGTATATAAGGTATAGAGATTAGCTAATGAAAAGTATTGGCGAGCCCGGACGAGGAAACCTAATTTCTTGGCAGCCGCTTCTGCAATTGATCTGCCATGTTGGTGCCAAATGAGATTTCAATCCACAGAAATGCCAACAAGTGAAAAGGACTCATTACTTTGAATAACTTGGTTGTTCCTTGTGATGGGTCTAGGGCTGGTGTATCTCTTATGAGAAAGAAAGCAAGACTGAGATTTGGTGGGGTTGAATTGTACAAGATTTCTACTTTCCCAGTCTAATATTTTTTGGAGAACCACGGAGGCAGAACCCTCCATGAGTCTGCGATCCTCATCTAATTGTTCTAAAGAGACAGGCTTAGAATATTGTATATTTGAGTGGAGAGTGCTGTCGTCCGTGTAACTATGAACTGGGTTGGGTGTGCTAGAGAGGAGATCATTGATGTGGAGAAGAAACAAAGTAGGGGCTAAAGCTGAACCTTGAATTAATATGATTAAGGGAGAGTGGTGTTTTTTGACTCATTTTGTGAAATCTGCCATGTGATTCGGACTTATCTGAAAGCAAAGCAAATCCAGTGGTAAAACACATTTCAGTCGCTAATTGGTGAGAACAAAACAACTGATAATATCCGGAGGAAAAGAACGGGACTGTGAATCAAGAAGAAAAGCAAGAAGTAAGGTAGCAGCGAGAAGATTATTATAAACGTCGAAAAAAGTTATAAAACACAACAAATAAAGCAAAAGAGTGTATAAAAGCAAGATATTTACCAAGATTTACCTATTAGAAAACTGCAAACGGGGTTATAGTTCGTGAAACAAGAAAATAGCAAATAGTGGAAAATCCCAGCAGACGCCACACCTTCAAAACAAGGTACAATATCCATTTATGCAAATTAACTGTTCGTTTACAGTGAAAAATAGCAAATAACCTTCATAATATAATAAACTGTCAACTTGGAGTGGAAGTGTCATATTGAGCAAAAATTCTGCCAATATATCGCTGTGAAACCGAATTTAAATAAGAAGAATGCAAGAACACCAGTAGAGGGCACCACGTGGCAAACTCACGTTAGATCTAATAATTAATATCTTCCATTTTATGATTCTAATCACCATAGTTACGAAAACGTAGAAAAGCGCGGCTCCCATGGCAACGAAAACATAAACTAATCTACATGGAATGTCAAAACAAAATAGGTTCAAATTAAATATTACATTTAAAAATAGAGAAAAAAATATGTTAATTAAATTTATAATCTCTATAAAACTGTCAGATTTTAAAAGATTTTTAGAAGGAATCCGATTAAGTTGCTAATTGAAAAGAAATTAAGTTGTAGTCAAATTTTGTATTTATAATTAACAATATAAAATAAATGTTTTTGAAGTTTATTAAATTTCTTAAGTTGCATCTAAATATTTTCCATTGACTAACATAGCATATAGCACAATTAAAGCAGGTTCAATAACATAACCATTAGTGCTGGAAAGTGTAAGAATTTTCACATCTGAATCCAATAATAAAATATTCCCTGTAAAGAGAGAGATAGAGAGAGAGAGAGAGAGAGAGAGAGATATGCTCAAATATAGCTGTGGTAAATAAAACAACGAGGAACAGGTAAATATTTATTTTTCAAAACGTATAATATATATTTAAAATTAAGACACCAAATATAATAGGGAAAAACCATAGACTAAGAGTTAAGTAATAATAATTTGAGTTTTTCAAAAGAAATATTAGCTCTACAATAAAGGGTTATAAAGAATGTCCTAAAATAAAAAGAAACTGTTGATAGATTAAAATTAAACATAAATTCACCAATCAGATGCAATTCAAATAACAAAAATATCATATAATATAAACAAAAGGCGCCCAACAATAAATTTTACACAGTCTGATCCACGACAGGCAGTATGGATTCCGTCACCGCAGATCAACTGCTGACCTCCTTTCCTTTGTCACAAATTCTTGGAACAAGTCTATGGAACTACACATACCCATAGACATATCCAAAGCATTCGACCAGGTCTGGCACGCAGCACTGCTTAATAAACTTCCCGCCTATGGCCTACCACCAAAACTCTGTACCTGGACAGCAAAATTCCTCTCCAACCGGAGCATTTCTGTTGTCGTGGATGGCCATTCCTCTAAACTATATCCAATTAATGCAGGAGTTCCTGAAGGTTCAGCTTTAGTCCCTACTTTGTTTCTTCTCCACATCAATGACCTCCTCTATAGCATATCCAACGCAGTTCACAGTTACGCGGACGACAGCACCCTCCACTCAAATATACAATATCCTAAGCCTGTCTCTTTAGCCAAATTAGATAAGGATCCCACATCTGGGGTGCCGCTTCAGCTTCTATACTCGCTATCATGGACTCAATTCAGAAGAGAGCTTTACGTCTCATCGGTGACCCTACCCTCACCCAAAGGCTGCCATCCCTTGCCTACCGACATGTCTTTGGTGACCTATCTCTCTCTTTTATAGATATCTGCACGGGCTCTGCTCAGAGGAGCTTTCTTCCATAGTTCCTCCACTTGCTGCCCCCAACAGATGTACCAGGGGAACAGACATAGAACATCTTGTTATGCCAGATCTTTTGTCCCGAGAACTTCCAAGTTGTGGAATTCCTTCCCGGCACATGTTTTTCCTTCTCATCCGAACCTCCAAGTCCAGAATTAACAAGTTGCCTCTTTCCTCCTTGTCGACACCCACGAACCGATAGTATTTAGGCTGTAGGCCCTCGTGGTGTGTTGTTGAATTACTGCTAAATATAATAATAATAATAATAATAATAATAATAATAATAATAATAATAATAATAATAATAATAATAATAATAAGTCTATGGATCTCGCTCCGCCGCCTATGGGTAATCTCCTGAGAGATTATTTTACAAAACAAAATCGGCATAAACGCCTCCAATAGATAATAAAAGAATACAGATATTTCCGCCAAACTAAATATGTTACTTTTTGGCTGTCGTTGAACCTCCCTAAACCGTTGGTGACCGACTACCCGGAGAATAATGTAAATATAGTTTTGAATAAAAGATAATTAGAAAAATATTAAATTCATCCTCTGATGACGCTAACTTAGTGAAACGATTGTCAGGTTTTTTAATGCGTTGTGGTGGCTTGGGTTCTCCAAGTGTGCTTATCAGTGCTCATCACAAGTTTCAATGTTCACTTAGTGAACTGATATATTTGTACAATTATCTGCAATCATTGCTTATAGTTCCTATGCTTTATATAAGAGGGTATTTATCTAACTCGCCACAGAAAGGACGCAGACTGTCATAAAGAAGAAAAAACACGAGAAGACACGTAGCCATAAACCATATAATATGAAGACTGGGTCGTCATAAAAACTCGCTGTGTTTGTATCATCAAGTTGTATTAATTTAGTCATATAAAGTGTTTATTGCAGTGTTCATATGAGTATAAAAAAAGTTGTAAAAACACTGTCCAGAGTTTGTCTGTTTATGTGGAAAGTTTTTTATTTGCGTCTAAATTTGACTCTAACTGGTCAAAACAGTTTTGCACTAAGTAGGTTGGACACACGTTCAATAATATTATAACAAGTGTCTCGAAACTTCCTTTTAGTTGTTTGTAGCAACACTTTGTAAATACTTACAGATTCTGATATCTGCAAAAAACATATGTAATTAGAAAAAAATTATGTAATCGAACCTGGTTCCCCTCGGTTCAGAGGTACATGTCCTTACCTCTCAACCACCAAGGCTCTTATTAGTATTTAAAACACCAGTATCATTAAAACCTAGGTTACCATCATTAGTAACTATGTAACTGAATATATTATGTTAATCTGATGAATAAATAAAAAGTCTGGACGCAGCAAGTTCGTTATGTTGGTGAATTTTTATACAAATGCTTTTAATAGCAATTATCTTTGTTTTTTAAGGCAACAAATTTGGTTACAAGTATAACCTATATAGTAGAAACAATGTGCCATGTTTCATCAAAATAACTTTATTGTTTGAAATAGTACACAAATTTGCGAATGTGTTCCCGAAGAAACCGGTTTCCTGGTCAACCTTATAGGTTAATAGCAAATTGAGCTATTCAACTTTGAAGAACTTAATGAAAATTCGCTACCATAACGCACTTGCTGCGTGCCGAATTTCTTTTCTTACAAACATGCATTATATTTCGATGGAAAATGCAAAAATGCAATAACATAAAGTGTTCGATAAAAAAAAAGAAAATTTGTATTACCAACGACTTATGAGCCAGCCTGTCATTGTAGAAATAATTTTTAAGATGAAGCTCAAGACACCCTATAACTAATGTATATAATTTTTTGCGTATCTTGTATAATAACGGATATATTGAGCTTTATTAATTTTTTGCGAAAATTCGACAAAGTTTATATACCATTAAACGATCAACTCTATAGCTCTATATACTTCACAAATAAGACCAAACCTCGAATACTGCTCTCACATCTGGGTGCTGCTGCCGCTTCTACACTCGCTGTCCTGGACTACATTCAGAAGAGTGCTATACGTCTCTCATCGGTGACCCTACCCTCACCCAAAGGTTGCCATCCCTTGCCCATTGACGTGCCGGTGTGTTTGGTTTTCAATGCGCCACCTATATAAATCGGAACTAAAAAAAAAGAAAGTCGTAAGATTTTTACAAATATCAAAGATAGCTGTAGAAAATGCCACACAAAGTCTCACTTATTTTTTAATCGCTATCCAAAAATGTAATAAAAAGGATAGCATTCCATTTAAAATAACGAATTTGATAGCTACTTCCGGTGCAACCAGAAGTTCCACAAAGCTGAGTATATCCTCCAGATATAGCTTAGATAATCGAAAGAAAATTTTGTTGAAAGTTTTTTTGGCTCGCTCTTTGGGTAAGGGATATATAGAAAATTTACACACTATTGGGACATACATATATATATATATATATATATATATATATATATATATATATATATATATATATATATATATATATATATATATATATATATATATATATATATATATATATATAACATACAAAAATCGAAACTGACCCCGGATATGGGATATGGATATTCTAGGGTCCTAGTTTGCGCTCATTTGAAGAAATGTTTTCAAAATTCAAATGTCTAGATCTCCTCAAGTTAATTTTTTCACGAAAATTCACTAAAATGAAGAAACTATTAAACCAGGGCTACTGGGAAAATCGAGAAAGCAGGACTTTTTTAATTAAGAACGGGTTTCTATTTTTAGCCTCTGAATATTTCCTTGCTGTGAATATAATGCTCCGTTTACATAGTAATCAGGAGTCAGCCGAATGGATAGCTGCGGGAGCAGGAGCACGTTCTCACAGACACATCTACAAATACCGATATCGTCGTTGAAAACTCCAGCTGTTGACCTTCAAACTAGGCTAACTCCCTTTATTACGGCCCAGTGGAGGATGCGAAACACATATTTATTTATATACTTATTTACTTGCCCTTAATATTGATTTTGTTCCGTCTACGACTCTGTATTAACACATAGCTAACCCGCTGTTAAAACTTTCATTTCCCATGGATGTTAAACAAAACATAATCTATAAAATAAAGCTGTAAATGTATTTTTCGCGTATCGTTTTTACTGTTTATATACAATTGTCACTAAAGGGTCTTTACAAAATCCTACCCTCTATTTCTTAGACCAAAATAAGCTCTTTTAAATAGAGTTAGCTTAGTACAAAATTCTGAGTTTGCCCCTTAAGTTACAACTTTGAAAGGATTGAAACAACTTTCTATTAGAGACGTCATGATGATAAGATGTTCGCATTTTTTTTCAAATGAGAGTAAACTAGCGCAACTAGCATCCATAATTATAGTCGGCCAAAATGTTTGTTCGTTTATATACCTATCTGTACCCTAGAGCCAGACCGTATTAGGTCCAAAAATTGAATTTTACAGGAGAGCTGTTTGAAAATTTTTATGGCAGTTCTCATCATTTATCCACTGAAGGCCTACTGGAAAAGACAGATTACTTTTCTGATTAGCTTCTTACTGAATTTTCATTAAGAAAATTCACTAATGAGAGATATCGATGGTGAGACTTTCCGAAAATGTACTCGACCCACCTCCAAATGTTCAACCACCAACAC
This sequence comes from Tillus elongatus, assembly GCA_964006375.1. Taxonomy (NCBI): domain Eukaryota; kingdom Metazoa; phylum Arthropoda; class Insecta; order Coleoptera; family Cleridae; genus Tillus; species Tillus elongatus. Next base: position 11,581,156 of record OZ023262.1, read on the forward strand.
TCCCCAATGTCACACATAAAATAACGGATATCACTTTCAAAACTAAAAAGGTACGAAAGATGCTCTCTTCTCTTAAAACCAGGAAAGCCTCTGGCCTTGACGAGATCCCAGCAATTCTCCTCAAAAAATGCGAAACAGAACTTGCTCCTGTACTGACTTGTTTATGTCAGACATCTTGCAATAGAGGCATATTCCCTAATAATTGCAAAACTGCTCGAGTACAACCCGTCCCCAAGAAAGGATCCAAAGCGCTTCTTAGCAACTATAGGCCTATTTCTCTCCGTTCAGTCATCTCTAAAGTGATGGAAAAGTATATAAACACCGAATTACTAAAATTTCTTGAAAAACGCAGTCTAATCCACGACAGGCAGTATGGATTCCGTCAGCGCAGATCAACTGCCGACCTCCTTTCCTTTGTCACCCATTCTTGTAACAAGTCTATGGAACTACACGGCGAATCCCAGATTGTCGCTTTAGACAAATTCAAAGCATTCGACTAGGTCTGGCACGCAGCGCTGCTTAAACTTCCGACCTATGGCCTACCACCAAAAATCTGTATCTGGTCAGCAAATTTCCTCTCCAACCGGAGCATTTCTGTTGTCGTGGATGAGCATTCCTCTAAACTGTATCAAATTAATGCAGGGGTCCCTCGAGGTTTAGCTTTATCCGCTACTTTGTTTCTTCTCCACATCAATGACCTCCTCTCTAGCACATCCAACCCAGTTCATAGTTACGCGGACGACAGTACCCTCCACTCAAATATACAATATTCTAAGCCTGTCTCTTTAGTCCAATTAGATGAGGATCGCAGACTCATGGGGGGGTTCTGTCTCTGTGGATCTCTAAAAAATATTAGACTGGGTAAGTAGAAATTTTGTACAATTCAACTCCACCAAATCTCAGTCTTGCTTTCTATCTCATAAGAGATACACCAGCCCTATACCCATCACAATGAACAACCAAGTAATTCAAAGTAATGGGTCCTTTTCACTTGTTGGCATTTCTGTGGATCGAAATCTCAATTGGCACCAACATGTCACATCAATTGCAGAAGCGGCTGCTAAGAAATTAGGTATCCTCTTCCAGACTCACAAATACTTTTCACCAGCTAATCTCTATACCTTATATACTTCACAAATAAGGCCAAACCTCGAATACTGCTCCTACATCTGGGGTGCCGCTGCCGCTTCTGCACTCGCTATCCTGGACTGCAGTCCAAAAATTTTACAGTAGAGCTGTTTGGAAAATTTTATAGCAGTTCTCATAATTTATTCACTGAATGCATACTGTAAAAGACAGATTACTTATCTCATTAGCTTCTGAGTGAATTTTCAATAAGAAAGGTCACTAATAGAGAGGTATCGATGGTGACACTTTCGGAAAATGTATTCAAATGAGCGCGAACTAGGGCCCCTGGACCCCATTTCCATGGTCAGTTAAAAAGTATATATATATATATATATATATATATATATATATATATATATATATATATATATATATATATATATATATATATATATATATATAGTGTGTCTCAAAGTGGATGGGAATGTATTGCTATCTCCGTTATTATTAGAGATAGAGATAGGGAGACGGTTAGATTAGCAATGTTTTGTAGAATTTCCTGCTCGTTCCAAATATGACTCGTATTTTGCCCTGCCTCTTTCCGTTTTCGAGTTATTTTGAAAAAAACAAAATTTGTCGATTTCTTTTTTCTTCAGTATCTAAGTAGACGTTGATGTGACATGTCTAAGACTTGCACATTATCAGGACACTTTTTACAGAGTAATCTTTTTGTGCTATTCACAACTTTGGATTGTCATTTGTTTTGGAGCTACATGTATCCACGTTCGTTTTTATTATGGCAGCCATATGGCATTTTTTGCTCATGTGATGGCCTGTAAAAAGAGATTTCTAATGACGTACAACATGCTTGAGAAATCTTGTAATTGCACTGACAATTTTGAGAAAAACCGTTTTGAGGATAGTAGGCTATGAAATCCAATACCAGAAAACAAATTACAAAAAAAAGTGTTCAAAAAGCAGTAGGCCATGGTGTCTAACCATAGACTTCTACTTTTAACATAATTCTCCGTAATAATTCACGATAAAAAAATATTGTGATTTAATTTTAAATACTTAATTAAGTAATAATGCTAGGTAATATTATGTGAAACAGTTTAATAACGAAACCCGGCAATAACAAATAGAAACTTAAACTCCACAAAACAACACAATTAGAAATGGAGCTCAAAAAAGAATAAAAAAAGTCTGGACGCAGCAAGTGAGTTATGGTAGTGACTTTTCATAGAAATGGTCTGGCACAAAACATTTTTTATAACTTTTTTTTCTTGTAAAATAGAAATCTAAATTTTGGTGTTTACTTTTTATAACGTAAATCTACCCACAAAATTTGGTAATCACATCTTTTTTATTTTTTGAGATACATTTTTTTCTAATGAAAACTCAAAATTTTTCCGGAAAACCTCGTTAGATTTTCCTGACTAACGAACTTATCCAAGCCATTTACAAAAGGAAGGTACATGCCAAATTTTATTAAAATCGGCTTATTATTTTTTGAGTTATCGGTGTGATACATATATATATATATATATATATATATATATATATATATATATATATATATATATATATATATATATATATATATATATATATATATATATATATATATATATAAACATATAAAAATTGAAACTGGCCCCGGATATGGGTTCTAGGGGTCCTAGATTGCGCTCATTTCGAAAACAATTTTCAACATTCAAAAGTCGGGATATCCCCATTAGTGGATTTTTTCTAAGAAAATTTACTAATAGAAACTTAAAAATACACTAAATAGAACATTGTTCAATATGGCCACCGTTTTGTTCAATGCACTTTATACACCTTTTTGAAACATGCCTGCAAACTCTGGTGAGGGTGTTTTGGTTAATATGATTTATAGCTTCCGTGATTCTGTTTCGTAATTCATTGATATTTTGTTGCGGATCGAATTTATGATACACATCATTCTTCAGAGTACCACAAAAATAAAAACTCTGGACGCAGCAAGTGCGTTATGGTAGTGAATTTTCATATAAAACTATTTTTTAATAGCAATAATGTGTTTTTTTTTAAGAAAGCAGGCATCACATTTGGTTACCAGTATAATCTATATAGTAAAAACAATGTGCCATATTTCATCAAAATAACTTTATTGTTTGAAAATGTAAAAAAATTTCCGAAAGTAAAGTTAAAGTGTTCCCGAAAGAACACGTTTCTTGGTCAACCTAATGGGTTAATAGCAAATTAAGCTATTCAAATATTAAGCATTTGATCAAAATTCGCTACCATAACGCACTTACTGCGTCCAGATTTTTTTTTCTTACAAACATGCATTATATTTCGATGGAAAATGCAAAAATGCAATAACATAAGGCGTGTTTGATTAAAAAAAAACAGAAAATTTGTATCACCAACGACTTATGGGCCAGCCTGTGATTGTAGCAATATTTTTTTAAGATGTAGCTCAAGACACTCTATAATTAATATATACAATTTTTTTTTTCATATCTTGTATAATAACAGATATATTGAGCTTTATTGATTTTTTTTACGAAAATTCTACAAAAATTATATACCATTAACTATAAACTCTATAGCTAAGACTACTGCCAAGCGTCAGAGAAAGGGTCTACTTGAAATGAATTTTCTGAAAACATTTTCTTCAAATGAAGGACAATGACGGTTGAAACTAAAACTTCAGGGTTTGTAAAACATTCTTCTTGAGACATTTTATTTCCATAGCCCGTATTAGATTCAAGTTCTTTTCCTAAATGTTGCCAATTTTGACGTTTAAATCGCAACTTTGCCGTTTTGTGAAAAACCCCAATTTATTTTTGTTTAAATGGCTATAACTTTTTTGTCTTTTGATCTGCAGAGCTAAATTTTGGTAGGTAACTTGCCTATAATGATATAAACCCGCGCATAAAATTTGGTTGCCCTTACTTTGTTAATTTTGGAGATATAAAATTTTTTCGAAAGAAAACACAAAATTTTCCGGGAAAACCTGGACCGATTTTCCTGGCTAACGAACTTATTCAAGCCACTTGCAAAATGAAGGTACTTACTAATTTTGACGTTTAAAATCGCGATTTTGACCTTTTGAGGAGAACCCAAATTTATTTTTTTTGAATGCCTGTAACTTTTTTGTCCTTTAACCTACGAAGCTAAGTTTTGGTACGTAACTTGCATATAATGATATAAATCAGCGTGTGAAATTTGGTTGCCCTTACTTTGTTAATTTTGAAAATATAAATTTTTTTCCATTTTTTTTGAAAGAAAACACAAAATTTTCCGGGAAAACCTCGACGTATTTTCCTGGATAACGAACTTATCCAAGCCACGTGCAAAAGGAAGGTACTCACCAAGTTTTATTAAAATCGGTTTATTATTTTTTAAGTTATAGGTGTGACACATAAATATATATATATATATATATATATATATATATATATATATATATATATATATATATATATATATATATATATATATATAAGAATTAAAACTGACCCGGATGTAGTTTTAAGGGACCTAGTTCGTCTCATTTGAAGGTTTTTTTTTCTAAGAAAATTAGCCAAAATATACAATAACGGTTGAATAGTCAATTCAAGTGATCACTCAAACTTTTGTGTTTCTCTGTAAATGAAGGTAATATTTATGATTGAAAATCGAACGAATTAATAGTAGCACCATATTAAGTGATTTGAATCATCGAAATTTAGGTAAGTGTCTTATCATCCTGTCGAAATTTTGATATTCATATTTTGATCTTAGCTATTGCCTCTTGCTTGAAACTTATTTGCCAAAAGGTTAACTGTAAAATTTATAACAATAAATATACTAGATACGAAAAAAGCCTGGACGCAGCAATTGCGGTATGATAGTGAATTTTCATAAAAATGTTTTAAATAACAAATATGTGTGTTTTTTTAAAGAAAACAGACATCAAATTTGGTTACCAATATAACATATATAATGAAAATAATGTACTATATTTCATCAAAATAACTTTATTGTTTGAAAATGTAAAAAAAAATTCGGAAATAAACTTAAAATGTTCCCGAAAAAACTAGTTTCCTGGACAACGAACCTTATAGGTTAATAGCAAATTGAGCTATTCAAATTTGAGACATTCAATAAGAACTCGCTACCATAACGCACTTGCTGAGTCCCGAATATATTTTCTTACAAACATGCATTATAACTTCGTGGTCTAAATTACATACATTTAAGGCTGGCTCAGAACTGACACTGTTAGGGGAATCCGTCTGTGTAATTAAAAGAAAACATTGTTTAATCTATTTCAACTCAGCAGATTTTCCTGGTTAACGAACTTATCCAAGCCACTTGCAAAAGGAAGGTATTCACCAAATTTGATCAAAATCGGCCCATTATTTTTTGAGTTATCGGTGTGATATATATATATATATATATATATATATATATATATATATATATATATATATATATATATATATATATATATATATATATATATATATATATATATATATATATATGTATATATATATATATATATATATATATATATATATATATATATATATATATATATATATATATGTATATATATATATATATATATATATATATATATATATATATATATATATATAAACATATAAAAATTGAAACCGACCCCGGATATGTGTTCTCGGGGGCCTAATTAGTGCTAATTTGAAGGAATTTTTTCAAAATTCAAAAGTCGAGATCTCCTCATTAGTGAATTTTTTTAAAAGAAAATTCACTAAAAGGCTGGACGCAGCAAGTGCGTTATGGTAGTGAATATTCATAGAAATGATCTGGCACCAAATATTTTATTATAACTTTTTTTTCTTGTTTTCATAGAAATCTAAATTTTGGCGTGTAGTTTACTTTTTATATCACAAACCTACCTATCAAATTTGGTTATCATACCTTTTTTATTTTTTGAGATAAAAAAATTTTTCGAATGAAAACTCAAAATTTTCCCGGAAAACCTAGTCCGATTTTCCTGACTAACGAACTTATCCAAGCCATTAACAAAAGCAAGGTACCTGCCAAATTTTGTCAAAATGGGCCTATTATTTTAATTATTAGAATGAATAAAATCAATTAATATACAGGCTGGTTTATAACTGATGTAATGAAATGTATTAAGAGTAAACTACCTTCGTTTATGAAGATACCGCAAAAAGTTGTTAACTAAAATTGTTTAGAATTAAAATTTATGACAGGCTCTCAATTTTCAAACAGACCAGCCTACTATGAATTTTTTTTTAGCTGCGAATTTATTTAAATGACGTTCGACGGTTTCTGTGATTAGGTGTACTTTAAAAAATACTTGAAACTGTATTAATAAACTTGGGGTAGGTTTGATTTCATCTCAACCAATAAAAAAAAAAGTAAAGTAAACGCACGATTGGACATTCGAAGCAATAATTGGCGAGTTGCATGGCTACTTGAGCTCTGCCTTGTTGTTCGTTTCCCGGGATACCACTTATTTGGAAAATTGAAACGTCAATTTTATTTGACACAAAAGGCAAGCTTCTATATTTAAAAATGTTAACAACAGAACAAAAAGTGTTTATTGTGCAGTGTTATGGTTTGGGTGAAGAACATTCTTATCAGCGAGTGATAAGAAAATTCCTTGAACGCTGGCCAAATTATTCGGTTTCCGCTACTGGTGTAAAAAAAGTTGTTACAAAATTTATGCGCACTGCGAGTGTTTTAAATGTTAAGAAGACAAAATCCGACCTAAATGAAGAAGACAATGGTGCAGCTGCATTAGCTATGGATTCTGTTAGGCGTTTTCCGAAATTATCATTAAGAAGAAGGGTATTAGAAATTGGCAATATTAGCAAATCGAATTTGCAACAAATTTATCGTACCAATAAGGTCAAACCTTTCAAACCAAAACTTATACACATTTTGGAAGAAAATTACCAGTCTAAACGATTAGATTTTTGTTTATGGTACGGCGAGCAATATCTACAAAATCACAATTTTGGCAGAAGTATTATTTTTTCGGATGAATCCATTTTCACCACTAATGGGGTGGTAAATTCCCAAAATGCACGGAATTGGTCTATGGAGAATTCAAATTATAGAGTTAATTGCAGAAGACAATGCCATAAAAAGTAAATGTGTGGTGTGTTGTTTCTTACACTGGGTTAATTGGGCAATATTTTTTTGAGAGGAATATGAACCAGTACAGTTATCTGAAAATGCTGGAAAATATTCTTCAAGACCATTTGCATAACATGCCACTAGAAGATAGACAAACAGCATACTTTCAGCATGACGGCCACCCAGCACATGCAACAGAAATCGTTCGAGAATGGTTAGATCGCGAATTTCCTGGGCGGTGGATTGGTCGATATGGGCAAATACCTTGGCCTCCCAGAAGTCCCGATCTTACCTTAATGGACTTTTATTTATGGGGCTATCTCAAACAGAAAGTCTACGCGGCTCCATTAAACAACGGTCTTGATTTGTTGAAACTGAGGTTGAGAGAGGCAATTGACGGTATTCCAATCCAACATATTCAAAATGCCTACAAAGCATTTACTAAACGGGCTGAGTTATGTGTATCGGTTGGTGGCAGCACATTTGAATAATTTCTTTATTTTTCGTTATTCGTTTTGATTTTTGTTAGCAATAAGCGTTTTGTATTTTACTAATAAATTATTATTTAACATTGCATGGTTACTTACTTTGCGCACCTGCGTTCAGAAAACCACAGGTAAAAAGCTCCTTGTTGATAGGAAAAAAGCCTGGACGCAGCAAGTGCGTTATGGTAGTGAATTTTCATAGAAATGATCTGGCACAAAATATTTTATAACTTTTTTTTATTGCAACATAAAAATCTAAATTCTGGTGTGTAGTTTACTTTTTATATCGTAAACCTACCTACCAAATTTGGTTATCATAGATTTTTTATTTTTTAAGATAAAATTTTTTTTCAAATGGAAACTCAAAATTTTCCCGGAAAACCTTATCCGATTTTTTTGATTAACGAACTTGTCAAAGCCATTTACAAGTGGAAGGTACGTGCCAAATTTTATCAAAATCGGCCTATTATTCTTTGAGATAAAAATTTTTTTCGATTGAAAACTCAAAATTTTTCCGGAAAACCTCGTCCGATTTTCTTGACTAACAAACTTGTCAAAGCTATTTACAAAAGAAAGGTACATGCCAAATTTTATGAAAATCGGCTAATTACTTTTTGAGATAAGAATTTTTTTCGAATGAAAACTCAAAATTTTCCCGGAAAACCTCGTCTGATTTTCCTGACTAACGAACTTATCGAAGCTATTCACAAAAGAAAAATACATGCCAAATTTTATCAAAATCGGCCCATTATTTTTTGAGTTATCGGTGTGATACACATATATATATATATATATATATATATATATATATATATATATATATATATATATATATATATATATATATATATATATATATATATATATATAAACATATAAAAATTGAAACTGACCCCGGATATGGGTTCTAGGGGTCCTAGATCGCGCTCATTTGAAGAAATTTTTTCAAAATTCAAAAGTCGAGATCTCCTCATTAGTGAATTTTCTCTAAGAAAATTCACTAAAAATGTTAATAATTTACTTGAAAATTCAAAGTAGGCTTATCTGGCTGAAAATTGAGAGCCTGTCATAAATTGTAATTATAAACAAGTTTTGTTAATCTTTATAAACGAAGGTGGTTTACTCTTAACACATTTAATCAAATCAGTTCTAAACTACCCTGTATATTAATTGATTTTATTCATTTCCTCAACATCTTAGTTTAAGACAAAGCAGGAGCGATTCCCAGAATATCATAATCTAATTTTAAAAAAATTCAATCCGTGGACACACTGTATATATATATATATATATATATATATATATATATATATATATATATATATATATATATATATATATATATATATATATATATATATATATATATATATATATATATACATAAATTGAAACTGACTCCGGATATGGGTTCTAGGGATCCTAGTTCGCGCTAATTTGTAAAAATTATTTCAAAATTCAAAAGTCGGGATCTCCCCAGTAGTGAATTTTTTCTACGAAAATTCACTAATAAGTTTTCTTATGTTCTATCGATGGTGAAAATAAAATCTAATAAAACCTTGTTAACAGTAACAGAAAAGGCACATCAAAATAACAAATAACTACTGTCTGTATTTCCCTTATCAACTTGTCTTCTCTCCCCTGATACAATCTCCAGTTGTTCGTGCATCAAGGTTTTGAATGCTGAGACCTGCGTGAAGTATCTCGTGCCAGGTCCCCAGCGGACGTCGCGGCGCCTCTAGTCGACATTCGCGACTCCTTGACCGACGCCAGCCGGAATTGGCGGTCCTCGTGCTGCACAGCACTACGCCAGCCCTAGCTTCCCCATATCAGACTCACAAATTACCATAAATCTCATGATAGCGCTTCAAATTCGGTGACGAGTCTACCACCACTCCAGGGCACCAACACGCCAACTACTTGGATTATGGTAATATGTCGTAACATGATCGCTTATGTATCTAGCTGGCTGTGTAAGCTAGATAACATACTCATTTCACGTTATCTTTCACTTTTACACGATGTGAAAATCCAGCTAACTGCCTGAGAAACTAATAGTGTAAGAGACTAGAGGCAAAACGGGCCAAAAAATAGTGTATACACTTTTTAATATTTATTTATTTATTTATTTATTATTTATTTATTATTTATTGGCAAAAATTCTACATTATGTTAATACAATAAGTCTTATGTAACTTGTGGTGTATCATATAACACAATTTACAAGGTTGGTCCTAAAAAGTTTCACAGTCCTACAACAATTTCAATATACTTCAAATTTTGACGTACCAAACTTAAATTCTTTTTGTTCTTCTATTTCGCACCTTCTAACACTTCAACCATCACCTTCATTTACCATAAATCTCTGCTATTCCATAATTCCTTCATAACTGCTATTCTTTCCAAACAATTTTCATTTTCACCAAAATTTTTAATTTGTAGGAGATAAAAATTACTCCAGTTTGACAAATAAAGCTATTAATATTATATCTTTATTCACATAATATACAATGAAGCCCGCATGCAATGTGCAATAGCCAAATGGAATAAATTGAGCGCCTCAATAATTAATGTGCATTAAAAAAGGTCTGGACGCAGCAAGTGCGTTATGCAAGTGCATTTTAATAAAAATGTTTTTAATAGCAAATATGTAATTTTTTAATGAAAGCAAGTATCAAATTTGGTTACCAGTATAACCTATATTATAGCAGAAACAATATACCACATTTCATCCAAATAAGCTTATTTGAAAATGCACGAAAACTTTCCTAAAATAAATTAATAATGTTCCCGAAAAAACTGGTTTCCTAGCCAACGAATCTTGTTAGATTTTTTAAAAATATTTCAACAACACACCACGAGGACTTACAGCATAAATACTATGGTACAGTGGGTGTCGACCAGGAGAAAACAGGCAACTTGTTAATTCTGGACTCGAAGGTTTAGGGGTTCGGAGGAGAAGGAAAAACATGTGCCGGCAAGGAATTTCACAACTTGGAAGTCCTTGTGACAAAAGAGCGGGCATAACAAGATGTTGTATATCTGGTGACCTGGACCGTAAAAGGATGCATTTCCTCTCTTCTCCTGGTAGATCTGTTGGGGGCAGCAGGTGGAGGAACTATGAAAAAAGCTCCTCTGAGCAGTGCCCGTGCAGATATCTATAAAAGAGAGAGAGAGAGAGGTCACCAACGGCACCTCGGTGGCCAAGGGATAGCAGCCTTTGGGTGACGGTAGGGTCACTGATGAGATATATAGCTCTCTTCTGAATGGAGTCCAGGATAGCGTGTGTAGTAGCGACAGCAGCACCCCAGATGTGGAAGGAGTATTCAAGCTTTGGCCTTATTTGTAAAGTATATAAGGTATAGAGATTAGCTGGCGAAATGTATTTGCGAGCCCGGAAAAGGAAATCTAATTTCTTAGCAGCCGGTTCTGCAATTGATGTGACATGTTGGTACCAATTGAGATTTCGATCTAGAGAAACGCCAACAAGTGAAAAGGACTCATTACTTTGAATAACTTGGTTGTTCATTGTGATGGGTCTAGGGCTGGCATATCTCTTATGAGATAGAAAGCAAGACTGAGATTTGGTGGAGTTGAATTTTTCAAGATTTCTACTTCCCCAGACTAATACTTTTTAGAGATCCATAGAGACAGAACCCTCCATGAGCCTGCGATCGTCATCTAATTGGGCTAAAGAGACAGGCTTAGAATATTGTATACCTAAGTGGAGGGTGCTGTCGTTCGTGTAACTGTAAACTGGGTTGGATGTGCTAGAGAGGAAGTCACTGATGTGGAGAAGAAACAAAGTAGGGGCTAAAGCTGAACCTTAAGCGACTCCTGCGTTAATTGGATACAGTTTAGAGGAATGGCTATCCACGACAACAGAAATGCTCCGGTTGGAGAGAAAATTTGCTGTCCAGGTTCACAGTTTTGGTGTACACAGCGCTGCGTGCCAGACCTGGTCGAATGCTTTGGATATGTCTAGAGCGACAATCTGGGATTCACCGTGTAATTCCATAGACTTGTTGCAAGAATGGGTGACAAAGGAGAGGAGGTCGGCAGTTGATTTGCGCTGACGGAATCCATACTGCCTGTCGTGGATTAGACTGTGTTTTTCAAGAAATTTTAGTCATTTGGTATTTATTTACTCTTCCATCACTTCAGAGACGACTGAAAGTAGAGAGATAGTCTTGTAATTGCTACGAAGCGCGTTGGATCCTTTCTTGGGGACGGGTTGTACTCGAGCAGTTTTCCAATTACTAGGGAATATGCCTCTATTGTAAGATGTCTAGAACAGTCGAGTCAGGACAGTAGCAAATTCTGGTGCGCATTTTTTGAGACCAATTGCTGGGATCTAGTCAAGGCCAGAGGCTCTCCTGGTATTAAGAGAAGAGAGCATCTTTCCTACCTTTTTAGTTTTTAAAATGATATCCGTAATTTTATGCGCGACATTGGAGACTGTTGGTGATTGAACATTTGGAGATGGGTTGAGAGTAGAATTGCTGGAGAACAACGAGGCAAAAAGCTCAGTCTTGCCCAGGGCGGTAGAAGCAATTTGATCCCCTGAAACAGGAGGTGGGAACGTGCTCTTGCAGGTGGGAATTATTTCCAATAGATTGAGCAAGAGTCCAGAGGGGTTTGCTACCGTGAGCTTAAGAGGACTTTGTTTTTCATCTGGTTATTAAACGAGTTTTTTGCCTCAGAAAGAATGCGGACATAGCGGTTTCTTGCGTCGTTAAATGCTTGACGGTTTTCTTGACTGGGATTGTGTAGAAGCGTTTTGTAAGCTTCGACCTTTTCAAATCTGGTCTTGTCACAGGATTTAGAAAACCAGAGCTTTTGAGTGGCTAAAGAGGTTTTCCGTGTACGTGGAACAAATAAATGCATGCCATCTTGGACGACTTCGGTGTCGCTTTGTAAAATTTCAGAGGGGTCAGGATGAGAGAAGCAGACAAACGCTCATGGAATTGAGGAAAATAATCCCGATTTCGTCCCAGTTCGCGGAGTTGTAGTGCCAAATGATACGTGGGTGTGATGACTGTGTGACTTCGGATTGCATTGCGCAGGAAGCAGTGTCCATGCCGTGGCCAGAGCGACCAAGGGGGGCGGTGATGGATGTATTATAGCATTCAGGTTTTGTATTAAGAAGGAGATCCAAGCGATTTGAGCTGTGTGTTGGGATGAGAGGAAAGTAAGTAGGTTGCTGAACCATATTGGCTAAAGAATTGCTGACTGCGAAGGTCTCCGCTGATCTCCCTTGTGGATCGGTTTTTGAAGATCCTAGCCATTCCTTATAATGGACATTGAAGTCACCAAGAATAGTGGCCTCGGAGGAAGGATATTCAGAAATCAGATGGTCGGTTTGTTCAGAAAGGTAGTCGAAGAACTGGACAAATTTGTTGTCAAAAAGTGACCGGTAAATGCAACAGATTAATTTAGTTGCAGCCCTGAGAGAGATTTTCATCCAAAGTATGTCTTTTCTTCCAGCTTTCAAATTGGGGAGTCTGGTGCAGGGTAGATTACTACGGATGTATGCGCACATACCTCCATGCAATGTAAAGGAAGAAAGGAGCTCATACCCTGGGAAATTAAGGTATTAGTGGCTGTTTTGGCACTGATTTGGGTTTGGGTGAGGAAGAGGAGTTGGGGCCTATTAGCCTAAAAGAAATGGTGAACGGAGTTCAGGTTAAAATTTAGGCCACACATATTCCAGGAGGATATGTTAAATCATGTTGCCGGCGTCCCTTGCACACCCCTCTCCCGGATATCCGAATGGAGGGGTATTTTATCTCCGGAATCTTTTGTACAAGGAGGAGTCATTATCATTTTTGTTTATAAGGGAAACCGACTCATACACCAGAACCGGAAACGTCCTTTGGGACTTCACCGGCCCCTTAATGTAAGGGGTGGTGCCTTCTGGGGTGTGAAAAAAATCCTTTACTATTTGCGGTAGATATGGATAATTGAAGTTGAACGTGGGGCACTTTAGGTCAACTGTTCTGTTATTTTCGCGATAAATTACAGACAAATCGGATAATCTTTCACTATGAAAATTGGCCGAAATAATGTAGACAGTGCGATAAGAATGAGAGAACAGTGACTAGGTTTGACATATGACTTTTTTTCCAAAGCCTAGTACCCTTAAGGAAAAATAATATTTCTTTAAAAAATGCCAATAACTCTAAAACGACTATAGATCGATAATGTTAATAAAAATGGGTCTTCAATTGAACTATACATTGATTCCTGACGTTATAAATGGTAGGTGCCATTTGAAAAAATTAAGTTGTTGACATTTTTTGATTGTTAAATTTCAAACATCGCGGTAGGCGTATGAAACATAGCCAGTGTGTCAGGAATAGTGCAGAATATTGGCCAAGCATTTAAGAATTGAATTTTAAAACATCATTTATTTATTTCCAACGTTTCAGGAGTAATGAATTTCTTCATAAACCCCTGTAACCCCGATTTTTTTGCGAAAATGTGACATGCGTCAAAACTATGACAGATATGTATCGACAACTTGGAGGTTCTGAACTTAGAATTTAGTGCAGATTCCAAGTATGTAATAAAAATGGGGTATTTACATTTAAAAGAACAAAGATGGAGTCGATTTCCGGTATTTTCGAAAGTGCCGCCATTTTGAAAATATTTAATTTAGGCTTGAAGCAGTCGATTGTGGCTGGACACCAAATTTGGTAATAATACAATTTCGGGAAAGCAAACGTGAATCACCCTGTATATATATATATATATATATATATATATATATATATATATATATATATATATATATATATATATATATATATATATATATATATATATATATATAGGGTTGTCCAATAAGCGAGCATCGGTCCATAGTTACTAAACCGTTGTACTTGAAAAAAAAAATCTCAATGAAACTTATAACGTGTGATCTTTGCTACAAGCCAAAATTATTTTAAGTATGCAGGGTGAACAAAAAAAGAGTAACACTAAAAATTATGTTTTTCTTAAATGGGATACTATAGTTTTTTATGTGGCAAATGAAGTCCCTGTAGGTTTTATATTCAAGTAAAAATTTGTAAGATTGTCAAATGCAGTGATGCCGAGTTATTCATTTTTCTTTAAAAATTTAGTCAAAAACATACTTTCTTCAAACTATTATACCTGTGCCACTGTTCGTTGGTGCGCCTGAAAATTTTACGTGCAATCTAATATTGGCATAGTTTATCTTGAACTGTCTCTACATTTGGATTCGTTTATACAGTGTGTTCAAAATTTCTCTTCAAACATCCCTACGTACACCTTCATTTTAATTGAATTTCTTAACTGCAACACCCTGTATATTATTTTGCTGTTAAAAAGCTGAAAGTGTGCTCATTCAGAAAATACCATGTTTGCCGTATATGTCTCAACCTACTTTTGAGATATTAAGCTTTTTCCAAAAATTTACACAAAACATAAGAAAAATCACAGGCGGCACGGCACAAGGAATCGAAGCAGTTGCTACTCGTTGTCATAATAATGTTATTTCTTTTTGTATGGTAAATTTATATGATATTTATTGAAATAATGATAAAAACATTCACAATAAAAGATCATTAAACGTAACATAATTTAGGTAATTAACAAAAACACAATAACTACTTCATCAAATGTTCAAACACTCTACCATTTTGTTGTAGACACATATTGAACCTACCTGTTAAAGATTTATTTACATTTCGTAACATCTAGGGAGTAACTGTATCAAATGCTTCTCTAATTCTTTCCCGCATGTTTGCTGCCGTTGTGGGGGGTGTTTTGTAGACCAGATCTTTAATGTATCCCCATAAAAAAATCCAGTTTCGTTAGATCTGGTGATCTTGGAGGCCACGGAATAGGTCCTTCTCTTCCGATCCAATGGCCTGAAAATTTTGCATCCAGCGTATTTCGGACTCCAATGCTGAAATGTGCAGACGCCCCATCTAACTGGAACCACATCCTTCTTAACAGATGTAACGGTATATTTTCCAGCAGATTATCAAGATCTTCGTCTAAAAAATTTTGAAAAATGTTTCCATTGAGGTGTCCATCAAAAAAATACGGCCCTATTATGTGGTCTCCAATTATTCCTCCCCATACATTTACACTCCACCTATGTTGCTTGTCAACAGTTCTCACAAAATGTGGATTGGCATCAGCGTAGAAGTGTACATTATGCCTGTTTACAAGACCACTGTATTGGAATGTCGCCTCATCGGTGAACAATACATTATTCCAAAATTGTTCCTCTTCTCCAATTCGATCAAGACCCCAATTACAGAAATGTATCCTATTTTCGAAGTCTTGCCTATTGACTATTTGAGTTAGTTGCACATGATATGGATGGAACCTATTCTTACTTAACATTCTTTTCATAGAAGTTTGACCTAAGATCAACATATCACTTATGTCTGCTGTACTTCTATGTGGGTCTTCAACAACAGATGCGACGACATTAAATTCATTCTCTTCGTTTAGCACTGGCTTCATTCGTTCATGCTTCTCGTACTTAGCTGTCCCCGTCCGCTCAAATCTATTCTTTAGTCTTTGAAATCATTTATGATATATTTTCTGAATGAGCACACTTTAAGCTTTCTAACGGGAAAATAATATACAGGCTGTTGTATTTAAAAAAATCAATTAAAATGAAGGTGAATGTAGGGATGTTTGAAGAGAAATTTTGAACACCCTGTATAAACGAATCCAAATCTAAAGACAGTTCAGGATGAATTAGGCCCATATTAGATTGCACGTAAATTTTTCAAAGTAACTAACAAACAGTAGCAGAGATATATCAGTCTGAAGAAAGTATGTTTTTTGACTAAATTTTTTAAGAAAAATTAATAACTCGGCAACACTGCTTTTGACAATGTTACAATTTTTTAGTTGAATATAGAACCTACAGAAGCTTGATTTACCACATAAAAACTATAGTATTCCGTTTAAGAAAAACATAATTTTTAGTGTGACTCTTTTTTTGTACACCCTGTATACTTAAAAATAATTTTGGGTTGTAGCAAATATCACACGTTATAAGTTTCATTGAGAAATTTTTTATCAAGTACAACGGTTTAGTAACTATGGACCGACGCGCGCTTATTGGACAACCCTATATGTATATATATATATATATATATATATATATATATATATATATATATATATATATATATATATATATATATATATGTCATACTGATAACTCGAAAACTAATGGGGCGATTTTGATCCGGTATGTACCTTTCTTTTGTAAGTGGCTTGGATAAGTTTGTTAGCCAGAAAAATCGGACTAGGTTTTCCGGAAGAATTTTGACTCATCTTTCGGAAACTTTCAGTATCTCCGGAAATAACAGCGCTATGATAACCAAATTTGGTATGTATATTTACGTTATAAAAAGTAAACTACCTATATCCCGAACCCTATCTTACAAGGCAAAAAGTTATAAGCCTTTGATTAAAAAGAATGTTTAATGCCAAATCATTTCTATGAAAATTCACTAGCATAACGCATTTGCTGCGTCCTGATTTTTACCTCCCAAAAAGCAAAGTTGCGCTTGGCATTACAACAAAGTAGTGCCTCCATGAGGCTAGATGAGAACAGGCATTTGTGAGGCCAGATAGAAGGTCTATGCATTGGTATTTCGTATGGGACGGTTTCATTAAGAAAGCGCAACGACAACCAATAGAAATTACACTCAACAACCTCGTGTATCAGCTAACGAGCTCATTTGTATGTCAAGAAGATGCAAGAGTAATGAGCGAATTTCAGAAATAAATACTGGATTCCTTGATTTGGATCTGCTCTTTTCGCAGGCCGTTACGTGTGTGGGAGTTTGACTTTTATCTTATCTCGACGATTTATTCTATCACCTTCTTTCCCTGGTTGGCCTAGAAAGGGACGTATTTGCATAATATTATCTCGTTAACATAGGTTCCATCGGAGCATAAAGTCAGTTAAGGTCGTGGAGGATCGCTGGCAATTCTCTGTAAAGAAATCCAGTTAAATAATCGCTGTCAATGTAAATACTCGTTCGTAGTCGCAGCTAACGTCGAGCCTCATTGCAGGAGTTCGGTGAAAGGTTAGAGGGGTTGATCTTACACAATTAATTATTGTTTCGGCTACTCCATACTAAATAGAGGTTTCGTTTTTAATTTTTCGAAAATTTTCATTTTTCTACTTTAACGTCGGCCTATTTCCGCGACTATGGCCAATCACCAACACCAGAGGACAGTTTCACCTCACTATCCTGGAAATTTTGCCGAACCCCTGTCTTTCTGTAAGGAGGGTAGGAATCTTTAACGTGCCCAACATCGCATGGGCACGGCACCGACAGCTTTAGGCGCCTTCCGAAGAGCGGAACGTGTAGACATTCAACGTGCTCAAATACAATCCCAGAACCTTTGCTGATGTTAATTCATTACAGTATGTACTGAAAAAGTGAAAGGAGTACCCTGGGATTCGACCCCAGTACCCTTCTGGTCCGAGGCACACGTTCTTGCCCCTGGACCACCAATGCTCTAATTTTCAATTTCAAATTTTACATGTATATATAGTGTAGAATATATTCAGTATCGTAATTATTGTACATATTTATATTTCACCCCTACATTCCACCCCCTTAGAGTGACGGCTGGGACATCTAAATTTTGAAGTATAAAGTATGGACTTTTGACACATCATCTTAAAGTTCTTTTTATTCTGCATTCAAAATGATATGCTTTAAAGTTTATTGCAAAAATAACAGTAAAAAAATCATCCGATTGGCAAACTTTGCTACAACACACTAAAATAGTGCTGCAACTTGAATAATAACTTCCGCATAGCTGTGATAATCTAGTTTCCTGAGAAAGACATTCTCATGAAATTGATTTAGGGTCCATGACTTGACTTCAAGAAAAATATTCGTATTCCTGTGCCCCTAAACTTCTGAAACGTAAAAAAATGTCAATTTTCGCTAAATGACACCACATTTATCCCCTACCCGCTAAACCGATCTTACCCAAAACAATTCAAAGCGTTCCTTTGTCGGGTGCTAATAGGATAACAAATTTGAAGATTATGTCTCAATTCGTTCAGAAGTTATTGCGCTTTTTAATTTTTTTATTTTAACAACACACCACGAGAGCTGACAGCTTACATACCATCGTACCGTTTGGAGGAAATACATGTGCCAGCAAGGAATTCCACAACTTTGAAGTCCTCGGGACAAAAGAGTGTGCATAACAAGATGTTCTATGTCTGGTGACCTGGACAGTAAAAGGGTGCATTCGCTCTGTTCCCCTGGTAGATCTGTTGGGCGCAGGAGATTGAGGAACTATGAAAGAAAGCTCCTCTGAGCATGGCCGTTCAGATATCTATAAAAGAGAGAGATGTCTTCAACGGCACGTCGATGGGCAAGGGATGTCAGCCTTTGGGTGAGGGTGGGGTCACTGATGAGACGTATAGGTCTCTTCTGAATTAAGTCCAGGATAGCGAGTGAAGAAGCTGCAGCGGCACCTTAGAAGCAGTATTCGAGGGTTGGCCTTATTTGTGAAGTATATAAGGTATAGAAATGAAAAAATACTGGTGAAAAGTATTTGCGAGCCCGTAAAAGGAAACCTAATTTCTTAGTAGCCGCTTCTGCAATTGATCTGACATCTTGGTGCCAATTGAAATTTCGATCCACAGAAATGCCAACAACTGAAAAGGACTCATTACTTTGAATAACTTGGTTGTTCAGTGTTGTGGGTCTAGGGCTGGTGTATCTCTTGTGAAATAGAAAGAAGACCGGGATTTGGTGGAGTTGAATTGTACAAGATTTCTACTTTCCCAGTCTAATATTTTTTGGAGATCCACAGAGACAGAATCCTCCATGAATCTGCCATCCTCATCTAATGGTTCTAAAGAAACAGGATTAGAATATTGTATATTTGAGTGGTGGGTCTGTCCTCCGCGTAACTGTGAACTGGATTGAATGTGCAAGAGAAAAGGTCATTGATGTGGAGAGAAAACAAAGTAGGGGCTAAAGCTGAACCTTGAGGGACTCCTGCATTATTTATATCGAGTTTAGAGGAATGGCCATCCACGACAACAGAAATTTGCTGTCCAGGTACAAAGTTTTGGTGGTAGGCCATAGGCCGGAAGTTTATTAAGCAACGCTGCGTGCCAGACCTGGTCGAATGCTTTGGATATGTGTAGAGCGATAATCTGGGATTCACCGTGTAGTTTCATATACTTGTTCCAAGAATGGGTGACAAAGCAAAGGGGGTCGGCGGTTGATCTGCGCTGACGGAATCCATACTGCTTGTCGTGGATTGGACTGTGTTTTTTTTTAAATTTTAGTAATTCGGTGTATATATATTTTTCTATCACTGTAGAGACGACTGGAAGGAGAGAAATAGGCCTGTAGTTGATAGAAGGCGTTTTAGATTCTTTCTTGGGGAGGGGTTCTACTCGAGAAGTTTTCCAGTTACTAGGGAATATGCCTCTATTATAAGATGTGTGAAATAGAAGAGTCACGACAGGAACAAGTTCTGGTACGCATTTTTTGAGAACAATTGCTGGGATGTCGTCAAGTCCAGAAGCATTCCTGGTATTAAGAGCAGAGAGCATCTTTGGTACCTTTTTAGTTTTGAAAATGATATTCTTCACCTTATGCGCGACATTGGGGACTGTTGGTGGTTGAACATTTGGAGGTGGGTTGAGAGTATAATTGCCGTCGAACAACGAGGCAAAAAGTTTAACCTTGCCCAGGGCAGTAGAAACAACTTCATACTCTGAAACAAGAGGTGGAAACGTGCTCTTATAGAAATTATTCCCAATAGATTTAGCAATAGTCCAGAAGGGTTTGCTGCCGTTGAAGCTTTAGAGGACTTTGTTTTTGATGTGCTTATTAAACGAGTTTTTTGCCTCAGAAAGAATGCGGACAAAGCGGTTTCTTGCGTCGTTAAATTCTTAACGGTTTTCTTGACTGGGATTGTGTAGAAGCGTTTTGTGAGCGTTGACCTTTTTAAGTCTGGACTTGACACAGGATTTAGAGAACCAGAACTTTTGAGTGGCTAAAAAGGTTTTCTGTGTACGTGGAATAAATATTTCCATGCCAGCATTTGTTGCATTGCGCAGGAAGCAGTGACCATGACGTGGTCTGAGCGACCAAGGGGGGCGGTGACTGATATCTTATAGCAGTCAGGATTTGTAGTAAGAAAGAGATCCAAGTGATTTGAGCTGTGTGTTGGGATGCGAGGAAAGTAAGTAGGTTGCTGAACCATATTGGCTAAAGAATTGCTGACTGCAAAGGCCTCCGCTGCTCTCCCTTGTGGATCGGTTTTTGAAGATACTTGTCTTTCCTTAGTATGGACCTTGAAGTCATCAAAAATAGTGACCTCGAAGGAAGGATATTCAGAAATCAGATGGTTGTTTTTTTCAGAAAGTCAGTCGATGAGCTGGACAAAATTGTTTTCAGAAGGTGACCGGTAAATGCAACAGATGAATTTATTGTAGCGCTGAGAGAGAGTTTCATCCAAAGTATGTTTTTCTTCCAGCTTCTAAATTAGGGAGCCTGGTGCAAAGTATATTGCTACTGACGTATGCGCACACGCCTCCATTCAATATAAATGAAGTAAGGAGCTCATACTCCGGGAAATTAAGGTGACTAGTGGCTGTTTTGGCATTGATTTGGGTTTCGTTGAGGAAGAAGAGTTGGGGCCTATTAGCCTGGAGGAAGAGGTAGACGGAGTTCAGGTTAGAATATATTCGAAAAGGATATGTTAAATCTTGATGCCGGCGCCCCCTGTACACCCCTCTCCCGGAGATCCCAATGTAGGTGTATTTTATCTCCGGAATCGTGTGTAGAAGGAGGAGTTATTATCATTTTTTTACAAGGGAAACCGACTCATACACCAGAACCGGAAACGTCCGTTGGGCCTTCACCGGCCTCTTGATGTAAGGGGTGGTACCTCCTCGGGAGTGCGTTCAATAGTTATTGCGCTTACTAACCGACAAACGTACAGGCCGACAGACAAAAATTTTCGTTCCGAATCAAGTTTTCTACATGTTTTAAGACTTTTACGCCGTTTTAGCAAAAACAAAATTTCGAAATTTCTATATTTCTTGTACGGCACTATAGATAGATCTTCCGTTGCCCAGCATATTTGGGATAATAATCACCACGTAGATAAGGGGAATCTAAAATTGATAAAAATGTTAGACAAACGCGACAGCTAAACTCATATATATATATATATATATATATATATATATATATATATATATATATATATATATATATATATATATATATATATATATATATATATATATATATATATTTTACACAACAAGAGCTAGCTATAAATTAGACTAAAATCTAATTATGTTAGTGCATAATAATTCCCTCTTAAACGTTGTTTCTACAATACTAAGAATCTTAGATGGAATAAACAAGACGTCTGCCTTTCAATGTGATGACACTGCGTTATGATATAGTATAACTCCTCCCTTGTTAGATTGGATCATTGAGTAAAAAATGCGAAAATAATCTAACATAATAAAAAATTTTACATAAATTACTATATCTTGATAAGTATCCTTGGAATTATTTGATTTGGTTAATTTTCTTTTTGTAGCAATAACTTTGTAAATAATAGAGCAAATGACAAATGTAATAACAACATTTGCTCTAAATTAAATTTTTTTCGGGACTATCAAATACCGATTAAGCAACCTACAAGAAAAATACACTATTTGTAACTTGAATGAAAATGAAGGTCTAAAACATATAATTTTTGAATGCCCCATGTACCGGCCAATTAGAAAAGACCTTGAGAGTCGCCACGTGGATAGAGACATATACTTAGTATTAAGAGAGTTGGACGGGAAGCACGTTAAAGTTTTGTATAACTTTTTAAAGAATGCAATGTTAATAAGATCGTTTATATTGAATGAGTGAAACCCCTGCTGTTTTTGTTTTGTTTCTGATAGCCATTGAGTTTTGAAGGATATCTCTGTATTCGCAATCGGGTCAATATCTAATTTTATTAGACTTACCCATATGTGACTGTGTTGACATTTAGTTTAGTTACTATTTGGATTTTATATTTAAGCTTAAATAATTGTTCGAAAATACCACACCTTTGTTCAAGTTTTCTGTATCGATTGAACAATAAATTTATTATTATTATTATCATTATTATTATTATTATTAACACTTGCTCTAAATTAAATATTAAAAATCAGGACACAGCGGCATTTAAAATTGGCCCGAAACGCCAATTTTAAATGCCGCTGTATCCTGATTTTTAATATTTAATTTAGAGCAAGTGTTAATAATAATAATAATAATAATAATAATAATAATAATAATAATAATAATAATAATAATAATAATAAATTTATTGTAGCAATTACGCTTATTTTGTGATGAAAACTTATGGCCAGATAATGTTATTGTAAAGCAGTTTAAGCATTTTTTCGAGCCTCCCAGTAAACCTCAGCCACTCAAAAGCCCTGGTTCTTAAAGTCCTGCGACAAGGCCAGACTTGAAGAGGTCAAAGCTCACAAAATGCTTCTACACAATGCGAGTCAAGGAAATCTTCAAGCATTTAACGACGCAAGAAACCGCTATGTCCGCATTCTTTCTGAGGCAAAAAACTCGTTTAATAACCACATCAAAAACCAAGTCATCTTAAGCTTCAACGGCAGCAAACCTCTCTCGACTCTTGCTAAATCTATTGGGGAAAATTTCTGCAAGAGCACGTTCCCACCTCTGGTTTCAGGGGATGAAATTGTTTCTACCGCCCTGGGCAAGGCTGAACATTTTTCCTCGTCGTTCGCCGACAATTCTACTCTTAACCCACCTCCAAATGTTCAAAACTAAAAAGGGTCGAAAGGTGCCCTCTACTCTTAGTACCAGGAAAGCCTCTGGCCTTGACAAGATTCCAGCAATTGTTGTAAAAAAATGCGCACCAGAACTTGCTCCATAGACTTCCGGCCTATGGTCTACCACCAAAACTCTATACCTGGACAGCAAATTTTCTCTCCAACCGGAGCATTTTTGTCGTTGTGGATGGCCATTCCTCTAAATTGTATCCAATTAATGCAGAAGGGAGGGTCTGTCTGTGTGTATCTCCAAAAAAATATTAAACTGGGAGAGTAGAAAACTTGTACAAATCAACTCCACCAAATCTCAGTCTTATCTTCTATCTCATAAGACAAATACCAGCCCTAGACCCATCATAATAAACAACCAAGTTATTCAAAGTAATGAGTCCTTTTCACTTGTTGGCATTTCTGTGGATCGAAATCCCAATTGGCACCAACATGTCACATCAATTGCAGAAGCGACTGCTAATAAATTAGGTTTCCTCTTCCGGGCTCGCAAATACTTTTCGCCAGCTAATCTCTATACCTTATATACTTCACAAATAAGGTCAAACCTCGAAACTGCCGCTGCGGCTTCTACATTCTCTATCATGGACTCCATTCGAAAAGAGCAATACGTCTCATGACCATACCCTCACCCAAAAGCTGCCATCCCTTGAACACCGACGTGCCGTTGGTGACCTCTCTCTCTCTCTCTCTCTTAAAGATATCTGCACGGGCACTGCTCAGAGAAGCATTCTTCCATAGTTCCTCTACCTGCTGTCCTCAGCAGATCTACCAGGGGAACAGAGAGAATGCACCCATTTACTATCCAGGTCACCAGACATAGAACATCGTGTTATGCTTGCTCTTTTGTTCCGAGGATTTCCAAGTTGTGGAACTCCTTGCCGGCACATGTTTTTCCTTCTTCGAACCTCCAAACCCTCAAGTCCAGAATTAACAAGTTACCTCTTTCCTCCTTGTCGACACCCAAGGTACGATAGTACTTAGGCTGTAAGCACTCGTGGTGTGTTGTTGTAATATAAAAAAACTCTGAATCCTAGATAGAATAAACAAAACGTGTGCCTTACAATGTGATGATACTGCGTTATAATATAATATAACTCACATCCGATAGATAATAAAAGAATTCAGGTATTTTCGCCAAACGAAATACGTTATTTTTATTGGTGAACTAATCTCAATCTTTACGGACCAACTAGCTACACAAGAATATAAGCAAAGTTATAGATGTATTATTTAAATTTATTCGTCTTCTGATGACGGTTACTTGGTTAGTGAAACAGTCGTCAGTGTTTTCTTTAATGTGCTGTGGCGATTTGGGTTCTCCAAGTGTACTTATCAGTGCTCATCACAGTTCCAATCTTCACTTAGTTAATGTTTGAGTGGTGGACGTGCCTCCACCTAGTTGCGGAACCAAGCAGTATGTTGTCACGCCAGCTCCAAATAACACAAAGTGTTAAAAAAATAGAGACTGTATACAACTAACTAACAATTTAGAAAATTGTCAGTCCTATAGCCGTATTACTTTTGGTGCATTTTTGCTGCAATTAGTATGCCGTACTGAAAAGCTCTAATGAGAGCGAAACCGGTCTACGGTTCTAATTGTTGCGAGAATGCATCTAGCCTTACATACTTTGTCCCTATATTATGGTAGAAATGGGCCAGGGCTGAGAATTTTTTAAATTGTTAGTTAGTTGTATACAGTCTCTATTTTTAACACTTTGCGTTATTTGGAGCTGGCGTGACAACAGACTACTTGGTTCCGCAACTAGGTGGAGGCACGTCCACCACTCAGTTAGTGTTTTAAGGCTGGCTATACTATAGACGTGTTACTTTTGGTGCATTTTTGCTGCAATTAGTATGCCGTACTGAAGAGCTCTAATGAGAGCGAAACCGGTCTACGGTTCTAATTGTTGCGAGAATGCATCTAGCCTTACATAGTTAATGTTTACTAAGTAATAATATTATATAACAGAAACAACGCATTGTTGCAGTAAATTTTAAAAATTCTCACACGCAGAATCAACTTCCGACCCACCAAATCTCATCAATTGATTACAATGTACACATTGTCGTAGCAAATTCTTGCATTATATTTGGGAGATGTGCTCATTGTACGGATTCTGTCGCAGCCAGACGCTCTCCTTATTGTTTGCATTAATTTGCAGCAGCATGTTCATTACATCATTGTGTATAGTATGATTAAATCATTAGCTACACAATTAAAGACATCGTATCATGAAATGCACCGAGTATATTGCGTCGTGTCGTTAAATCAAGAGACGTGATTCAAGCATAACTGTCTCTGGTGCACCGTTCCCTAAATAAGCCATTTAAATGCTTTATTCTGAACGGTTGCTCAGAGGAAGCTGATTGCAACCGTTGGGAATTTGTGTGGAAGGAAATGCAAATTCTGCGGATTATTTCAAGTCGCATTCATCATAGGAGAGCTGTGTTAAAAACCAAAACCACTCATTGATACGTTGCTCCGGGCCCCCTTTCAAAGTAGTTCCCAACTATTACTTTAAAGAAATCCTGCTAATGGTTTAGCTAATAATTTAAAATTTAGGTTAAAATTGTATATTTTTAATTAAAGATATTAAAAGTTTAGTTAAAGTGGGTACTTGATTTTGATGGGTTGCTTTTCACCAAAACCTTACATTTTTTAGACTTTTAGTACAAAATTTGTAATCTCTTTCAAATTAAACGTTAATATTATCAATATATATATATATATATATATATATATATATATATATATATATATATATATATATATATATATATATATATGATATAGTATACTGTAGTACGCAAAAAAGTTGTTATCTAAAGATTGGCCTCAAGTGGATCTGAATCCGGTCGGTAGTGAGGTCACCATTAGCTGCTGAACCCTAACCTAATGTATCTATCTATGAGTTTTTATTATTTGCAAGATGAAAAACACTGATAGGGTCACAAGAAAAATGAAGCTTACTACTTACCTAGTTCTGAGTTGTTCTGTCAGAGGTCCCTTATTTGTTGGATCCCCTGATCAGAACCTGGTTACTTTAAGTTGTAGATATCTCGGAAAAAGTTAGTCAGAATTATTTATTGTGTCACCGTCAAATGTGAGAAATATTGGTTAGGAATTATTTTTCAATTAAGCAGATATGTTAATGTAACAATAATATTGAATTTATTCATATAAATTAATTTGGAATAGCAAACAAAATTAAATAAACATGGTTGGTAGATCTCAAATAAACATTAACTCATACACAAACAAAAATCAAATAAACAGCAAGAATTTCAAGAAAAAGAAATTATCATTTCACATGGCACATGACAAAATAATAAGATGAAATGGTTGTATGTTACCAAAATATTAACATTACCTACTTGAGATATATTAAAGGTCAAATGCTGTATTTTACAGCTCAAAAGCAAACACAAATTATTATGTACATTACTTGACGTTTGTCAATCAGTTCGGTTGATTTTTCAATGACTTAACTGGCCAGTCCTTTAAGTGAGGCTCCATTTAAGAAAAATATTCTTATGTGAAATTTCTACTTTAATGATTTAAAATGAAAGATATTAAAAAATGTACTGGTTAAATATTTTACAAACAAAATGTGCTAATTACAATTTCAAGAACTATGTATTTAAATTCACAATATTGACAAAATTCTAAAGACTAAACAGGAAATTTACAGTTGTCCTTACAGACACCTCACTGACACTATTGAAGATCAAATTTTATTATGTTATTTTGAAAATTCAAATTGTAAAGGTTCAAATATTAGATTGCTGCATGAACAATTCTGCTGATTCACAGAAATAAAGATTATATCGAATCACCAAGTCCTGATAGCTGGAGTTACCCGTTGACCGTTTGAAGATGCTTTCCAAGTGTAGTCAACCATCAGTGCCTGACACAGGCTCACAAACTCCAATAATAAAGGTAAGGCTGGAGAGAATGAGTGGTACTTCCCATTAACGGTTATAGGGCAGGTGTATTTTGTTGATCCAATACTGGATGAGACAATTTGTCCTCTATGTCGATATTCTAAATTAATTTGACGAAATTTTTTCTTTAGCAATTAAAACGTAAATTGGCTCAAGTGAAATTTATTGCCAATTGACTCAAAATTCGGTAATAAGCAGAAACTCTTTCTGATTAACGTGGGAAATGCACTAGGTCGTGAACAAAGGATCACTACTTAACTCGCGTTTTTCTGCCAAACACGTAGTTTATTCAAATTCAAAAACCGCTTAAATGACTTTAAACAATCACTGATAACTGTTGTTAGATAGTATAGACAACGAAAGGGATTTGATCACCTATTTTAAGATAATTTTTAGCCACCGTAATTAAAAGATGTTTAGTCGGCAACTGCCCAGCTACGACTCTCCGAGGTAGCGTCTTGTGCCTTCAGATCTAACCCTTTTTCCTTGACGTCTCACATCCCCTCGTCTACAATTCAAGGTTTTCCCTGGAATAATTGTTGAACGGCTTCAACGGTCGTTTTAGGTGACATCATCCACACGGAAAATAAGATAAAGTTGCAACGATATTCAGTTCTTGGAAATATTCTTCCAGCAAAATGCGACTAAATTTTCCATGTCAAACAGATATCGAATTTTAACGTACAAATTAGAAATGCAGTAAAAGGGTTTACGGTACTTGAAGATGTAGAGACTTTTCATCAAAATAATTTGGAAATCAAAACATTAATTGCCTTACGGATATTGGATTGTCGGATATTAATCTCTTACGGGTTCATTTTAAATATTTAAAGTAGTAACGAAACGCAATCGTCACACGGAGTTTTGTTAAAAACCAAAACCAGTCATTGATACGTTGCCTCGGCCTTCCTTTCAAAGTAGTTCCCAACTTATACTTTAAAAAAGTCCTGCTAATGGTTTAGTTAATAATTTAAAATTTAGGTTAAAATTGTATAATTTTAAATAAAGATTTTGTAAAGACTTTTCCTGATATTAAAAGTTTAGTTAAAGTGGATACTTGATTTTTATGGGTTGATTTTCACCAAAAGCTTAAATTTTTTAGACTTTTAGTACAACATTCTGACATTTTACATCGGTAACTATCAGGTCATTAGCTCGATATTCACTATAATTATGATTGTTTACGTTGCCGAGGAGCTGAAGAGAAACTGGTAAGGAGGTTTATTTCAATAATAAATAAAAGTAAAACAACAGAAATCTTTATTAATTGTCTAAAACTTAAACAGTGAGATAAAAGTTGGTTTGTCAATGTTGGCAATAAATCAGCTATTATGGGTTGTAATTAATTTATGCAAAAATAATTTTAGTTTGTAGCGAGCGTAAGTACTTGCACCTTTTTTGCAATTGAATAATAAAGGGGATATTGAACGTAAACGCACTGTTGGACGACCCTGTATATACAGGTAGTCTGCAATATTGCAAAAAATTGCGAGGAGCGATTCCCTGTCAAAAACTAAAGCGGGTTTTTTCATATAAAATTATTTTAAAAAAGGTATCCATTCGGAGTTATTACCTCTTCAAGAAAGTGGGATACTCTGATTTGAAGAAACATGAAAGAATACAGTTCTCCAAATAACTTAACCCCTTGAGGACACAATTAATTTTTTTTGAAAAAATCTGTTTTGCTTATCAAAACATATTTATTATACTTATTTAATATAAAGTAAATGACACACTTATTTGTTTGAAACGTCGTTTGTCCTGCAGGATATGTTTTCCGTTAGTAACCACTGGGCACCTGCTCACTTAGTGTGGTACGCGGTGAAGCAATTCAGGTCTTTGTTAAGACAGAGTTCGACATTACAAATGGAACATTTCCATATGGTTCTGTGGACATCTTTTGAAGTGCTACAGTTAGCACATCTTAGTGAATTACAACGTTCTGGCAAATGTGCACATTTATCATATCGTACTTCTAATGGCACAGCATGCACTAACTTTACCCGTATATATTTGAAATTGGCACATATAACCGGTAGAACCGGCTCGTACCCAAACTTTATATCCACGTTTGGTCGGTTTCATCGGCATGTACTGCCGGATGTTACTTCGTCCTTTGAATTTGATCATCGATTGATTGGTATTCACTTGGATGTAAAGCTGCAGCGAATGTCTCTGATAATTTCGTCGGTAGTGGCCTTCCTTTGTACAACTTATCGAACCCCACTTCGTCTTTTTTGGGTTGCAAAGCATTATCATTTAGATGTAAGTTGGTAAGTAGCCATGAAAATCTGTTCCTTGAAATTGCAGAACTTATATATAAGTCTCTCATTTCTTCTCTGAATGACCAGTAATCTCGATAGCTAGGCATCTTCTTC
The DNA here is from genome assembly GCA_964006375.1 of Tillus elongatus. NCBI lineage: Eukaryota > Metazoa > Arthropoda > Insecta > Coleoptera > Cleridae > Tillus > Tillus elongatus. The sequence goes on from OZ023262.1 coordinate 11,611,041, forward strand.
AATGTCATGATCATATTTACTCCGACGAATCTGTCGATTTCGTCGTTATTATTAGGTACATATGGTTTTTGGCAATTCTGCTGGACAGCGTACAAGTTAGTTCTAAACACAACATGATTTATAAGCTCTTCTGGGAACAGATGAAGAAACATATCCTTTGGGCTCTCCACACTTTCTTGCACGTTAGGACCAGTTTGCTTAGAAAATGTTTGTACTAGAGTAGTGAACTGAGGATCGTTTGTCCAGGAAATTGATCCTCTACATAGTTTGGTACGTAGTGTGGACGATGGGATGTCATCATCAGGGTCATAATCACTATTTTGTACATGTTCGTCTGATTCGGACCAGATTTCCATTGATTCTATATCACAGTTCTTGGCTTGGGTCTGGCAGCTCTGCTTGATTTGAAAGTTCAGCTTCTTCGTTATCTACATCAGATGTGATAGATTCAATATCGCTGGGAATATCGTCTAAAATTGCCCAAATTTCTTTTTCAGACATTGCCTCTAAGTCTTCAAACGTCCGCTAATCTTTACAACCTACAAAATAATAGCACGTTAGCCCGGTGGTTATCAGCAGTGACAACACATATTACATGGCATGCGAAGAAATTATAATCAAACACTGAAGCAATTACACTAATAATGTGTTTGTATGATAATATTTCATAACTTACCAGACATTTTTCAGAATATTTTCCAATGAAAATCACAAAAACTGGCATAACACAAACTTAACCTGCACACATGAAAAACGCGCGGGAGATAATGACTAATTCCAGACGAATTGAAATTGAACAATTGAATAAATGCTACTAACAGTTACTAGTGGGCATAGGCAACGCATTATACATCATGACAGTCATTAGAAATCAGTTGGCATTGCTACATCGGATTTAATAAAAGGTGGTTTCTGTCACTAACCAGTTGTCCTCAAAGGGTTAACCTTATCAAAGCCTTTCCTACTCCAATATTCGTCTCTCACCTTTAGAATGGGTTAAAAATTAGAACCATTATGGAGTTTTTCATTGTATATTTTTGTGTACTTTCAAAATTGCAATTCAAAAAAGGACGTTTCACTCCAAACCATTTTAGTTTCTTGCATGTACCGTTTTTAAGCAAATAAAAGATATATGTAATGGAATGATAGATATATAGATAGATAGATTTGTTTTTCATGAGCTGATACAATGTTTCAAATAGACACGTCAATAAAAGTGTAAAAACATAAGAATCAATAAGTAAAATAATGTACAAAATATTCACATAAATACAAACAATCGCACACTGTATCACTGTGAAATCACAAATAAGACACCAAAAAGACTAAAGGTAAGAGACATCACAACAACTATGATGACCTCAAGTGATTTTCGAACACATCGACAGAATAAAAACACTGTGAATACATATACTGCTTAAGCTCTCTCAGTTTGTACTAAAAAAATGGAAGGAGTACCCTGGGATCGAACCCAGTACCCTTCGGTTCAAATTCAATTCAATTCAAATGGTTTATTTAGTATTAGGTGGTTACAATATTTTACAATAAGTCAAATAATGTGCCTTAGTCTAACATATTCATTAGAGAAGAACTATTACATACCTATTGTTTGTAGTTAGATATAATAACAAATACATGGTCCCTATCATATGATTTATCCATGGTTAATGTTGATTTAAACGATGTCTTAATTTAAGAACAATCTTAAGGGAGTTTATGGAATTTTATATGTGTATAATTTTGGTTTATATTTAATGTACATATTTTGTGAACTATGACAGGAAAAGCGGCTAAAAAACCTGCCTCGAGAAATTCAGTGTTTTAGTATATTATGCTAGTAGCCATTTACAAATTATTTACAATCTATTTACACTCTTACATATATATATATATATATATATATATATATATATATATATATATATATATATATATATATATATATATATATATATCAATTAGTGAGAAGCATCGTAACTTAGTATTCAATTTTCCGCACTGCTCCAGAATTTGGTACGAGAATACGTAAGTTTGTGTTTAAAATTAAGGTTTGGGTTGTTGGTTCTCGTCTGTGTTATGTATTTTGTTAATTTACTACCGCTTATTTGTTTTTCATAAAATTGTTCAGATATTGTCATGATGAAGTCTTTTAGTGGTGTGATTTTTGTTTTCCTAAGCATGTGTGCTATGTGTGTATATCTGTTGCCACCAGTAATTAATCTGAGACACTTATTTTCAAATGTTGTGAGTTTGCTATATTTGGTGTTAGATATGCTGCTCCATATTGGAGCGCCGTAGGTTATTATAGGTCTTAGTAGGGTTTTATAAATAAGAATTTTGTTTCCCATTGTTGTCGATGCGGAAGCCATTATTGGATAGAGTGAGTTTAGTGCAGCGTGTCCTTTTTTGAGAAGATGGCTGACATTTTGATGAAAATTGAGTCTTGCATCTAAAGTTATTCCAAGATATTTAACAGACGGTTTCGGTGTGATTTCACAACTATCTACTTTAAGCTTGCTGAAAACCTTGTTATTGGTAAATTTTCTTGTAAATACAATTGTTTCTGTTTTATCGGCATTTATTAGTATCTTCCATTTATCATAGAATTTTTCTAATAGATTCAAGTGTATTTGGTTTTGCACGTTTGCGGCCGCAACCCAAAATGAGTGAGAGTAAACGGCAGTGTCGTCTGCGTAGAGAGCAAGTTTCGTTTTGGGAAAAGTTGGAATGTCATTAATAAATAGGTTAAAAAGTTTGGGACCAAGAACTGACCCCTGAGGGACTCCCCTTTCTACTGATTTCGTTGTTAAAATGATGCCTTCAATTTTTACTGCAAATGATCTTTGGTTCATGTATGAGTGAATAAGTTTTATCAAGTAGCATGGAATTTTGAGTTTCAGCAATTTGAATATTAAGCCGTTTATCCAGTCTGTTCTTATGTCTAGGAGGGTCATCACTGTATTGTTACCTTTATTGAAGTTAGTAATTATTTCATTAGAAATTCTTGCTACTTGCATGATGGTGTTGTGTTTGGATCTGAAACCAAACTGCTGATCTATAGTAATTTGTTTCTTTTTATCTATTTTGTCTAGTCTGTTTAATATTATTTTTTCAGTTATCTTTGCTAGTATGTTCAAAAGACTTGTAGGTCGGTAATTTAGTGGGTCTGTGTGGTCTTTGCCTGGTTTTGGGACTGATATTATATGCGCTATCTTCCAGTTTTGTGGGAAGTATTGAAGAAGTAGGATTGCATTTATGATATACAAAAATTGAGCGATGGCTTTTTTCGGTAAATTTTTGACTAATCTATTGGGTAGACCATCTGGACCAGGACTTTTGTTATTGGGTAAAGCTTTGATGATGTTTTTAATTTCAGTTGGATTTGTTTTCAGGTGTGAAAGTTGGGTTGTGGTTATCTGAGGGCATTGAGAAGACAAAAAATTCTTCGTTTCTGTTGTAATCTGTGTTTGTTCCTGGGTTTCTGGTGCTATGGGCATTTTATGTACAGTAGAGAAAGATTCTGCCAGAATTTCTGCTTTATCTTCGTTGGTGAAGGCTGTTTGCGTTGTGGTTGATAATGTTGGTATGTGAGCTTTCTCTTTCTTAAGCCGTTTGATTATTCTCCATAGTGAATTATCTTGAGCATTCAAGTTTGACAAGGTTGCAGACCATGTGTCATTACGGTGTTGTGCCATGTGTTGTTTAACGTCGAGGACCAATGTTCTATACTGCTCTAATGCCTCTCTATTTCGGGTTGTTTGCCAGATTTTTCGCAAATTATTTTTTCGTTGAATAAGATCGCGTATGTTGTCGGAGAGCCGATGTCGATCTGGGTTTATGGTCAACAAACATGTCTAGTGTTTTTTTAAGGAGTTTTGTAAATATATCTGCCTGTTCATCAATTTCTTCTATTGTATTTATATTTGGTTCAGAGGCACACGTTCCTGTCCCTAAACTACCGAGGCTCTTTATGAAGATAGATAGATAGATAAATTTATTTGTCATAAGCTGATACAATGTTTCAGATAGACACGTCAATAAAATTATAAAAACATAAGAATCAATGAGCAAAATAATGAACAAAATATTCAGACAAACACAAACAGTCACAGACTATATCACTATGCAATCACAAATAAGAGATCAAAAAGAATAAATATATGCGACATAACAACAACTATGATGACCTTAAGTGATTTTTAAACTCATCGACAGAATAAAAGCACTGCGAATACAGATACTGCTTAAGCTCTCTCTCGAATTGCGCCACGGTACGACAATCCCTAATATGATTAGGCAGCAGATTAAAATAATAAGAACCCGCATACAACGGCGACTTTCTATAGAATGAATTATTAGGTTTATTCAGATATATATTATCCTTAAAGCGAATGTTATAGCTATGTAAATTGTAATTGTGAGGCAAATTTTTTTTTCTTAAATACATAACACATTAGCTTCATTAAATAAACCCCAACAATTGTCAAAATTTTATTATTTTTGAAAACCTCCCTACAAGATTCCCGAAAGTCGAGGTTAAAAATCAGGCGCATAATGCGTTTTTGATGTAGGATAACCCTAGCTGCATCCGTCGCCTGACCCTACGACACTATGTTATAATTTATAGCTGAGTGACCAAGAGCATAGTACGCAGTCAACAGGCCATCTAAATTAAGGTAGGACTTTAAAGTCTTTAGAATGTAAAAACATCTGTTCAGCCTTGAGCAAACTGCATCAACATTAGTGGACCAGAAGAAAACTCTGTCAATTACTGTTCCCAGAAATGATGTGGAGACAACAGAAGTTAAAGAGCTGCCATTGAAGTTAACACTGATGTCAACACGCGGACTTAACTTAGTTTGCAAATGCAGCAATTGGGTCTTGTCATAGTTAATAATCATATTGTTTTTTGTACACCAACTGCTGAATTCATTTAAAACGTTATTAATTTTTTCATAGAGAGATGGAAGATTTGAGGCTGAGACTAAAATTGACGTATCGTCAGCGTACATGAATACCAATCCATTTGATATATGTTTTGGCAAATCGTTAACATAAAGCAGGAACAGCAGCGGGCCCAAAATCCTTCCCTGTGGGGCGCCAGTGTTTATGACTTTTGAGTCTGATAAGGCATCGCCCATCCTAACAATAAGTTTACTGTTAGACAGAAATGACCGAATTCAGTTGTTCAAATTCCCTCTAATTCCCATATAATGAAGTTTGTCACAAACAAAGCCAGAATTTATAGTGTCGAACGCACGGGACAGATAAAAAAATAACCCCACCGTGTATTCCTTCAAATCCATCCTTTCCAGTGCCGCCTGCACAAAATAAGTCACCGCTGATTCCGCGAAGAGCCCCTTACGGAAACCGTACTGTCGGTTCGAGATTAAGTTGTTTCCGTCCAAGTATTCTTGCATTCTTTGCGAAACTATATTTTCGAATATTTTGGAGAAAATACTTAGCAACGCCATAGGCCTATAATTCTCGATATTGTTTTTATCTCCCCCTTTATGCAGAGATATGAAAGCAGCAATTTTCAATCGTGTGGGAAATTCACCCCGAAGCAACGACAGGTTAATCACTTTAGTTAGAGGCATCAGTAATTCATCACACAACTTAAAAATAAACGATGGAATGCCATCCAGCCCAGTAGATTTTTTATTTTTTAAGCCCAGAATAATATTTCTAACTTCATCCTCAATAACTGGACGTGCAAACATTGATGACTGGGGACAATTAACCGGCACAGTACAACGATCCGAAAGGCCATTTTGGAAATGACTGTTTAACTTAGAAGCAACGGCAGTAGAAAAATAATCCGCAAACATATTAGCCACAACCGTGGGGTCATTTATTTCAACACCATCATGGGTGAGGGAAACTTCAGATAACTTAGGTTTTTTATTTCTTACTAAATTTACTAAATTCCACAGCACTTTAGGCTTATTATCCGAATTAGACACCAATTGTGAAAAATAGTTTTGCTTTTCATCATATATTAATTTGTTCAGTCTTATACTACTGATCTTATAGTAATCCCTGAGCTCTTCGCTGCTATATTTTTTACGTAATATATTAAGATCTTTAAGGTTCGCAGTTTGAACTCTGACATTGACGCTTGGACGATAACGCAGGCCCGTGTTACTCCTAGTTTTTACCTTTTTAACGGGAAAGGCTGCATCAAACGCAAATTTAAAATGTTCCCAGAATACCTCAAATAGCTCATCCACCGAAGTGTTTTCGCAGATACCATCGTCATCAAAAATATTTATATTAGTAAGTAGCCTTTTGAACTGTTTAATTGCAAGCTGTGAGAATGATCTTTTAAACTGAAACACATGACTGTGTCCATTAGTTATATTAACAAGAGGCAGCCAGTCAAAACTAACAGCATTATGATCCGAGAAGCCAGGACTAACATTCCTGCAATCTACACAATTCTGAACATTCGTCAAAATATAATCAATACATGAACCACCTACCTTTGCGATCCTTGTCGGAGAGTCCACGACTGAATGCAGGTTGTACGACTCAAAAATATCATTCAATAAACTGAGACACGGGGAGCTTTTCAATGCGTCAACATTTAAATCCGCTGCAATAACTATCGAGGAATACTTCAAGCAAATCTTATTTAATAATTCAGAAAACTTCAAAAGAAACAAATCAAAATCTCCAACAGGTGATCGATAAATTGACACAATAATTCCCGTCAAACTGAACAGCACAGCATTCAAAAGAGAGCTCAACTGACATTTTTTTTGATAAAGCTAAGTTCACTACAATCTACACTAATGTTTTCTTAGCAAACAAAGCACAGCCACCATGCGAATGAATGGTTCTCGAAAAATGTGATACCAGTTTATAGTCAGGAAAATAGACTGCTTCCAATTGCTCCGAATACATCCAGTGTTCATTTACTGACAAAAACGATGGATCCTTGTCAGAGAGGAAGTTTTCCATAACGTTTATCTTATTGCTCAAAGACTGAACATTTAAGTGCAGAAGTCTTAAGCTTGTCTTGTGCGGCATTATTGATGAAACAGTTGTCATTCAATTCAGTCTCACTACTATCCGGAAGCGTTCTCATAACTGCGACGAAAAAATTTATAGGGTTTGATGATAACTCCTCTGGGCCACAATGAACCATCTAAAATAGTATGTTTTACTTCAGAGTTTTAGTAACTATAAGATTATTATGCAAGTACATATATGTATATGGTAGGGATATATTTTATCTCCGACAATTTCCGGCTGCAAAAGTACAAAATAAAAGTCTGTGGCTGATGGACGAAGAGTTCAAGGCCATCTCAAAACTCAACTCAACTCAACTCAACTTCAGAGTTTATACCAACCCTAAAGCTGCTGTTTTGTCCCTTGCTGTTTAACTTGACACATAGCATATCGATGAGAGGCCATCTTGTCTTGAAAAAACTATTCATGTCCTCTTCAGACACCTGTCCCTTAATTCGCCCCACATAAAACCATGAAGTCGCTGCAACACCCTGTATAGTACTCACGTCTGTACCACAGCCTGTGACTATATCATGAGAGATGTAATTCAAACTAGCTTTGTTTTGCTTTTTAACTTCACTAGGTCTTCCCTTCTGATCATTAATATGTCGAGAATGTTTGTTTTTATTTTTGTTTATTTTCTGCCAGATATTATCTTCTGGCCCAGTTTCATTATTTTTATTTAACTGTTTTTTTGTTGGTGCTGTCTCGGCCGATTTATCAGAATCCGGCTTATCAGTGACCACCGAGATAATGGTTTCCGTTGATGAACTTGACCTGTCTAGAAAACTTTCACCGTGGCCGTTTAATTGCATGTTGTTATTTACCTGCAAATTAGTAGACGAAACACCAAATTGGGGAAGATTTCCACTCAGTAATCTAACAAGATCAATGTTAGATTCTTTCAAGTTAACCACTTCCTGTTTAAGTTGAATTATCTCGTCCAGAAGTTCACTAAATGTTATACACACTACTTTTTTAACAGTAGACTCTAGTTCTTCGAGTGTAAACAAACTTTTTGAATTTTTCTCCTCTTCCTTACATAGACTGTTAGTCTTATGACGTAAATTATACACTGCTTTTTGATTTTCTGGAGTTAAACCCATTATTTTCACTTATAATTAACGGAGATCAACGAACACGTTTACACTGCGCGACGTCTACTACTACTACTGAGAATCTCCTTTAATTTTTGACAAGGAATTCTCCTTGAAATTATTTGCAATATTAAAGAATCAGCCTGATTTGCTCATTGTGCGATGTTTACTTCTTATGACACCAACTGCTACAGTGTTTGCGTTATTTAAGTAATACTTTTTGCATTACGGCTACACAAAAAAAGTTTTAATCATTCCTGTTTATTTAGGAAGCTCGTAGAACGCTTACCACAAACTCAGCAATACATGCTTAGAGTCAGATAAGTGTGCATTCATTGTACCTGGAGTTCATTTTGCAGGAAACACAGTCGCTTTAATAGCCCCGGTTATTAAGTTACCTCTATCAGAGACAGAATTAAACCACAAAAACAACGAGTTGCGTCAGCAGCTTTATCACGTAATTCCGGGTGGCAAACACTAGGGGGATAAACAAAAAGACTTCATCAGAGACCATTAGCGATATGCACAAAGGGATTTTGATACAAGTAAATGTGATAATGTGCTTGATAATTACACGACTGGCTTTTTTTTTCATTAAACTAATTATTAATATGGCTTATTAGTAAATTTTCTTTAAAAAAATCACTGATGAGGAGATCGTGACTTTTGAATTTTGAATCAATTTCTAACTACTTACCAAGTTTTCCTCTAGTTAGTTATGCGTTATAGTAATTAAAAGTCAATTAAAAAGTTAACCTTTAAATTTAAAATATCCACTGAATTAATCACAGTATCACAATTATTTTGTCCACTTATTAAGCAACCCGAAGTAGTGGCCATCATAATAATAATAATTGTCTTGTTAGAACATGTAAACAACAACGAAATGATCTAACTAAAAATCAATCCGACGCGATGACGAAACTTACTAGGCAGTAGGTAAACACGCCGTGCCAAAAGTCCACTACAAACTGGAATGGATCTGCATTTTTTCTGAGGCAAAAAACTTGTTTAATAACCACATCAAAAACAAACTCCTCTTAAGCTCCAGCGGCAGCAGACCCTTCTGTAATCTTGCTAAATCTATTGGGAATAATTTCTGCAAGAGCACGTTTCCACCTCTTGTCCCAGGGGATGAAATTGTTTTTACCGCCCTGGGCAAGGCGGTGCCTCGTTGTTCGCCGGCAATTCTACTCTCAACCCACCTCCAAATGTTCAACCACCAACAGTCCCAATGTCGCGCAAAAAATGACGGATATCACTTTCAAAACTAAAAAGGTACGAAATATGCTCTCTTCTCTTAATACCAGGAAAGCCTCTGGCCTTGACGAGATCTCAGCAATTGTTCTCAAGAAATGCACACCAGAACTTGCTCCTGTCCTGACTCGTCTGTTTCAGACATTTTACAATAGAGGCATAATCCCTAGTAACTGGAAAACTGCACGAGTACAACCCGTCCCCAAGAAAGGATCCAAAGCGGTTCCTAGTAACTACAGGCCTATTTCTCTCCTTTCAGTCGTCTCTAAAGTGATGGAAAAGTATATAAACACCGAACTACTAAAATTTCTTGAAAAACACAGTATAGTCCACGACAGGCAGTATGGATTCCGTCAGCGCAGATCAACTACCGACCTCCCTTCCTTTGTCACCCATGCTTGGAACAAGTCTATGGAACTACACAATGAATCCCAAATTGTCTCTCTAGACATATCCAAAGCATTCGACCAGGTATGGCACGCAGCTCTGCTTAATAACCCACCGGCCTATGGCCTACCCCCAAAACTCTGTACGTGGACAGCAAATTTCCTCTCCAACCGGAGCATTTCTGTTGTCGTGGATGTCCATTCTTCTAAACTGTATCCAATTAATGCAGGAGTTCCTCAAGGTTCAGCTTTAGCCCCTACTTTGTTTGTTCTCCACATCAATGACCTCCTCTCTAGCACATCCAACCCAATTCAGTTACGCGGATGACAGCACCGTCCACTCAAATATACAATATTCTAAGCCTGTCTCTTTAGCCCAATTAGATGAGGATCGCAGTCGCATGGAGGGTTCTGTATCTGTGGATCTCTAAAAAATATTAGACAGGGCAAGTAGAAACCTTGTAGAATTCAACTCCACCAAATCTCAGTCTTGCTTTCTATCTCATAAGAGATACACCAGCCCTAGACCCATCACAATGAACAACCAAGTTATTCAAAGTAATAAGTCCTTTTCACTTGTTGGTATTTCTGTGGATCGAAATCTCAATTCGCACCAACAAATCACATCAGTTGCAGAAGCGGCTGCTAAGAAAATATGTGTTTTCTTCCGGGCTCGCAAATACTTTTCACCAGCTAATCGGTATACCTTATGTACTTCATAAATAATGCAAAACCTCGAATACTGCTCCCACATCTGGGGTGCCGCTGCCGCTTCTACACTCGCTAACCTGGACACAATTCAGAAGAGAGCTATATGTCTCATCGGTGACCCTACCCTCAACCAAAGGCTGAAATCCCTTGCCCACCGACGTGCCGTTTGTGATCTCTCTCTCTTTTATAGATATCTGCAGGGACACTGCTCAGACGAGCTTTCTTCCATAGTTCCTCCAACTGCTGCCCCCAACAGATCTACCTGGGGAACAGAGCGAATGCACGCTTTTACTGTCCAGGTCACCAGACATATAACATTTTGTTATGCCCGCTCTTTTGTCCCTAAGACTTCCAATTTGTGGAATTCCTTGCCGGTACATGTTTTTCCTTCTCCTCCAAACCTCGAAACCTTCAAGTCCAGAATTAACAAGTTGCCTCTTTTCTCCTTGTCGACACCCACGGTACTAAAGTACTTAGGCTGTAAGCCCTCGTTGTGTGTTGTTGAAATATAAAAAAATACAGATAACCAGATTGATGCCTGCTTGAATTAGAGAGACATATTTGCTATTAAAAACATTTTTATGAAAATTCAGTACCATAGCGCACTTGCTGCGTCCAGACTCTTCATTATAAATGTTTAAGGGGATTTTGTAAAAGTTTAATAAACAGGGTTTAAAAAGTCTTCGGTGTTAGCCGAAAAGTTAGCTTTCGACTTTTGAAGATACTTTTGACGAACACTGTAAATATATAGAACTTTGAATAAACCTCAAAAATGTATTTTAATTCGCTCTTATTCAAAAAAAATTTGAAAGTCGTTACCTGCCTTTAAGCAAATTTTTCTATATGAAAATTCGCTAAAAATACTTTGCAACTTAAAGTAAAAATAATTCACTACAAAGTAACACCTCATTCAATGAATTTATCGTCATTGGGTTTGAAGTGATTTTTTGGTATAACTCTATGTTCCAACAGTCGTTGTAATAAAAGTGGTTCTAACCTTTAATTTTTCTTTACAAGCTGCCGTCAAACTCTATTACTTTGCTGAACATAAAGTTTAAAAAACTAATCGTTGTGTATCCTCAAAAGAAAAGCCGTCAAATCCCCAGCTCCCTTTGCGATAACTCAGATTTCCTAAACGAAAATCTGGCGAACCAATCGATGTCCAATGCTGCTTACTCCGCTTCTAGCTGACACTGCACAAATAGAAAACTAAACGCAGATGGGACAACCTAATCGAAATTTTATTGGAAACGTCCATCATTTCACATCATAAAAAGCATAATCATTCCAAATATTAATCTGCTCATGAACAGAAATAAGGGGAGACTCTCCTAAAGTTTCTTGTCAATAAGATGCTTACACTGGATTATGTTTTAATCTCGTTTTTAGTGACTTTCGAAGAAAGAAATGTCGACGCTGTAAAAGTTTGCCCAGTCTGCCGACTTGATGGGGTTAGAATTTACATTTATAAATTAAAAATACGGTTCCAGCAAGTTTGAGATACTAAAGGACGATTAAGTTTGTACAACATTCTCTAGACATGTATGTAATGCTTTCAAGTTCAACATCTGGGAAACGTCAAAATGTTCTCCAGTTAAAATATAACATACTTCAATGAGTCAAGATGGAACCTATGATAAGCACAGATAAGTACAATTTGGAGAACCCAATTCAGCACAATAGAGATCTAAGACCTGACGATCGTTTCACTAACCGAGTTAGCGTCATCAGAGGATGAAAAATTCTAACTACTTTAAAAAATAACACCACCGTATATACCGGATCTTAGGTAAAGAGAGCGAACTGAGATGGGAAACTAAACGCAGGCAAATTCTGCAGTGTTTTGTATTTTTATCGCCGGACGAGGTCTTTGCACAGTCCCTACTAACTTATCTAAAATGTGTCCATCTCTAATAATTTTGGGAAGTTTCAACGACACCTAAATTAACATAGTGTGCTTTGTCGCAACGATCTGTATTATTATGTTATCTCTAGGACGTGTTAAAACGTGGGAATGTGGGAATTTTATTTAACGAAGCAATCGATCAGGTGACTCGTAATCGGCGTTGGTGACACATTAATACAATTTTTGTTGCAACTATATTTTGCAATATATATATATATATATATATATATATATATATATATATATATATATATATATATATATATATATATATATATATATATATATATATATATATACTCTCGAAGGAGTTTAGCTGTCCTGGTTGTCTAACAGTTTTTATTAATTTTTGGTTATCTTCATTAACGGGCGACGGAAGATCTATCTATAGTACCGTAACGTAATTCGGCTAGGTGTTCTTTGAATCTAACTCCAATTGACCTTTTTGTTTGCAAAATAGAAGTTTTTATTGCCAAAGTAAACAATAAATTTAATTCTATAAAATTTACCCACGAATTAGAAATTAATAATAAATTACCCTTTCTAGATGTACTAGTTATCAAGAATAAAGACACTTTAGAATTTGATGTCTATAGAAAGGAAACCACCACTATAAGCTACATTCCGAACGTGAATTTTTTAGTAAGTCTGTTAATTAATTTTCTTTTAAACAAAAGTAGATATACCAAAGAATTAAATTGTATAAAGAACGTGACCGAATATAACAGATACATTGCGTGCCGCTGCCGCTTCTTCACTCGCCAGCCTAGACTCCATTTAGTTTGTACAACATTCTCTAGACATGTATGTAATGCTTTCAAGTTCAACATCTGGGAAACGTCAAAATGTTCTCCAGTTAAAATATAACATACTTCAATGAGTCAAGATGGAACCTATGATAAGCACAGATAAGTACAATTTGGAGAACCCAATTCAGCACAATAGAGATCTAAGACCTGACGATCGTTTCACTAACCGAGTTAGCGTCATCAGAGGATGAAAAATTCTAACTACTTTAAAAAATAACACCACCGTATATACCGGATCTTAGGTAAAGAGAGCGAACTGAGATGGGAAACTAAACGCAGGCAAATTCTGCAGTGTTTTGTATTTTTATCGCCGGACGAGGTCTTTGCACAGTCCCTACTAACTTATCTAAAATGTGTCCATCTCTAATAATTTTGGGAAGTTTCAACGACACCTAAATTAACATAGTGTGCTTTGTCGCAACGATCTGTATTATTATGTTATCTCTAGGACGTGTTAAAACGTGGGAATGTGGGAATTTTATTTAACGAAGCAATCGATCAGGTGACTCGTAATCGGCGTTGGTGACACATTAATACAATTTTTGTTGCAACTATATTTTGCAATATATATATATATATATATATATATATATATATATATATATATATATATATATATATATATATATATATATATACTCTCGAAGGAGTTTAGCTGTCCTGGTTGTCTAACAGTTTTTATTAATTTTTGGTTATCTTCATTAACGGGCGACGGAAGATCTATCTATAGTACCGTAACGTAATTCGGCTAGGTGTTCTTTGAATCTAACTCCAATTGACCTTTTTGTTTGCAAAATAGAAGTTTTTATTGCCAAAGTAAACAATAAATTTAATTCTATAAAATTTACCCACGAATTAGAAATTAATAATAAATTACCCTTTCTAGATGTACTAGTTATCAAGAATAAAGACACTTTAGAATTTGATGTCTATAGAAAGGAAACCACCACTATAAGCTACATTCCGAACGTGAATTTTTTAGTAAGTCTGTTAATTAATTTTCTTTTAAACAAAAGTAGATATACCAAAGAATTAAATTGTATAAAGAACGTGACCGAATATAACAGATACATTGCGTGCCGCTGCCGCTTCTACACTTGCTATTCTGGACTCCACTCAGAAGAGAGCTGTACGTCTCATCGGTGACCCTATCCTCACCCAAAGGCTGCCATCCCTTGCCCACCGACGTGCCGTTGGTGACCTCTCTCTCTTTTATGGATATCTGCACGGGCACTGCTCAGAGGAGCTTTCTTCCATAGGCCTGCTGCCTCCAACAGATCTACCACAAGAACAGAGTGAATGCACCCTTTTACTGTCCAAGTCACCAGACATGGAACATCTTGTTATGCCCGCTCTTTTTCCCCGAGAACTTCCAAGTTGTGGAATTTCTTGCCGGCACATATTTTTCCTTCTCCTCCGAACCTCCAAACCTTCAAGTCCAGAATTAACAAGTTGCCTCTTTCCTCCTTGTCGACACCCACGGTACGATAGTCGACAGCGGGTTTTCGAGGAGTCTCTATCTGGCAGGCACGTGAAAAGTAAACGTCTTCACGGCGTGTATATTCGGTTTGGTTATGTGTAGAGTGCTTCAAATAGTTTTTTTTTTATTTCAACAACACACCACGAGGGCTCACAGCCTAAATACTATCGTACCGTGGGTATCGACAAGGAGGAAAGAAGCAACTTGTTAATTCTGAACTTGAAAGTTTGGAGGTTCGGAGGAGAAGGAAAAACATGTGCCGGCAAGGAATTCCACAACTTGGAAGTCCTCGGGACAAAAGAGCGGGCAGAACAAGGGTGCATTCGCTCTGTCGCATGTCGGTGGGCAAGGGATGGCAGTCTTTGGGTGAGGTAGGGTCACCGATGAGACGTATTGCTCTCTTCTAAATGGAGTCTAGGCTGGCGAGTGAAGAAGCGGCAGCGGCACCCCAGATGTGGGAGCAAAATTGAAAGTTTGGCCTTATTTGTAAAGTATATAAGGTATAGAGATTAGCTTGTGAAAAGTATTTGCGAGCCCGGCAAAGGAAACCTAGTTTCTTAACAGCCGCTTCTGCAATTGATGCGCCATATTGGTGCCAATTGAGATTTCGATCCACAGAAATGCCAACAAAAAGGACTCAGTACTTGGAAAAACTTGTTTGTTCATTGTGATGTGTCTAGGGCTGGTGTATCTCTTATAAGATAGAAAGCAAGACTGAGATTTGGTGGAGTTGAATTGTATAATATTTCTACTTCCCAGTCTAATATTTTTTTGAGATCCACAGAGACAGAGCCCTCCATGACTCTGCGATCCTCGACTAATTGGGCTAAAGGGACAGGCGTAGAATATTATATATTTGAGTGGAGGGTGCAGTCATCCGCGTAACTGTGAACTGGGTTGGATGTGCTAGAGAGGAGGTCATTGATGTAGGAGAAGAAACAAAGTAGGGGCTAAATCTCAACCTTGAGGGACTCCTGCATTAAGTGAATACAGTTTAGAGGAATGGTCATCCAGGACAACGGAAATGCTCCAGTTGGAGAGAAAATTTGCTGTCCAGGTACAGAGTTTTGGTGGTAGGCCATAGGCCGGAAGTTTATTAAGCAGCGCTGCGTGCCAGACCTGGTAGAATGCTTTGGATATGTCTGGAGCGACAATCTGGGATTCACCGTCTAGTTCCATAGAGTTGTTCCAAGAATGGGTCACAAAGAAAGGAAGTCGGCAATTGATCTGCGCTGACGGAATCCATACTACCTGTCATGGGTTCGACTGCGCTTTTCAAGAAATTTTAGTAAATTGGTGTTTATATACTTTTCCACCACTTTAGAGGCGAATGAAAGGAGAGAATTGGGATTGTAGTTGCTAGGAAACGCTTTGTGTCTTTTCTTGGGGATGGGTTGTACTCGAGCAATTTTTCAATTACAAGGGAATATTCCTCTATTGTAGGATGTCTGAAACAGACGAGTCAGGACAGGGGCAAGTTCTTGTGCGCATTTTTTGAGAACAATTACTCAGATCTCGTCAAAGCCAGAGGCTTTCCTGGTATTAAAAAAAGAGAGCATCTTTCGTACCTTTTTAGTTTTGAAAATGATATCCGTAATTTGATGAGCAACATTGGGGACTGTTGGTGGTTGAACATTTGGAGGTTGGTTGAGAGTAGAATTGCCGACGAACAACGAAGCAAAAAGTTCAGCCTTGACCAGGGGGGTAGAAACAATTTTATCCCCTCCAACAAGAGTGGGAACGTGCTCTTGCAGAAATTATTCCCAATAGATTTATCAAGAGTCCAGAAGGGTTTGCTGCCGTTGGGGCTTGAGATGACTTTGTTTCCGATGTGGTTATTAAACGAGTTTTTTGCCTCAGAAGGAATGCGGACATAGCGATTTCTAGCGTCGTTAAATGCTTGACGGTTTTCTTGACTGGGATTGTGTAGAAGCTTTTTGTGAGCTTTGGCCTTTTCAAGTCTGACCTTGTCACAGGATTTAGAGAACCAGGGCTTTTGAGTGGCTGCAGAGGTTTTCTGTGTACGTGGAATAAATAATTCCATGCCAGCTTGGATAATTTCGGTGACCTTTTGTGAGATATGAGTGGGGTCAGGATGAGAGAAGCAGCCAGACGCCCATGGAAATGAGGAAAAGTAATCTCGGATTTCGTCCCAGTTCGCGGAGTTGTAGTGCCAAAGGATACGCGGGTGTGATGACTGTGTGACATCGGGTTGCATTCGGCAGGAGGCAGTGACCATGCCGTGGTCTGAGCGAGCCAGGGGGCGGTGACTGATATCTTATAGCAGTCAGGCTTTGTAGTAAGATGGAGATCCAAGGGATTTGGCCTGTGTGTTGGGATGCGCGGAAAGTAAGTAGGTTGCTGAAACATATTGGCTAAAGAATTGCTGACTGCAAAGGCCTCCGCTGGTCATCCTTGTGGATCGGTTTTTGAAGATCCTAGCCATTCCTTATTATAGACATTGAAGTCACCAAGAATAGTAACCTCGGAGGAAGGATATTTAAAACTCAGATGGCCGGTTTTTTAGAAAGGTAATAAATAGCTGGACAAAGTTGTTGTCAGAAAGTGACCGGTAAGTGCAACGGATGAATTTAGTTGCAGCCCTGAGAGAGTTTATCCATGGTATGTCTTTTCTTCCAGCTTCTAAATTGGGAAGTTTGGTGCAGGGTAGAATGCTACGGACGTACGCGCACAGGCCTCCATGCAATCTAAAAGAAGTAAGAAGCTCATAGCAAACATAGTTATAGCAAACCCAATTTTTTAGCTTCATAGAAAACTGAGTTTTGGGCATTTTTCTCAAAAGGGGTTAGAACACAAGATGTTTTTGATAATAGTGAGATATCGATGGTAACACTTTAGAAATAATTCTTCAATTGTGTAGTAGGGCCTCTAAAATCGATCTTCAAGGCCTGTGTAAGTTTGACGTATTAATTTTAGTAATTTGCCGTATAATAATAGTGTACAATTCTTATGAAAATTCACTACCATAACGCACTTTTTGCATCCCGAATTTTTTTCTAGAGCATTTAAGTTTTGAA
Organism: Tillus elongatus; assembly: GCA_964006375.1. NCBI lineage: Eukaryota > Metazoa > Arthropoda > Insecta > Coleoptera > Cleridae > Tillus > Tillus elongatus. The sequence goes on from OZ023262.1 coordinate 11,628,742, forward strand.
ATTTTCTTCCGGCAGATATAATTTTGAAGACATATATACTCAATCTCCAACTATTCATGACGCGAGTGAACACCCATCTTGTGGCACAACAATCAAGTTCATTATGTTTAAGAGACCCACTGGCTTTGAATTTCATGACTTGCTTCATAAAAAGCATAAGAGTAGACCAATAATGAAGTATTTCATGCTCGAAAGATTTACGGCTATCGCTTCGTCACAGCTTCCGTATTTTTTTATTTAATTAGGTGCATACGTACTTAGCCAATTTATTTTAAAAGCATAATACATATGCGGAAACAACTAGAGCAGAGTACGCAAAGATGTAAAAGCAAACACCATATTCCATATTAATAGGCGAACGGAAGTTAATTAGTACTATGGATGTAATGCATTTATATAACAGGTAATTTGATTTTCTCCAGGGGTAGTTCAACCCTCGTTAAAACCCTCGTCATGTACAATATTACTAACCAGGTCAGTTATCACCAGTTTTCCTATTCCTACACCCTTTAATGTCCCGGATTAAATCACTGCTATATCATATGCCACTGACACATTCAGATACGAATCGCTTGCTAGTAAGATCTCGGATGTTTAGATTTGTGATTCTCCAACCGCGACGATCTCTCATTTAAAATGATTTAAATAAACACAAACAATATTATTATTATACTATTAGTGAATTTTCGTAGAAAAAAATCACTAATGGGGAGATCCCGACTTTTGAATTTAAAAATTTTTTTGCAAATGAGCGCGAACTAGGACCCCGAGAACCCATATCCGGGGTCAGTTTCAATTTTATATGTTTATATATATATATATATATATATATATATATATATATATATATATATATATATATATATATATATATATATAGAGAGAGAGAGAGAGAGAGCGAGAGAGAGACATACTTGGTTCTCGGGTTGAACCGCGTCCAGAATTTAGGAAAACTCGCCATTTTCAAAAGGTAAAGGAAATATGTAAGGACACTCTAAGGCCTCAATCTGCCTACTGCTTAGAGCGGTGGACAAAGGTGGATTGGGTTGTTGTAGCTCGATTTCGGGGCCTCAATCTGCCTACTCCCCAAATCTCGCCGGAGATCGTCTGTGAGGTCTCAGTGTGTTCAACCCTAGGCCTCAGAAAGATCTCTCTGGACGCGGTTCAACCCGAGAACCAAGTATGTCTCATATATATATATATATATATATATATATATATATATATATATATATATATATATATATATATATATATATTTATTTATTTATTTATTTATTTATTTATTTATTTATTTTAGACACGGTTCAACCCGAGAACCAAGTATGTCTCTCTCTCTCTCTCTCTCTATATATATATATATATATATATATATATATATATATATATATATATATATATATATATATATATATATATATATATATATATATATATATATATATATCACCCCGATAACTCAAAAAATAATGAGCCGATTTTGATGAAATTTGGTATGTGCCGTTATTTTGTAAGTGACGTTTACAAGTTTGTTAGCCAGGAAAATAGGACCAGTTTTTCCGGGAAAAGTTTTCTTTCGGAAATTTTTTCTATCTGCGAAAATAACAGAGCTATGACAACTAAATTTGACATATACGTTTCTGCTATCCAACTTACCCTACATACCAAAATTCAGATCTCTAGGTTAAAAGAAAAAACGTTATAGGGATTAAAAAAAATGTGTGCCACTGGTGATCAGAGGAAAGCACAAGAACAAAATATTTTGCGTGATTAACAAAACCAATTAAATATTACATACAACAGTTAAGTTTTATTGGCGCAAAAAGGCGAAGAAGTAGCAGAAAAAATATTTTGAAAATTTTATAATTTTTCCCCTTGAAACTTCAAAGTCGCGATTTGAAACGTCCAAATTTGCAATTTTCAGACAACGATTTTGAAGCAAATACGGACTATGTCGAAAATATGTCGTAATAGGTGTGTTTCACAAAGCCTTAAGTTCCAGCTTCAGCCATCATTCTCCTTCATTTTACTAAAATGTTTTCGGAAAATCCATTTCAATAGACCCCCTTTCTGATGCTTCGGCAGTATAGAGTTTATGATTTAATGGTCTATATTTTAGCAAATTTTCGTAAAAAAATTCGTAATTAAGAAGACCGCTACTTATGAATTTAAAAAAAAGATTACTCCGAATGAGTGCGAACTAGAACCCCTAAAACCCATATACGGGGTCAGTTTCAGTTTTTGCCTGTTTACACATATACAGGATAACGCATTTCTACGGTAAAGCTCAATATATCCGTTATTATTCGAGATATGAGAAAAAAGTATATACGTTAATTATAGGGTGTCTCGAACTGTATCTGTATCAATCACCGGGTGGCATATAAGTCGTTGGTGACACACGCTTTATATTTTTTAATAGAACACCCCTTATGTTATTGCATTTTTTGTGTTTTCCATCAAATAATCATGCATGTTTCTAAGAAAAAAAATTATATCGTTCATCGTTTTTCAGTTATTTTAATTGCTTTGCAACTTCTCACGTTTTTGGCACATATTTCAAACACATATCGCAAAGTGTGATACGACGTTTTTATCAATAGATAGCGGAGCCCATGGAAATGACGCATAGAGAGCACTTTTTGTTTGTATTACTCGTCGAAAAAATCGAGCTGCCGTATACGGGCACGCTCAAATAGTGCCTGAATTTGAAATGTTTTCGCAGAAATGCTTTTAGTGTTTCCGTAAAAATCATTTTTTGTAAGATTTTTGTGATATGTTGGTAATGGATAATAAATGTTTAGTAAGTTATTGCAAAAAACAAGTTGTCGAATTTTTGTAAAAAATATAATTTAGTGTAACATTACTAAAGGCAATTTATGTAAATAAAATGGTGAATTTTTCTAAAAGAAATTTTCATATATTTTTTTCAATTTTCTTCCTAAAGCTGTTTGTGAATAATTATATCTTGTCAGGTATGTAAATACTTCAAAGAAGTTCGTTGGCCAGGAAAATCGGGCCAGTTTTTCTGGAAGTTTTACAGTTTATCTTTGGAAAAAGTTTGTACTTTTTGGAACAACAAAGCTATTTTAATGAAATATGGTACATTGTTAGTGCTATATAGGGTATACTGTCAACCAAATGTCCCCCTTGTAAAAACAAGACATATACCAATTATTTTCACTGCAGTAAATGTACCTTTTTCAAATGGTTTGAATGAAAGATTAAACCAAACATTAGTTAATAAAATTAGATGTGAGATAAATGAAAGAAAAAAAAATAGCATGGACGACTATTGCTCACGAATGTACCGAAAAATATAATGAAACAGAGCATACGGTGACAGGATTTGCTCCAAAATATTTAGGTAGCGCATTGAAAACGAAACAGACCGATTTGCGTCCAGAGAAATTTTTATTTTAAGAAACGCTGAAACACGTCAATTTTAGTATTGAGGGGGACATGTTTTGACATAAAATTTAACTTAGTCAAATCAACCCCTTAAGGAGGGTGATAACAACCCTTATATTTTAAATAGGGAACATGGGTCGAGTGTTACATCATTTGAAAGCTTTTTCTTTTCTGAATTCAGCACACTAATTTATTTGGAAGTTTTATCAACTCGTTTGAAAAATATTCACAGTTGAAGATGCAAAAATGCATTTCACTCATTCCGATAAGAAACGTGCTGATAGCCAATATTTTGTTGGTTTGTAAACAAAAAATTGACTATCAGAACATTTTTTATCGGAATGAGAGAAATGCGGTTTATTATTTCATTTTATCGGTCGGTTTGATACTTGATAGTACTACCGAAAATTAATTTCACAATGGTGTATTCTGTAGAAGAACGACTTGAAATAATTATTTTTTTCATCAAAAACGATGACTGTGCCAACCGTACCGCAAATATGTTTAATGAACGACATTCAAACAGACATGTTAACAGAAACTACATTTTGGAGTTAGTTGCAAAGTTTCGACAAAGTGGTTCAGTAGCCAACAAAAAACGCGATCCTGAACGTGAATTTCCGGTTAGAAATGAGACTACTGAGATTGAAGTTTTAGGACAAATTGCTGCAGATCCAACTTTGAGCACGAGAAAATTGACCACTGTTTCAAACATCAAGAGAAGAACTATTTAGAGAATATTGAAGCATCATAAATTTCACCCGTATAAAATTCATCTTGTTCAACAATTGAATGAAGATGATTTTGATCGGCGCCTGGAGTTTTGTGAAGTTATAACTGCACGAATAGCTGATAACGGGAACTTTCTGTTCAATATCTGTTTTTCAGACGAGTGTACGTCTTTATTAAACTCTACAGTCAATCGTCATAATTGTCGTTATTGGGCAGATAATAATCCAAGAAATTTTCACGAAGTCCACACTTAATCTCCACAGAAATTGAATGTCTGGACTGGCATTTTTGGAGACCGTTAAATCGGACCAATTTTTCTTGGTGGCAATTTGAGTGTCGAAACGTATTTAGAGTTACTAGAAGATATCGTTTACCCTCTACTATTTGACATTGTTGAAAATGATGATCGCTATCAAGAAAATCAATTAGTATTTCAACAAGATGGAGCTCCTCCGCATTTTTCACAACGCGTTAGGGAGTTTTTGAACAGAGAGTTTCCAGGACAATCGATTTGGCGTAGAGGTGCTATTGAGTGGCCCCCTGCATCACCGGATTTATCTCCTTTAGACTGCTTTCTATGGGGCCATTTAAAGAGTAGAATTTACGCAACAAAACAGGTGTCTCTGGAAGAATTACGACGACGCATTGTTGACGAATGCCGTCTAATAACTCCACAAATGCTCCAGAATGTCAGAGCTCGTTTTGAACAAAATTTGTACTTTTGTATGGAAGCTGGTGGTCAACAATTTGAACACTTACTTAACTGAATAAACCTTTTCGAACGTGTGGTTTTGTTTTATAGTTTTTTTTAACGAAAAATTGACTAATTAGTGCATTTCTTATCACAATGAATGAAAAACGTTCCTGAAACTCCAACTGTGAATAATTTTTTAACGAGTTGATAAAACTCATAAAAAAAAATTGTGTACTGAATTTAGAAAAGAAAGATCTTTCAAACGATGTAACACTCGATCCATGTTCTCTATTTAAAATATAAGGGTTGTTATCACCACCCTTAAGAGGTTGATGTGACAAAGTTGAGTTTTATGTCAAAACATGTCCCCCTCAATATTAAAATTGACGTGTTTCAGCGTTTCTTAATAACAAATTTCTCTGGACGCAAATCGGTCTGTTTCGTTTTCAATGCGCCAGCCTATATATATATATATATATATATATATATATATATATATATATATATATATATATATATATATATATATATATATATATATATATATATATACATACATATATATATATATATATATATATATATATATATATATATATATATATATATATATATATATATATATATATATATATATATATATAAACACAGATCTTATCATTAGAGAATTTTTCGTTTTACGAAAAATTCTCTGAACCTCTAATTTACCCTTTTCGTATGAAAGTAGTCCAACGGCTGCAGCCAGAAGATTATGTCGCTGAGAATGTGTTTGTTTTACCCACATTGACTAGACTCATATGATAATTTTCTTTTAATCTAAGTATCTACATCAAAAAACAATTTCTATTTTCTTCCATTCACTTGCGTCTTCGTGCATATCCACCACTTTAAGCCACTCAGACTCAATTATTTTTTTCTTCAAAACTAATTACTTTAAATCCTCCATTATCCAGTTTTCCCTCATGTACGTCTATATACACTTATATAACAACAGGTTTACTGAAAACTTTTAGGGGATGTTTCGAGGTGAAAGGTCTTTATTACCGAGTGTTTCGGAAAGCGAGGCGATATTATTGTGGCGCGTGTCATCGCTTGCCTCTGCCACTGCCTTTTAGCACTCATTTATTCTGATGATAGATGGCGGTCGACCTGAATACTCTCCTTTAGGTTAAGAGGATTATATTCTAAATGTCTCCGAACTCAAAGTCCGCCTCACACTGTCATCAAGGCGATTTGTCTTCCCGTATACACCTATTAAAATTAACATCTTCTCCGTCTGGTGTGGTTGAAGAACAATATGTTCACATGTAAGATGGGAATTTGTTACTGTTGGATCAATACAGCCCATTTTCAGGAGTGGTTACTATTGTCTGTTGACATTTCCATCAATATTTACGCAAGGTGATTAATAAGGTTTCTCTACTTTTATAAGCAGCCAAGAGAAGACGCGATACTGAGTGAGTCAGCTATTGAATAAAGTAAGTTTGTCGTTTATAGGTGAACTTTTAAAATAAAACGTATACAGGTACCAACGCAACAAGGTCATTACTTTTAAAGCCAGAAAGGCATCGGACTCAAAATATGTAGGGCTACATAACAGATTATTTGGTGGCAATAACGACGTTTTTTAAAGCACCTCCTTTTTGAATGGTGACAACGTTTAAATTTATTTAAAAAATTTGGGACGCAGAAAGTGCGTTATGGTAGTGAATTTTTATTAAATGCTTCAAATTTGAATAACTCAATTTTATACAAACCTAAAAAGTTGAATTTCGCCGTATAGTAATGAATTTCACAAGGCTACATATTCACCAAATTTCATCAAAATAGCTTTGTAATTTTCAGAGACAAACATTTTTTTCGAAAGGAAACTCAAAATTTTCTAGGAAAACCTTGTCCGATTTTCCTGACTAACGAACTTATCTAAGCCATGATTAGAAGAAAGATTCTTGCCGAGTTTAATCAAAATCAGTTAATAACTTTTTGAGTTATCGTGCGGATACATACATACATACATACATACATATATATATATATATATATATATATATATATATATATATATATATATATATATATATATATATATATACATATAAAAATTGAAACTAACCCCAGATATGGGTTCTCAGGGTCCTAGTTCGCATTCATTTGCAAAAATGTTTGCAAAGTCTCACCATCGAGACCTCTCTATTAGCGAATTTTTTTAAATAAAAATTCACTAATAAAACAAACCAAACAGTATTTCCCTCGTGCTTTAAGTAACCTTATTATGACAAGCAGATACACCATTTTAACGTTTTAAATAAAGTGGTTGAAGTATTTTACATAATATGTTGATAATTAATTAATTTATAGAATATAACATGATCATTTTCAAACACTCTCCCAGTATACAACACAATATTACTCCTCAGTCAATAAATTCACTTTTTTCATTCTGCTTTATCAAAACTACATTTAGTAAATTTTAATTTTACACTACAATAACGACTTGTTAATGCATTCTCCAGAACACACAGAAGCACAGAAACGAGATAAGGTTATGAGCAAAATATATAGTAGAAACAATGTGCCATATTTTATCAAAATAACTTATTCTTTGAAAATGTACAACAATTTTCCGAAAATATACCTTAAACGTTGGTTTTCTAACCAACAAATCTTAGGTTAATAGCAAATTGAATTATTGAAATTTGAAGCATTTAATGAAAATTTGCTACCAAAACGCACTTACTGCGTCTTGATTTTTTTTCTTACAAACATATTTCGATAAAAAATGCAATAAAATAAGGCTGTTCGAAAAAAAATTGTAGGGATCACCAACGATCGACTTTTGGGCCAGCCGGTGATTGTCAAAATAAATTTATGAGACGCAGCTCAAGACACCCTATAATTAACTTATACAATTTTTTCTCGTCTCTTGTATAATAATAATTACATTCAGCTTTACCGTAGAAACGCGTCACCCTGTATAATATCAGCCCTTTTGTAAAACTTCGATCCTTTTTTTCAATATGCAAATACACAGTTTATAAACCATTTACGTATATATGTGTTGATAAAACATAACAAACACTGTTTAATCCACCCACTAACATTAATAAAGGAATAATTTGCACTTGTATATAAAAATTTCCCAAATGACACAAATAATTCGTCGACTGAAACAAATAAAAACATAATATAAACGATCTCATATCATACGGTAAATGTCAGTTACAGCGTCTAACAGACCTGCGCAATAATATCATATGTTCCGTTACCACGACAACCACATACTAGATCTCATATAAACTATTCAATGAAAGGCGGTGAAATTAAACATAAATGTTTCAAATTTAAATAGCTTAATTTTCTGTAACCCTAGAAAGCTGAATTTTGGCACATAGTTACGTCTTTTCCACAGCAATATGTACACCAAATTTTATCGAAATATCTTTGTAATTTTCGGAGAAAACTTTTTTTCGAAAGAAAACTCAAAATGTTCCCGGAAAACCGTGTCAGATTTTTCTGGCTAACGAGCTCATCCAAGCTATTAATAAAAGAAAGGCACTTGCCGAGTTTTATCAAAATCGGTTAATTATTTTTTGAGTTATCGGTTGGATACATATATATATATATATATATATATATATATATATATATATATATATATATATATATATATATATATATATATATATATATATATAAATCGAAACTGACCCCGGATTTGGGTTCTAGGGGCCCAAATTCGCGCTCATTTGCAAAAATTTTTGCAAAGTCTCACCATAGACACCTCTCTATTAGTTAATTTTTTTTTAATAAAAATTAACTAAAATGTATATATAAAATATAAGACGTTAATTTTTTTATTGCATTTTTATTGGTTTCAATTATTTTATTAAGTAAATGTACCTCTTTCTCGTTCAGGTACATTTTTAAGGAACGAGGTGGCATCTCAATATATCTTGGAGAATAATTATCTAAAAAAAAAATTGTACTGGGTAACTTGGTATTCAAGAATTTGATGAATACTGATAAACCCTGACTTCGATATATAAACGGAGGAATGGTGCAAAATTGGATGAAAACTGACTAAATTGCGCTGTTTGCAAGCACAAGTAGAATACTTATTTGTAAGGCGCTTTGTACTATTATTGTCACAATAAACTATTAAACTATTATTACCAACGCAACAAGGTCATTACTTTTAAAGCCAGAAAGGCATCGGACTCAAAATATGTAGGGCTACATAACAGATTATTTAGTGGCAACAACGACGTTTTTTAAAGCACCTCCTTTTTGAATGGTGACAACGTTCAAATTTATTAAATAGCAAAATGCGACAGATTTTTGTATTCAGCATATTAGTGAATTTTCAATAAGAAAATTTACTAATGGAGAGGTATCGATGGTGAGAATTTCAGAAAATTTCTTCAAATGAGCGCGAATTAGGATCTCTGGAACCTATTTCCATGGTCAGCTAAAATGTTTATATATATATATATATATATATATATATATATATATATATATATATATATATATATATATATATATATATATATATATATATATATATATATATATATATATATATTGTTTTAGACATGTATGTCATGTAAAATGTCAAAATTTCTGTGCTAAAGAATTATGTTTTTTCAAACAAGGTTTGGTTGAAATAAAGAGAAATAGTGAGGCGAGAGTTGAAGATAAATCTTTGTAACGGCTATAGAAATGTTTGTGGAAGAAGAAAGGGAAGAAAAAGCAAAATCGAGCAAAATTCAGAAAGTGACATTAAAATAAAATTGTTTTGACAGTTTGATTATTTGAGAATTTTAACAAAATTATGTTAATACAAGCACAAGCACAGCTTATTTGTAAGGCATAATGTATAATTTTGACCAGTAGTAAATGAGTATGAGTATATATATATATATATATATATATATATATATATATATATATATATATATATATATATATATATATATATATATATATATATATATATATATATCCAACCGATAACTCAGAAAATAATTCACTGATTTGGACCAAATTTGGGAATTACCCTTATTTTGCTAATGACTTGGATGAGTTCGTTCGCTTAACGACCAATTTTTCTTAATAAAAGATTAAAAAATGTTTTTTTCAAACGCAATACCTCTCAAATTGTCTAAGTAATTGAAAAGAATATTTACAACTTAAAAGAACATAGACAGACGTGGTTGTGTACCAAATTTCAAGTCGTTTGATCAAAGGAAATTAAAGTTATTCGAAATTAATAATAAAATAATCCTCGACATCACTTCAGATTCTGTAATGCAATATCTACAATGTTGGACAATAACAGATGATGTTATCTGTACTGCTATACCATTTAAATAAATCGTAGATAAAAGCAAACAATGAAAGTTGTCGGAAGATGTCAGCCGGGAGAACGTTCTGAGAGATACGATAGGTGCAGGACCAGGTAGTACGATAGCTCTAGTTTACACAAAATTGTATAGATAAAGCTGTGTATAATAAAGTACAATCGACCAGCAATAATTGTGTAAACTGTCTGCATTGGACCAGTTCTTTCGTAATACCGGGACAAAGTTTGCCTCTAAAAGCGATAAATTTTATCATGCGAGTGTATACTATAAATAACAAATTTCGGGACGCAGCAAGTGCGTTACAGTAGTGAATTTTCATCAGAATTGTACACTATTAGTAAGATATATTATTAAAACTAATTCTTTAAATTTAAATGGACCTTGGAGATCGGTTTTAGAGACCCAGTTAGCGCCTCCGTGGCCGTGCGGGAAAGCCGATTCAGACTTTCCAATACGGACTCGGGGGACGACGGTTCGATCCTCACCGGCGGCCGATGATTTTTCAAAATCACTGTCGTCGTTGAGATCGAGCTCAAGGTGGAGGGTAGGTTAGTTTAGATGAGCAAAAAGGGTCAGCAATGGCCTAATTGCCAGTAAGCATCTTACCTTTACCTTTACCTTTTAGAGACCCGGTTAGCGATTATTTGAAAAAAATTATATTTTCTATGGAGCTAAAAAATTTGATCTTAGATATAATATGTAAATACTGCAGGTGTCTTTAAAAAATTGTGTTACAAATTTCATTAAAGTTTCAAAAGCTTCATTAAAGTTTCAAAAGCTTTTCAGAAAAAAAAATATTTACAAAGGGAATGTACCTGTCAAATTATAAATATGGCAGGTATTTTTCCTTATTAATTGCTTGGATCGTTTTTTTTTTAGTCAACCCATCCAGTTTTTGCAAATAATTAGCAACAAAAAAAAATTCGGGACGCAGATTGTTTGTTATTGTAGGGAATTTTCATAAGAATTGTACACTATTAGTAAGATAAACTATTAAAACTAATTCTTTAAATTTAAATGGACTTTTAAGACCGGTTTTAGAGTCCGCGTTAGCGATTATTTAAAAAAGATTGTTTTATATGAAGCTACTAAATTAAAATTTAGTCTTAGATATAATATGTAAATACTGCCAGTGTCTTTAAAAAAATTATGTTACAAATTTCATTAAAGTTACAAAAGTTTTTCAGAAAAAAATAATTATTTACATAGGGAATGTACCTGTCAACCCAGTTCAAAGAGAGCTGTGGAGCTACTAAATCTCAGCAAAGGACAACTCAGAAACATAACAGTACTCTTGACAGGACACATGGCGGTTAAGAAACACCTGCTTAAAATGGGGCGGTTCGAGGGGACCTGGCATGCAGACTCTGCGGCGAGGGGGAGGAATTAGCCCAGCATATCTTGTGCGACTGTAAAGCTCTGTACTGCAAAAGACAACTGATCTACGGTCAGCCTAGACCGGAGACAGAGCAATATAAAAGTCCACCCTACCAATTGCTGTGCAGACTGGTTCAAAGCACAGTGATTTTGGAATGAGTGGAGTAGAAAAGACAAAGGGCAAACACAATAAGCCAAATGACTCATACTTTGAATAAATTGGTTGTTCATTGTGATGTGTCTAGGGCTGGTGTATCTCTTATGAGATAGAAAGCAAGACTGACATTTGGTGGAGTTAAATTGTACAAGATTTATACTTCCCCAGTCTAATATGTGAGATATCAGAGGGGTCAGGATGAGAGAAGCAGCCAGACGCCCAGGGAAATGAGGAAAAGTAATCCCGCATTTCATCCCAGTCCGCGGAGTTGTAGTGCCAAACGATACGTGGGCGTGATAACTGTGTGACGTCGGGTTGCATTGCGCAGGAAGCAGTGACCATGCGGTGGTCTAAGCGACCAAGGGGGGCAGTGACTTATGTCTTATAGCATTCAAATTTTTCTTAGTAAGAAGGAGATAGAAAAGATTCGATCTGTGTGTTGGGATGCGAGGGAAGTAAGTAGGTTGCTGAACCAACCATATTAGCTAAAGAATTGCTGACTGCAAAGGCCTCCGCTGCTCTCCCTTATGGATCTGTTTTTGAAGATCCTAGTCATTCCTTATTATGGACATTGAAGTCACCAATAATAGTGACCTCGGAGGAAGGATATTCAAAAATCAGATGGTCGGTCTTTTCAGAAAGGTAGTCGGAGAGCTGGACAATGTTGTTGTCAGAAGGTGACAGATGAATTTAGTTACAGCCCCCAGAGAGTTTCATTCAAAGTATGTATTTTCTTCCAGCTTCTAAACGGGGGTGTCTGGTGCAGGGTAAATTGCTACGGACGTAAGCGCACACGTTTTCATGCAATCTAAAATAAGTAAGAAGCTCATACCCCGGGAAATTAAGGTGATTAGTGGCTGTTTTGGCACTGATTTGGGTTTCGGTGAGGAAGAGGAGTTGGGGCCTATTAGCCTGGAGGAAATGGTGGACGGAGTTTAGGTTAGAATTTAGGCCACATATATTCGAGAAGGATATATTAAATCTTGATGCCGGCACCCCATGCACTCCCCTCTCACGGAGATTCGAATGGAGGGGTATTTTATCTCCGGAATCTTTTGTACAAGGAGGAGCCATCATCATTTTTGTTTATAAGAGAAACCGACTCATACGCCAGAACCGGAAACGTCCGTTGGAACGTAAGGGGTGGTACCTCCCCGGACGTGAAAAAATCCTTTACTATCACGTAAAGTAAAAGTCCACTACCACCTGCCACTCCGATTAGTCGCGTCTTACGACAGGCAGGAGTTACCTTGGGGCTATTCTTTTGTTAGTTCCCGGGCCCATAGGGGACTTGTAACTGTGTTCATTTATTTTTTATTGCGACCATTGTTAGATCGTTTTTTTTTCTACCTCAGGGCTCGTGCGCGGCTTCGCCGCCCCGATAGCACTGCAGCTCTTGGCCTATTGTGCATTTGTTAGATAGTACTATGCATACTTAACTTATATGATCGCTAGTATATTTGGCATAAATTACAAAAGCTGATATATTACACATACGTGCATTCAAATCTTACATTTCCAACCAACACAAAATATCATGAACATTAAAAACTATTTTCTAGACAAATAAATATGTATCAATATTGTCATTTATATGTCATCAAGCAAAAAGCCAGTATATTGGTTATCTAAACACTTATATGTTAACAAAATAGTGTTGGTAGTTACTATTTTATATTTAAACGATTAAATGTCACACATTTTGAATTTCTCATTTTTAGAAACGTCTTTTCCACTATGTGATTGGAAATATATACAGGACTTGTTAACTACAATGGTCGGCTTTCTTCTGTCAATAACAGATTGTGTTACTTAAAATGCATATACATTTACAGTGACTATAGGTATACAAGACAGTAGCGACAATTGTACGCGTTATTTTCTATCGGTTGTAATTATTACATGGTACCCGGCAGCGATTAGTTGTCGAAATTCATAGAATATTGCTATATTTGTGATGACGATGCAAACACATTGTCACTATTTTTTAAGTGAAAACGTAGGCACTTGTTTATGCGTCTTCAAGATTAAGTATTGGTCAATGATTAAGAGTGTTTGAAAACAATCCGCAAGCTTATTGACCCTCTGCGCATATATTATTTACTACACATTTACGTGTAACAGTTCGTTGCCGCCTTGGCCAACTTTTTAGTGAATTTTTATTTTAAAAAATTCACCAATAGAGAGGTATGGATGGTGAGACTTTGCGCGAACTAGGACCCCTAGAACCCATATCCGGGGTCAGTTTCAATTTTTATATGTTTATATATATATATATATATATATATATATATATATATATATATATATATATATATATATATATATATATATATATATATATATATATATATATATATATATATATATATGTATCCGTCTGGTAACTCAAAAAATAATTAACCGATTTTGATGAAACTTGGCAAGTGGCTTTCTTTTATTAATGGCCTGGATGAGTTCGTTAGCCAGAAAAATCGGACGGGGTTTTCCGGGAAAATTTTGAGTTTTCTTTCGAAAAAAAATTTTTTCTCCGAAAGTAACAAAGCTGTTTTAATGTAATTTATATATATATATATATATATATATATATATATATATATATATATATATATATATATATATATATATATATATATATATATATATATGTTTCCTTGAGAGAGATATTACTACTTACTGAAATTCAACTTTCTAAGTTTAGAGAAAATTCAGTTATTCAAATTTGAAGAATTTAATATTTAACATGAAGTTTTTACCACAGGAATCGTAAAAACGACGAGACGATTTTCACGTATCTAGTATCAGGATCACATGAGAGGATAGGCAGTGGCAGTGTTAATGTTGTACATGCTAGTTTGTTATTCTGCAGATCAATGTTTTCAATTTGTTTTCAATATATGGTGAATGTAACAGAATAGTTGAGACAGCAGTTCGAACATTTAACAACAGATTCCTTTATTTGGCTCCAATGACTAGAACAAATTTCAGCAGAATTAAAAGCAAGTCGTCAAGTCATGGAATAATACTGACACGACGCGTTGTTAAACGTTTCAAAATTGAAGACAATGAAATTAATGAAATTATAGTTCTTGCATATTTTGAAGCATGTCTACAAAGTTCGTTAAGAAGTAGGTCTCAAAATTTGGGTTTATCTATCTTGGCAATACACAGAATATTGAGAAAGCACAATATGCATAATTAGTGAATTTTTATTTTTTTAAAATTCACTAATAGAGAGCTATCGATGGTGAGACTGCAAAATTTCTTTTAAATGAGCGAACTAGGACCCCTAGAACCCACATCCGGGGTCAGTTTCAATTTTTATATGTTTATATATATATATATATATATATATATATATATATATATATATATATATATATATATATATATATATATATATATATATATATATAAACATATAAAAATTGAAACTGACCCCGGATGTGGGTTCTAGGGGTCCTAGTTCGCACTCATTTAAAAGAAATTTTGCAGTCTCACCATCGATAGCTCTCTATTAGTGAATTTTAAAAAAATAAAAATTCACTAATTATGCATATTGTGCTTTCTCAATATTCTGTGTATTGCCAAGATAGATAAACCCAAATTTTGAGACCTACTTCTTAACGAACTTTGTAGACATGCTTCAAAATATGCAAGAACTATAATTTCATTAATTTCATTGTCTTCAATTTTGAAACGTTTAACAACGCGTCGTGTCAGTATTATTCCATGACTTGACGACTTGCTTTTAATTCTGCTGAAATTTGTTCTAGTCATTGGAGCCAAATAAAGGAATCTGTTGTTAAATGTTCGAACTGCTGTCTCAACTATTCTGTTACATTCACCATATATTGAAAACAAATTGAAAACATTGATCTGCAGAATAACAAACTAGCATGTACAACATTAACACTGCCACTGCCTATCCTCTCATGTGATCCTGATACTAGATACGTGAAAATCGTCTCGTCGTTTTTACGATTCCTGTGGTAAAAACTTCATGTTAAATATTAAATTCTTCAAATTTGAATAACTGAATTTTCTCTAAACTTAGAAAGTTGAATTTCAGTAAGTAGTAATATCTCTCTCAAGGAAACATATATATATATATATATATATATATATATATATATATATATATATATATATATATATATATATATATATATATATATATATATATAAATTACATTAAAACAGCTTTGTTACTTTCGGAGAAAAAATTTTTTTTCGAAAGAAAACTCAAAATTTTCCCGGAAAACCCCGTCCGATTTTTCTGGCTAACGAACTCATCCAGGCCATTAATAAAAGAAAGCCACTTGCCAAGTTTCATCAAAATCGGTTAATTATTTTTTGAGTTACCAGACGGATACATATATATATATATATATATATATATATATATATATATATATATATATATATATATATATATATATATATATATATATATATATATATATATATATATATAACATATAAAAATTGAAACTGACCCCGGATATGGGTTCTAGGGGTCCTAGTTCGCGCAAAGTCTCACCATCCATACCTCTCTATTGGTGAATTTTTTAAAATAAAAATTCACTAAAAAGTTGGCCAAGGCGGCAACGAACTGTTACACCTAAATGTGTAGTAAATAATATATGCGCAGAGGGTCAATAAGCTTGCGGATTGTTTTCAAACACTCTTAATCATTGACCAATACTTAATCTTGAAGACGCATAAACAAGTGCCTACGTTTTCACTTAAAAAATAGTGACAATGTGTTTGCATCGTCATCACAAATATAGCAATATTCTATGAATTTCGACAACTAATCGCTGCCGGGTACCATGTAATAATTACAACCGATAGAAAATAACGCGTACAATTGTCGCTACTGTCTTGTATACCTATAGTCACTGTAAATGTATATGCATTTTAAGTAACACAATCTGTTATTGACAGAAGAAAGCCGACCATTGTAGTTAACAAGTCCTGTATATATTTCCAATCACATAGTGGAAAAGACGTTTCTAAAAATGAGAAATTCAAAATGTGTGACATTTAATCGTTTAAATATAAAATAGTAACTACCAACACTATTTTGTTAACATATAAGTGTTTAGATAACCAATATACTGGCTTTTTGCTTGATGACATATAAATGACAATATTGATACATATTTATTTGTCTAGAAAATAGTTTTTAATGTTCATGATATTTTGTGTTGGTTGGAAATGTAAGATTTGAATGCACGTATGTGTAATATATCAGCTTTTGTAATTTATGCCAAATATACTAGCGATCATATAAGTTAAGTATGCATAGTACTATCTAACAAATGCACAATAGGCCAAGAGCTGCAGTGCTATCGGGGCGGCGAAGCCGCGCACGAGCCCTGAGGTAGAAAAAAAAACGATCTAACAATGGTCGCAATAAAAAATAAATGAACACAGTTACAAGTCCCCTATGGGCCCGGGAACTAACAAAAGAATAGCCCCAAGGTAACTCCTGCCTGTCGTAAGACGCGACTAATCGGAGTGGCAGGTGGTAGTGGACTTTTACTTTACGTGATAGTAAAGGATTTTTTCACGTCCGGGGAGGTACCACCCCTTACGTTCCAACGGACGTTTCCGGTTCTGGCGTATGAGTCGGTTTCTCTTATAAACAAAAATGATGATGGCTCCTCCTTGTACAAAAGATTCCGGAGATAAAATACCCCTCCATTCGAATCTCCGTGAGAGGGGAGTGCATGGGGTGCCGGCATCAAGATTTAATATATCCTTCTCGAATATATGTGGCCTAAATTCTAACCTAAACTCCGTCCACCATTTCCTCCAGGCTAATAGGCCCCAACTCCTCTTCCTCACCGAAACCCAAATCAGTGCCAAAACAGCCACTAATCACCTTAATTTCCCGGGGTATGAGCTTCTTACTTATTTTAGATTGCATGAAAACGTGTGCGCTTACGTCCGTAGCAATTTACCCTGCACCAGACACCCCCGTTTAGAAGCTGGAAGAAAATACATACTTTGAATGAAACTCTCTGGGGGCTGTAACTAAATTCATCTGTCACCTTCTGACAACAACATTGTCCAGCTCTCCGACTACCTTTCTGAAAAGACCGACCATCTGATTTTTGAATATCCTTCCTCCGAGGTCACTATTATTGGTGACTTCAATGTCCATAATAAGGAATGACTAGGATCTTCAAAAACAGATCCATAAGGGAGAGCAGCGGAGGCCTTTGCAGTCAGCAATTCTTTAGCTAATATGGTTGGTTCAGCAACCTACTTACTTCCCTCGCATCCCAACACACAGATCGAATCTTTTCTATCTCCTTCTTACTAAGAAAAATTTGAATGCTATAAGACATAAGTCACTGCCCCCCTTGGTCGCTTAGACCACCGCATGGTCACTGCTTCCTGCGCAATGCAACCCGACGTCACACAGTTATCACGCCCACGTATCGTTTGGCACTACAACTCCGCGGACTGGGATGAAATGCGGGATTACTTTTCCTCATTTCCCTGGGCGTCTGGCTGCTTCTCTCATCCTGACCCCTCTGATATCTCACATATTAGACTGGGGAAGTATAAATCTTGTACAATTTAACTCCACCAAATGTCAGTCTTGCTTTCTATCTCATAAGAGATACACCAGCCCTAGACACATCACAATGAACAACCAATTTATTCAAAGTATGAGTCATTTGGCTTATTGTGTTTGCCCTTTGTCTTTTCTACTCCACTCATTCCAAAATCACTGTGCTTTGAACCAGTCTGCACAGCAATTGGTAGGGTGGACTTTTATATTGCTCTGTCTCCGGTCTAGGCTGACCGTAGATCAGTTGTCTTTTGCAGTACAGAGCTTTACAGTCGCACAAGATATGCTGGGCTAATTCCTCCCCCTCGCCGCAGAGTCTGCATGCCAGGTCCCCTCGAACCGCCCCATTTTAAGCAGGTGTTTCTTAACCGCCATGTGTCCTGTCAAGAGTACTGTTATGTTTCTGAGTTGTCCTTTGCTGAGATTTAGTAGCTCCACAGCTCTCTTTGAACTGGGTTGACAGGTACATTCCCTATGAATTTTTATTTTTTTAAAATTCACTAATAGAGAGCTATCGATGGTGAGACTGCAAAATTTCTTTTAAATGAGTGCGAACTAGGACCCCTAGAACCCACATCCGGGGTCAGTTTCAATTTTTATATGTTTATATATATATATATATATATATATATATATATATATATATATATATATATATATATATATATATATATATATATATATATATATATATATATACATATATATATATATATATATATATATATATATATATATATATATATATATATATATATGTATCCATCTGATAACTCAAAAAATAATTAACCGATTTCAATGAAACTTGGCAAGTGCCTTTCTTTAATTAATGGCTTGGATGAGTTCGTTAGCCAGAAAAATCGGACGGGGTTTTCCGGGAAAATTTTGAGTTTATTTCAAAAAAAAAATTTTTCTCCTAAAGTAACAAAGCTGTTTTAATGAAATGTATATATATATATATATATATATATATATATATATATATATATATATATATATATATGTTTCCTTGAGAGAGATATTACTACTTACTGAAATTCAACTTTCTAAGTTTAGAGAAAATTGAGTTATTCAAATTACAAAGTTTTTTTAATGAAATTTGGTAAATATCTTGCGTTAGGAGAGACCTTGCTACACACCAAAATTAAACTCTCTAAGTTTATAGAAAATTCAGTTATTCAAATTTGAAGCATTTAATATTTAACATGAAGTTTTTACCACAGAAATCGTCGAAACGACGAGACGATTTTCACGTCTCTAGTATCAGGATCACATGAGAGGATAGGCAGTGGCAGTGTTAATGTTGTACATGCTAGTTTGTTATTCTGCAGATGAATGTTTTCAATTTGTTTTCATTATATGGTGAATGTAACAGAATAGTTGAGACAACAGTTCGAACATTTAACAACAGATTCCTTTATTTGGCTCCAATGAATAGAACAAAATTCAGCAGACTTAAAAGTAAGTCGTCAAGTCATGGAATAATACTGACACGACGCGTTGTTAAACGTTTCAAAATTGAAGACAATGAAATGAATGAAATTATAGTTCTTGCATATTTTGAAGCATGTCTACAAAGTTCGTTAAGAAGTAGGTCTCAAAATTTGGGTTTATCTATCTGGGCAATACACAGAATATTGAGAAAGCACAATATGCATAATTAGTGAATTTTTATTTTAAAAAAATTCACTAATAGAGAGCTATCGATGGTGAGACTGCAAAATTTCTTTTAAATGAGTGCGAACTAGGACCCCTAGAACCCACATCCGGGGTCAGTTTCAATTTTTATATGTTTATATATATATATATATATATATATATATATATATATATATATATATATATATATATATATATATATATATATATATATATATATATATATATATATATATATATATATATATATATATATATATATATATATATATATATATATATGTATCCATCTGATAACTCAAAAAATAATTAACCGATTTCAATGAAACTTGGCAAGTGCCTTTCTTTAATTAATGGCTTGGATGAGTTCGTTAGCCAGAAAAATCGGACGGGGTTTTCCGGAAAAATTTTGAGTTTTCTTTCAAAAAAAATTTTTTTCTCCTAAAGTAACAAAGTTGTTTTAATGAAATTTACTATATATGTTGCCTCAGGAGAGCTCTTACTACGTACCAAAATTCAACTTTCTAAGTTTAGAGAAAATTGAGTTATTCAAATTTTATTTATTTTTTTTCGAAAAAAAAAATATTTTAATGAAATTTTGTGGATATCTTCATTTAGGAATACATATTAAAATTAAACTCTCTAAGTTTATAGAAAATTGAGTTATTTAAATTTAAAGCATTTAATAAAAATTCACTACCATAACGCACTTGCTGCGCCCCGAGTTTTGTAATAATGGATATGGCTACCTAGATCACCTTATTTGACGCCAGTGGACTCTTTTGTCGGGCCACTTTTCATAGACGATTTGAAAACAATGATAAGAGTAAATTCGCTAGATGTTATTCTGCGCACCATTAAAAATGTTTATTCGCATCTCGAACACTGCCAACTTGTGCGTGGGCAACATTTTCAGCACTTATTATAAGATTTTAAATTATTTAAATTAATTTTTTTTTTAATTTTAAAAGATTTATTTTAAATCGATTGGGGCTGTCATATCGGTAGTTATAAAAACGCAGTGACATGTGTCTCTATTTTTAAATGTAAACGTAGGTACTTGGTTACGTTATTGAAACCTGTGTCTGTCACTAGGTTCATAGATACGCAAAATGCGAATTGCTAAGTCTCCGTGAAACGTATTATATTTTAAATAATAACGTGATATTATTCTAAATAAACCAATAGGAACACGGTTCGCATTTAGTAATTCACGAGTGTATGAATCTAGCTTAACAAATATTATGGCAGCGAGCTATTTAAGGAAAAAGAAAAATTATTTTAAATTTTTGTTATTCATGCACTTTTTGTGGATGATACTATACATCGTAATACTGAAAAACGTTAAATTATATATATATATTTTTTTGATGTTGAACAAAAATTCATACAGTCCAGAATTTTTGTTAAACATCAAGAAAATATATGATTGAACGTTATTCAGTATTATATAGTATCATCCACAAAATGTGTATAAATAAAGAAATGTTAAATAATTGGGGGATCTCCTCATTAGTATTTTTTTTTAATTCACTAAAATGCACATATACAGGGTGATTCATAAGTGGTGACAAAAATGAAACTCCATGTTCTTTGAGCAATTTTAGAGAGGGTATGTCCTATAAAAATTTTTCCTATAATGCTTCATTAAAAAGATACAGGGTGTTGAAGTTGAATTTCAAAAAATAAAATTTCCCAATTTTTTAAAAAGTAGTACATATATTTTGCTGAAACTTCGCATGTGTAGGCTGTTATGGAAGGCGCGTATTATACCATAACAATTGAATCGGATAATCCAGCAGTGGCGCGCGTACCCACATGTCAGGCGCCTCCGTGGCCGTGCGGGAAAGTGGATTCAGACTTTCCAATCCCTCAAGAAAAAAACGGGTACGCCAATGATATTTTTTTTTGAATCTTCCTTTCATTCGTGAACAAAATTGCTCTCTTGATAATTTTCTGTACGACGCTTATTTGTCGAGTATGCAATGAAGGTCGTTGTTTGGTAGAAAATCGCAATGATACACTTTTATGCCTCCATAGGCCTGAATACACGCACGACATCTTTTTGATATGGAAAATTTAATGTCTTGATAATTTTTTGTACGACGATTATCTTTGTTGTATTTTAGTAAGTAGTAGTCTGGTTTGCCAAAGTTATCATTAAGTGTCACTTGACGTTTAGGTTAGCAAGTTATTATTTCGAATAGGTGTAAGTGGTAAACTTTATAAAATTGCAAAATTTTCTACTCTTTTACTTTAATAGAGTACACCTCAGAAGAGTATGCAGATATAATTTTTATCTACGGATATGCTGATGGAAATGCTCTAGCTGCTTGTCGGGAATATCAACATAGGTTTCCCACTCGCCGTCAACCTACACCAAGGGTTTTTTCTCGATCGTTTTCAAGACTTCGGCAGTGCTGTATTGGACAACGTCCTAAAGCTAGAGCTAATGGTAGAAGACAACATCAACTTGAAGACGAAGAGAGAGTGGTGGATGCAGTGATGGATCAACCTTCTACAAGTACTCAGAGGATTGCCACGCAGTTACAATATTCTCAAAGCTTTGTTTGGAGAACTTTACATCGAGAAGCCTTACATCCATATCATCGACAGAATGTTCATTGCCTTCTACTTGGAGATAATGTGCATCGACGAGTCTTTTGTGAATGGATGTTGGAAATGAACAATCAATCTAATCTTCTGGTCTGACGAAGCAACATTTACAACAAATGGTATTCATAATTATCATAATGAGCATGTCTGGTCATTGGAAAATCCACATGCAACAAGGACTCGCACATTTCAACATAGATTTTCCATTAATTTATGGTGTGGTATTTTTAACGGCTCACTGTTCATGGAAGTCCTGCCACAACGTTTAAATGGATCTTCGTACTTAGCGCTCCTAGAAAACCGTGTAGAAAACATTCTAGATCACATTCCACTAGCAACAAGAGGTATAATGTGGTACCAGCATGACGGTGCACCAGCGTATCATAGTCTAAACGTTGTTACATTGCTACATGAACATTATAATGAAAGATGGATTGGCAGAATTGGACCAATACATTGGCCTGCAAGATTACCGAACTTAAACCCACTTGACTTCTATCTTTGAGGCGATTTTAAGCGACTGGTCTACAGTGAACAAATAAATACACCAGAGCAGCTACAACAACTGATAAATAATGCTTTTCGTCATATTCAAACAACAATGAATCCTCAAGACATTAAATTTTCCATATTAAAAAGATGTCGTGCGTGTATTCAGGCCAATGGAGGCATTTTTGAACATTTATTGTAATAAATAAATTACTATAAGCCTGATAAAAGTGTATCATTGCGATTTTCTACCAAACAACGACTGGTTAAAAATCATGAACTGTGCTCTAAAACACTTACCTGATTCATTGCTTACTCGTAAAATAAGCGTCGTACAGAAAATTATCAAGAGTGTCATGTTGTTCACGAATAAAAGTAAGATTCAAAAAATAAAAAATAAATATCATTGGCGTACCCGTTTTTTCTTGAGGGATATCCAATGACAGGTGGGTACGCGCGCCACTGCTGGATTAGCCGATTCAATTGTTATGGTAGAATACGCGCCTTCCATAACAGCCTACACATGCAAAGTTTCAGCAAAATATATGTGCTACTTTTTAAAAAATTAGGAAATTTTATTTTTTGAAATTCAACTTCAACACCCTGTATCTTTTTAATGAAGCATTATAGGAAAAAATTTTATAGAACATACCCTCTCTAAAATTGTTCAAAGAACATGGGGTTTCATTTTTGGTCACCACTTATGAATCACCCTGTATGTGACGTACACTTCCAAAGTCGTCAAATTTGTGTGTATATAGATGTACAAAAGTGTTTAAAAGTGTACAAAACTTGTACACTATATCGTCAAAGTTAGTCTTTTCTGAATATATATATATATATATATATATATATATATATATATATATATATATATATATATATATATATATATATATATATATGTATATATATATATATATATATATATATATATATATATATATATATATATATATATATATATTATATACACCTGGTGACGCTAACGCTGTAAGTGAAGCGATCGTCTGCTCTTGGAAACGTTTTGTTCTAAATTGGGTTATCCAAGATGCCCTTCTCTAGTGAAATTTTTATCGGAAGTGAATTTTAGTGTACTCGTAAAAATGCTCAAATGAATAATATCTAGGCCGTCGCCTTTATAATACTATTATAAGGTTTCAATACAGAATTTCAGGGTAAAAGCTAAATTAAAATGCAGATTAAAAAACTTTTTTACTATTTAATATTTTTAACTTGCTTCTATTGTAATGTAAAGTTTCTCTAATATTCCGTGAGCTGGGGTTATATTGAAATAAAAATAAAAAGTGAGTTTCACAAAGCAAACCCGGATTAATTCTTTTAGGTTTGCATTCAAATAAAGCCTCAACGTGGAAACTGAGTTATTAGATTGGTGTTCGTGTCTGGTCTTTGGTGAATTTAAATTATCTCGACCAAGAAAAAGATTTATCAGCGCAAATATACCCTGATCTTAAGTGCTCTGTTAATAATATTTGAGATCATTAATTAAATTAATGACTGCGTTTGTCTTCTTTTTATTTTGCTGATGGTATTAGAATGTTGGCAAGATGAGTGAATAAATTAGCCGCTGTTCGCGTTTTTCTTTATTTTGTTTACGCATTTTCTCTTCAATTTTAACGCCCCATGCCTTTGATAGAGTGTTTTTTTTTTGTTTCTCACATATATTTTGGTTTAAATGATATTTTCCAGGCAGTTGAGTTAAGAGGGTGGTCCAATAAAAGGTTTAAAATACACTATAATTAACTGTAGCTTAATGAGTACATTTTGAGAACCCAAATCACCAAAACACATTAAAAAACCTAACGATCTTTTCACTAACCAAGTTAGCGTCATCGGAGGATGAATAACTCTAAATATCTTATATCTACAACTCTATTTATATTCTTCTGCAAGTAGTCGGTCACCAACGATTTAGGGAGGTTGAACGACATTAAAATTAACATATTTCGTTTGGCGCAAATATCTTAATTCTTTTATTATGTATCGGACGTCCTTCTGCCGGTATTTTTTGTAAAGTAATCACTAAACTACCCATAGGAGGCAGAGACAAATTCATACACTTTTTATTATTAGTATAGTTAGCAACATATATTTATATATATATATATATATATATATATATATATATATATATATATATATATATATATATATATATATATATATATATATATATATATATATATATATATATATATATATATATATATATATATATATATATATATATATATATAGGGTGGCGCATTGAAAACGAAACAGACCGATTTGCGTCTTGAGATTTTTTTTTTAGGAAACGCTAAAACACGTCAATTTTAATATTGAGGGGGACATGTTTTGACATAAACCTCATCTTTGTCACATCAACCCCTTAAGGGTGGTGATAACAACCCTTATATTTTAAATATGGAACATGAGTCGAGTGTTACATCATTTGAAAGCTCTTTCTTTTCTGAATTCAGCACACTAATCTTTTTGGAAGTTTTATCAACTCGTTTAAAAATTATTCACAGTTGGAGTTGCAAGAACGTATTTCATTCATTGTGATAAGAAATGCACTGATTAGTCAATTTTTCGTTAAAAAAAAACAAAAACAAACGTTCAAAAATGTTTATTTAGTAGTAAGTATTCAAATTGTTGACCACCAGCTTCCATACAAAAGTACAAATTTTGTTCAAAACCAACTCTGGCATTCTGGAGCATTTGTGGAGTTATTAGACGGCATTCTTCAACAATGCGTCGTCGTAATTTTTCCAGAGACTTCAGTTCTGTTGCGAAAATTATACTCTTTAAATAACCCTATAGAAAGAAATCTAAAGGAGTTAAATCCGGTGATCTAGGGGGCCACTCAATAGCACCTCTACGCCCAATCCATTGCTCTGGAAACTCTTTGTTCAAAAACTGCCTAACACGTTGTGAAAAATGCGGAGGAGCTCCATCTTGTTGAAACACTAATTGATTTTCTTGATACCGATCACCATTTGCAACAATGTCAATTAGCAAACGATATCTTCTAGTAACTTCAAATACGTTTCGCCACTCAAATTGCCATCAAGAAAAATTGGTCCGATTAAACGGTCTCCAAAAATGCCAGTCCAGGCATTCAAGTTCCGTGGAGTTTGAGTTTGGACTTCGTGAAAATTTCTTGGATTATTATCTGTCCAATAACGACAATTATGACGATTGACTGAATAGTTTAATAAAAACGCACACTCGTCTGAAAAACAGATATTGAACAGAAAGTTCCCGTTATCAGCTGTTCGTGCAGTCATAACTTCACAAAACTCCAGCCGCCGATCAAAATCATCTTCATTCAGTTGTTGTACAAGATGAATTTTATACGGGTGAAATTTATGATGCTTCAATATTCGCTGAATAGTTCTTCTTTTGATGTTTGAAACAGTGGCCAATTTTCTCGTGCTCAAATTTGGGCCTGCAGCAATTTGTCTTAAAACTTCAATCTCAATAGTCTCATTTCTAACCGGAAATTCCCGTTTTTTGTTGGCTACTGAACCACTTTGTCGAAACTTTGCAACTAACTCCAAAATGTATTTTCTGTTAACATGTCTGTTCAGATGTCGTTCATTAAACAAGTTTGCGGTACGGTTGGCACAGGCATCGTTTTTGAAAAAAAGAGTAATTATTTCAACTCTTTCTTCTACAGAATACACCATTGTGAAATTAATTTTCGGTAGTACTATCAAGTATCAAACCGACCTATAAAAGATCTTTCAAATGATGTAACACTCGATGCATATTGTTGTTATCACCACCCTTAAGGGGTTGATGTGACAAAGTTGAGTTTTATGTCAAAACATGTCCCCCCCAATATTAAAATTGACGTGTTTCAGCATTTCTTAAAAAAACAATTCTCTGGACGCAAATCGGTCTGTTTCGTTTTCAATGCGCCACCCCACACACACACACACACACACACACACACACACACACACACATATATATATATATATATATATATATATATATATATATATATATATATATATATATATATATATATATATATATATATATATATATATACATTTTCCGGGAAAATTTTGAGGATTCTTTCAAAAAAAAAAATTTTTCTTAGAAAATTACAAAGCTATTTTAATGACATTTGATTGATATGATTCCTTGGGAAAGGCCTTACTATATTCCAAGTTTGAAACATTTTATAAAAATTCACTACCATAACGCACTTGCTGCGTCCCGAACTTTTTTTTAAATAATGAACAAAATAAACAAGGAGAAAGCTGTCTTTTTAATATTTTTTTTAATGCTTATTTGCTGCAAATATATTTTTTAAAATTTATTAATTTATTATCGAGGGCGAAAGGTAAAAATATTTCACTACCATAAAGTAATATATATATATATATATATATATATATATATATATATATATATATATATATATATATATATATATATATATATATATATATATATATTCGAGAGCAAGTCAATAAGTCCGCGACTTTTTTAATTTCCCGCCTCTTCACAGGAAGGGCAACATTGCTCCTGTCAACAAGCATCTGTCAATTGACTCCTGTCAAATTTTGAACAAGCTGCGTCATTTAGTTTATGTTAGATAGCTATTGAAAGCAGACAACCTCTTGAGTTAAAACGAAAATGGAAAAAAGTTAATTTCGTGTTCTCATCAAACATAATTTTTTGCGGAAAAAACCATCACTCAAACCAAGGCTAAGCTTGATAAATACTATGGGAACTCTGCACCATCAATTTGCAGAAGCACAAATGACGCTGAACATTCTGGGCGCCCAGTTCAGGTCGCTAGACCCGAAACAATTGAAAAAATTGCCGATATGGTGTTGGCCTATCGGAGATTGAAAATGCGGGAGAGTTTCTATTTTGTAAGATCACTTGAGTATGAGAAATCTATCCGCAAGATGGGTGCCACGTTTGCTCACAATCAACCACAAACGCAATCGTGTGACAACTTCGAAGGAGTTCACCGACCCTTATCTCAAATTTCTTATATTGTCTTTTATCTCAAACTGGAACCTAATATTCCTCATGAAAGGATATGGTTTTAAAGGGACGGTGCACTGCCTCACTTTGCTCTTTAAGTACGGGAGTGTTTACATTAAGTCTTTCCACAAAGATGGATTCGATGAAGAGGTTTCGTAGAATGGCCCGCTAGATCGCCAGATCTTACACCTCTTGATTTCTCTTTATGGGGATACCTTAAAAACAGAGTGTATAAAACGGACGCTGCTGATTTAGATGATTTGAAAATGAAAATAACAACAGAAATTAGGAATGTAACGCCTGACGTGTTGAACAGAGTTAAGGAAATTTTTAAAGATTAAAGATTAAAGATTAAAGATTAAAGATTAAAGATTAAAGATTAAAGATTAAAGATTAAAGATTAAAGATTAAAGATTAAAGATTAAAGATTAAAGATTAAAGATTAAAGATTAAAGATTAAAGATTAAAGATTAAAGATTAAAGATTAAAGATTAAAGATTAAAGATTAAAGATTAAAGATTAAAGATTAAAGATTAAAGATTAAAGATTAAAGATTAAAGATTAAAGATTAAAGATTAAAGATTAAAGATTAAAGATTAAAGATTAAAGATTAAAGATTAAAGATTAAAGATTAAAGATTAAAGATTAAAGATTAAAGATTAAAGATTAAAGATTAAAGATTAAAGATTAAAGATTAAAGATTAAAGATTAAAGATTAAAGATTAAAGATTAAAGATTAAAGATTAAAGATTAAAGATTAAAGATTAAAGATTAAAGATTAAAGATTAAAGATTAAAGATTAAAGATTAAAGATTAAAGATTAAAGATTAAAGATTAAAGATTAAAGATTAAAGATTAAAGATTAAAGATTAAAGATTAAAGATTAAAGATTAAAGATTAAAGATTAAAGATTAAAGATTAAAGATTAAAGATTAAAGATTAAAGATTAAAGATTAAAGATTAAAGATTAAAGATTAAAGATTAAAGATTAAAGATTAAAGATTAAAGATTAAAGATTAAAGATTAAAGATTAAAGATTAAAGATTAAAGATTAAAGATTAAAGATTAAAGATTAAAGATTAAAGATTAAAGATTAAAGATTAAAGATTAAAGATTAAAGATTAAAGATTAAAGATTAAAGATTAAAGATTAAAGATTAAAGATTAAAGATTAAAGATTAAAGATTAAAGATTAAAGATTAAAGATTAAAGATTAAAGATTAAAGATTAAAGATTAAAGATTAAAGATTAAAGATTAAAGATTAAAGATTAAAGATTAAAGATTAAAGATTAAAGATTAAAGATTAAAGATTAAAGATTAAAGATTAAAGATTAAAGATTAAAGATTAAAGATTAAAGATTAAAGATTAAAGATTAAAGATTAAAGATTAAAGATTAAAGATTAAAGATTAAAGATTAAAGATTAAAGATTAAAGATTAAAGATTAAAGATTAAAGATTAAAGATTAAAGATTAAAGATTAGCTACTAAAGATGTCCGACTTATTTGACGATAATTGGAAGGATCGCATCTGTCACCTTTCTTGAATATTCCAGTGATATGCGTAGTCAGCCAGGATTGGGGCAGTATATGAGATGAAAAAGGATATATATATATATATATATATATATATATATATATATATATATATATATATATATATATATATATATATATATATATATATATATATATATATATATATATATATATATATATATATATATATATATATATATATATATATATATATATATATATATATATATATATATATATATATATATATATATAAACTAATCACAAGTATGGGGTTCTAGAGGTCCTAGTTCACGCTTATTTGAGAAAAACTTGTTTCAAAATTCAAAAGTCGCGATCTCTCCTACAGTGAATTTTTTCTACGAAAGTTTGCTAAAAGTAGTTTCTCTCTTAAGCATGTTTTGGTAATACCCATATTTGAATAATAATTCGCGTTTTCTTTGTGTTCCTCTAACCGTAGGGTTGAAAACAACCCGACAAATTGTTTGCGAGTTATCTCTGTATCTATCCAGTACAAGTACAGACGCACATATGAGTATAAATGGGGAGCTGATGAATTAGTGGCTACAGGATTTGCGAAAGTATAATTAAGTTAATTTTCACACCAGATTATTACACGGTTTGAGTAAACACTGCTGGAGCCGCCTCATATTCACTACAATTACAGAGAGTTTATTGTCGAATGAGACACATAATTTATAATCATGTCAGCACGTTTCGACAATTATTGTGAAAATCTTTTTTACAACCACATGAATTTACATTAGAATGATAGCTTTGTCACACTTGTTCACGATGATGTTTCTAAACCAAACAAATTACACTATGTTCACTGTTTTTATTAGTGAATTTTTATTTAAAAAAAAAATATTTAAAAAAATTCAATAATAGAGAGGTATCGATGGTGAGACTTTGGAAAAATTCTTTCAAATGAGCGCGAATTACGACCCCTAGAACCCATATCATATCCGGGGTCAGTTTGAATTTTTATATGTTTATATTAATATATTTCCGAGAAATGTCAATAATACTGAATTCACTGATTGTTAATCATTGGAAGCATTTACGATTATATATAACCCTATTGTAATGTATTATCATTTATCACCTCTGTAGTATAATTATTTTTTCCTGACAACTCACAGCGTTTTTAGTCAATTGTTGTTATTAATAGTCAATAGTTTCTTTCCGAATACACACACCTTCCATTGACTTCTGCTTCTGCCGCTGTTACAGTCCTTTTATTTAGAGGTAGAGTTGTAACCACTCATACAAACAGTGTTTTTTAACCACGTGGCTGGGGAACTGACCGAATTCATTCCCAGTTGCTTTGATCTACTCATATTCTCTGAACATGTTAAAAGATATCTACTTCATTCCAAGTCACTATTAACCGACTATTTATGAAATCAAATAAGTAAATTAAATCGATTGTCATAAAATATGTAGCGTATTGAGACTAAGAGAAAAAGAAATAAAACATATTTTAAATGTAGTACCCTAGATATCATCTAATATATAGATTCCGCAGAGAATTCTAGGTCAAAAACATATCAAGACATCATATATCAAAAATATGTCTTTCTCGACTTGATTCGATTTTTTCGATCATTTTCAAAATGTCACTACTGCATTTAATAAGACATATCTGCGCTATTAGCCAATATCGAAGATCCTTTGGCGGGGAGGAGACTGACGAATCTTCATTGTAAGTAAAGCGCAGCTAATGTTTTCAGTAACTTATACAGAGCGTTCTATATTAGGTGCCCAACTTAAGCTACATATACCATACTTAACTTAATAATTTCAAATGGAACACCCTATATTTTTGTGCTTGGTTTAATTTCACATTAAAACCTCTCAGAAACTTATAAATAATTGCCTATACCTTTCTTTTGCCATTTTCAAGATATATTGATTTTCAGTTCATGTTATGGTCCAGATATTCAGATATCTTATTATTTCCGAACGTCATAACGTCTGGGTTTGACATGGTTAAAGGAAATTTAAGGCTTTTACTACCAGAAAAACTGATTTATTCACAAACCCTACGCGTTTCAACACATTAACGTGCCATCTTCAGGGAGTTTAGATCTAGAATGTAGAAAGGTGGTGGTCAGAAACTATGTTTCTGGTAGGTCTAACATGCGAGTGACTAACACCACAACTACAGAAAGAATACAAAGTCCAGCGAAGCTAAATGTCAAATAAAGATTAGCCCTAACGGCCATGCAATATTTAAACTGACTTTAGTGTCAGGAGTTATAAAACATCTCTATAAAAACGTACAATTTAAGATTTAAAAACTTAAAACGGGACTGGGGTCCCACAAATATGAACAACACTCTTATGGAGTCACAAGCAATAAGTTAAATTCAAACTAGTCAAATTACATAAAGAGCTACAGACAAGCACAAACATTAAAGCAAAGCAGGCTGCACAGCCGAGCAGAACTCCCCGAGAACATCTGAACATGTGAAATTCAGAAATAAAAGAAGGACATAGTTGCCACATTTGGGTTAATACTTACAAATTTCCTGTCTCAATTACAGAAAGATGCTGTACGAAATGTTGTCAAAGTTTGGCTATTGTCTTCAGGATACCAAACAGAAACTGCTTAAAACAGGAAAGCAGGAACATCACAAGACTTGAAGAAATCAGAGGATGAATGCAAAAGACGCTTATTTGTTAGTTTAATTTTATCAAACGAACAAAATGAAGTCCCATGGATCTCTAGTTATTTAACGCAAGAAATGCAAACTGAAGGTGACAAGTGACAAGTGACATGACAACCAGAAGTGACAGGTGAACTACGACCGGGGGAGAAAATGTCAACGGCGCGGAGAGAGACCCAAAGAAACAGTCAATCTTTGCTCTATGGCTGGAATCGATCACACGTCATTCGGAGCACTACAATTGAAAGTTCCAGTCAGGTTTCTGCAAATGAAAGTCTATTCACTTAGGTTTTTCTGTATGTGAAAAGGAGGTTATTCTTGAACTTGGTACCAAAAGAAGCACTTTAATTACATGGAGCTAGAGCACTACCATTTAAAGTTTATTCAATAAGGTTTCTGTAAATGGAAGGAAAGTTCATGCTGCTGGTGTTTGAAACATTAAGAACATTATTGTTGGGGCCATTTTATGTACTTGTAGATCTCCATATCCTCCAGGACAAACTGTTCCATACCAAAACTAGATGGGTGAAGGATTCTAGCATCGTTCTCCTTGTCAAAGGTGTGGCCGCTATCTCTGAGGTGGCAACCGAAGACAGAAGTGATGTTATCGACATTACTTCTGCTTCTAAGATGTTCAGTGACCTTGGTACCCAGTTCCCTTCCTGTTCTTCCTATATAAACAGAGTTACATTGGGGGTCCCCACAGGTGAGACAATATACCCCCGACTTCTTTAGGTGAGGAGTAGAATCCTTATTATGAACCAAAATATTCTTAACAGTATCTCTTGACCTGTATGCGAACTTGATATTGTCTCTCTTTAAGACACAAGAGACTGCAGCGGATTGGGCCACAGTATGCAAGAGGAAAGTATGAGGTACTCTCTGGTTGGGCTAGCGAGAGATTGGAACTTGTCTCTCTCAAGAACTGACGGCTCTTTTTTCTTATCAATCTGTCTATTAAGTCGACAGGGTTCAGATATCTGGTCATATTTTTCACCTAGGACCGAAAATGTCAAAATCTAATAAAATTCAACTGACACTTCCTAGTATTTTTCATTGAAATATCTTACAGGGGAACAGGAAACACATTCAAAATTTCCAATAAACCTCTATCGTCGTCTCTTTTATCATTCCAATTCATAGATGCGTGGCTTATGTTTTTATAAAAATCATGAAACTCTTTCAGAATCCACTTTGCCGATGATTGTATTTTTTGGTGGATATAGATTTTGCTTCAACTTTTAAATTTGGCAGTCCTAATCAGATCAACAGAGCTGAATTGTTGTTCATTGAAGTCAGTTTTGTAAAATGATGTTCCATAACTGTCAGCGTAGCAACAACATTTTTGAAATACTAACGTCATTGCCAGACGTATCTTTTTTCCCTGAAATAAATGGTGCTGAAGACATTGAGTATAAATATTTAAAGTCCTTAAATTCCTTAGTTTTCATATTTATAATTCGAAAAGAATTGTTGATATTGCACGTTCTGGCAATCTGTTGCCAATCCCAGGGTGTCACAATCTGAAGGCATGGGGTCTTATTTTTTTCGCGTTCTATCAATGATTGATATGAACTTACTTCCAGACGTGAATAACCCCTTGATTAAAATTTGTGTTCGATTACTTTGAGAGATGGATTTTTTTTAATAAGAAGTATGCCATAACCATTACAATATTACGATTTTGAGACGGGCAGTTATCTGACCATATAATTAAATGTTCGTGATTTGGTCTTATATTTGACAATGCCCAGCTGTACAGCCCTGAGGCCATTTCATTTGCACCCCAGCGAGCCTTTGTCTCATCCCACATTACACATGTGATTAGTTTATTGGTTACATCACAAATGGTGTAGTTATATGTCCATAATTTAAGGCCGCAAAAAATTTTGGGAATTGGTTGAGACTGGGGTAGCAAGACATTTTTGTAACTT
This sequence comes from Tillus elongatus, assembly GCA_964006375.1. NCBI lineage: Eukaryota > Metazoa > Arthropoda > Insecta > Coleoptera > Cleridae > Tillus > Tillus elongatus. The sequence goes on from OZ023262.1 coordinate 11,663,000, forward strand.
GACTCATACCACTATTTTTTGTGACTTGCCTTCTATACCCTCTTGTTGATCCTGTTTTTTTTTAGAGTGCACTTTTTGATGCCTACTTCAGATGTGCATCATATTCGTGTTGCCGTGTCTCTTTTTACACTGCATTTTGGGTTTCGCGTAGCTTAATGAAAAAATAATCGCATCGATCGCAAGTATCATTGTCAGGTGGTTTGAAAGATAGATTAAATTCTTTATTGAAAACATCAGCATATAACCACTTTGTGGCAATCTGAGCGTTTTTGACATTATTTTCTTCACACACTGCTTTATACAGTCTGTACATTTTGCAAATACCTCAGGTTTGGCAGGTGGTAGTGATAGTTCATTTACGTGATAGTAGAGGATTTTTTCACGTCCGAGGAGGTACCACCCCATACATCAAGGGACCGGTGAAGTCCCAAAGGACGTTTCCGGTTCTGGTGTATGAGTCGGTTTCCCTTATAAACATAAATGATGATGGCTCCTCCTTGTACAAAAGATACCGGAGAAAAAATACACCTCCATCCGGATCTCCGGGAGAGGTGTGTGCAGGGGGCGCCCGCATCAAGATTTAACATATCCTTCTCAAATATATGTGGCCTAAATTCTAACCTGAACTCTGTCCACCATTTCCTCCAGGCTAATACGCCCCAACTCCTCTTCCTTACCGAAACCCAAATCAGTGCCAAAACAGCCACTACTCACCTTAATTTCCCAGGGTATGAGCTCTTTACTTCCTTTAGATTGCATAAAGGCGTGTGCGCATACGTTCATAGCAATCTACCCTGCACCAGACTCCTCAATTTAGAAGCTGAACGAAAAAACATATTTTGGATGAAACTCTCTCAGGGCTGCAACTAAACTAATCTGTTGCATTTACCGGTCAACTTTGTCCAGCTCTTCGACTATCTTTCTGAAAAAACCGACCATCTGATTTCTGAATATCCTTCCTCCGAAGTCACTATTCTTGGTGACTTCGATGTCCATAATAAGGAATGGCTAGGATCTTCAAAAACCGATCCACAAGGGAGAGCAGCGGAGGCCCTTGCGGTCAGCAATTCTTTAGCCACTATGGTTCAGCAACCTATATACTTTCCTCGTATGCCAACACACAGCTCAAATCCCTTGGATCTCTTTCTACCATAAAACCTGAATGCTATCAGACATCAGTCACCGCCCCCCTTGTTCGCTCAGACCACGGCATGGTCACTGCTTCCTGCGCAATGCAACCCCAGGTCACAAAAGTCATCACACCCATGTATCGTTTGGCACTACGACTCCGCGAACTGGGACGAAATTCGCGATTACTTTTCAACATTTCCCTGGGCGTCTGTCTGTTTCTCTCATCCTGACCCCTCTGATATCTCATAAAACGTCACCTCAATTATCCAAGCTGACATGGACTTATTTATTCCACGTACACAGAAAACCTCTTCAGACACTCAAAAGCCCTGGTTCTATAAATCCTGTGACAAGGCCAGACTTGAAAAGTTCAAAGCTCACAAAACGCTTCTACACAATCCCAGTCAAGAAAACCGTCAAGCATTTAGCGACGGAAGAAAGCGCTCTGTCCTCATTCTTTCTGATACAAAAAAAAACTAGTTTAATAACCACATCAAAAACAAAATCCTCTCAAGCTCCAACGGAGCAAACCCTTCTGGACTCTTGCTAAATCTATTGGGAAGAATTTCTGCAAGAGCACGTTCCAACATATTGTTTCAGGGGATGAAATTGTTTCTACTGCCCTGGGCAAGGCTGAACTTTTTGCCTCGTTGTTCGCCGGCAATTCAACTCTCAACCCACCTCCAAATGTTCAACCACCAACAGTCCCCAATGTCGCGCATAAAATGACGGATATCACCTTCAAAACTAAAAAGGTACGAAATATGTTCTATTCTCTTAATACCAGGAAATCCTCTGGCTATGACGAGATCCCAGCAATTGTTCTCAAAAAATGCGCACCACAACTTGCTCCTGTCCTGACTCGTCTGTTTCAGAAATCTTACAATAGAGGCATATTCCCTAGTAACTGGAAAACTGCTCGAGTACAAGCCGTCCCCAAGAAAGAATCCAAAGCGCTTCTTAGCAACTACAGGCCTATTTCTCTCCTTTCAGTCGTCTCTAGAGTTATGAAAAAGTATATAAACACTGAGTTACTAAAATTTCTTGAAAAACACAGTCTAATCCACGACAGGCAGTATAGATTCCGTCAGCGCAGATCAACTGCCGACTTCCTTTCCTTTGTTACCCATTCTTGGAACAAGTCTATGGGACTACACAGTGAATCCCAGATTGTCACTCTAGACATATCCAAAGCATTCGACCAGGTCTGGCACGCAGCGCTGTTTAATAAACTACCGGCCTATGGCCTACCACCAAACTCTGTACCTGGATAGCAAATTTCGTCTCGAACCGGGGCATTTCTGTTGTCGTGGATGGCCACTCCTCTAAACTGTATCCAATTAATGTAGGAGTCCCTCAAGGTTCAGCTTTAGCCCCTACTTTGTTTCTTCTCCACATCAATGACCTCCTCTCTAGCACATCCAACCCAGTTTACAGTTACGCGGACGACAGCACCCCCCACTCAAATATACAATATTCTAAGCCGGTCTCTTTATCCTAATTAGATGAGGATCGCAGACTCATGGAGGGTTCTGTCTCTGTGGATCTCCAAAAAATATTAGACTGGGGAAGTAGAAATCTTGTACAATTCAACTCCACCAAATCTCAGTCTTGCTTTCTATCTCATAAGAGATACACGAGCCCTAGACCCATCACAATGAACAACCAAGTTATTCAAAGTAATGGGTCCTTTTCACGTGTTGGCATTTCTGTGGATCGAAATCTCAATTGGCACCAACATGTCACATCTATTGTAGAAGCGGCTGCTAAGAAATTCGGTTTCTTCTTCCGGGCTCGCAAATACTTTTCTGCTGCTGCTTCTACACTCGCTATCCTGGAATCCATTCAGAAGAGAGCTATACGTCTCATCAGCGACCCTACCCTCAGTCAAAGGCTGCCATCGCGTGCCCACTGACGTGCTGTTGGTGACCTCTCTCTCTTTAATAGATATTTGCACGGGCACTGTTCAGAGAAGCTTTCTTCCATAGTTCCTCCACCTGCTGGTGACCTAAAAATTTCCTGCCAAACCTTTCTCTAGAGTGATGTGATTCTTCGACGGGAAGTTTCATTATGTTATCACGGACACCCTGCCTTACAATCTCTGAGATTTAATCATGATCTTTGTGTCTACCTCATTCATTACAACTATACCGCGAGGTTCCTTTTTGTTTAAAGCGGTGGTCACAAATGTTTGTGAAATATTCAGGGTATTATCAACAAAGGTCTTGCAACCACGTTCCGTTTTTCCATCGATCTCGAAGGAATATTTCCTTGTGTGATTTCTGGCATCTTTTCTTGCTCCCGATCGATTCCTTTATCTAGATACCATGATAATTTTAACATAGGGTGCCACATACTGTCTCTTCTGGTTTTATATTGTGTGGACTCCGTCTGTTCGTCTTATGGTGTAGTGGTTTGTTGTGCGTTTCTAACCACTACACAACAACAAGAACAGACAGATTCCACACAACAACATACAGTGAGTTTACCATACATCAAAGGGGTCTTCGACAAAATCAGCCGAATTTTTAAAACCCACAATATCAAAACCATATTCACAACAGAGCAAAAACCGTGAAACCTGATAAAAACTCCCAAGGATACGTTCCCAAATAAATCCAACGGAGTTTACGAAATTCCTTGTTCCGACTGTTCCCGAACTTATGTAGGACAAACAAATAGACGCATCCACAATAGAATATATGAACACACCCTCGCAGTTAGAAAATGCGACCCCGCATCGGCGCTGGCCATGCATCGTTATCATACAGGACACAAAATAGATTTCGACAATGCCAAAACAATAGCCCCGGTTTACAACTTCAAAACCAGAATTATCCGCGAAGTTTAAATAATCGAGACGATGGTCTTCGTCTTCCGATTACTTGGAAACCTATTATAACTTCATTACAAACATACAGAAAGACAATAAATTATTGCCCCATTACCTGCCTTAACAAATAGCTGCAATCCTCTTACTCTTCCAAGTACCGTGACGAAAACCCCTGACTTAATAGACCGTGACCCGACTAATTACACTGATAACGAAGGAGGTAGACGAAGCGGTACATACAAGACTTGCAACGAACTGCCAGATCTCTCCTAGGCCTAGGGCTGAACACACTGAAACCTTGGGGACGATCCCCGGAAGCAGATTCGGAGAGTAGAAATTGAGGCCCTGTAATCGAGCTACAACAACCCAACCCACCTTTGTGCACCACTCTAAGGAGTATGCGGATTGAGGCATTAGAGTTCATGACCTTACATATTTTCCTGGCCTCTTGAAAATGGCTCCAAAACGTCGGGTTTTAATAAATTCTGGACGCGGTTCAACCCGAGAACCAAGTATGTCTCACTTTAAAGACCGCGGAAATCTTTCCGAATATTAATATGTATGAATATATATATATATATATATATATATATATATATATATATATATATATATATATATATATATATATATATATATATATATATATATATATTGTAATATTGCACTACACTGTAATCACTTTTAAATATACACTTTATTGGTTTGCATGGACTGCAGTTTCGAACCGTCCCGGTTCATCATCAGTACGCTACTGACTGTTATCGCTCCTGTATGATCTACGTCTGAGATTTTACGTGGCGCCTGCGCCGTGAGCTTCTATTGGACGGTTTACTGTTCTCTGATTGGTTGTGCCTTCGGACTGTGTCGTGTGTATCGGTCTCCTTTCTTAATCACTGTGGTTTGATAATGTGTCTGTTTGTATGGTCTTTATTAAGTTTTGTTTAAATGTTTGTATTTGGATTTGTTCTGACATGAATTATTGTTGAATGTAGTATTGTTCCAAGATTTCCTTTGTTTTTTCCATAACGACGAACGAGAAAAGGAGTACATCACAATACAAATAGCAGAAAGAAATGCATACGACAGGAAAACAATAGAAAAGCTAGTAAAACAAATCAAAAACAAACAAATCAACAAAACCGAAAACAAAACACCAGAAAGAAACAAAATACACAACATTCACTTATAACCACCACATCAAAAAAATAACATAAATACTCAAACAATATGACTTACAAATGAGCTACAAAACTAATAACAAAATAATAAAGGAAATAAATAAAAAACAAGAACACAACCCACATGAATTAAACGGAATATATTAAATAGAATGTAACACATGCAATATAAAATATATAGGAATGACAAAAAAATCAATAGAAACAAGATTCAAGGAACATATAACAGCATTAGATAAAATTCACATACCTAGCTACAAATCAAACGTAGCTACACACATTCACAACACAAAACACCAGAACCAGGCATCACCCAATTACAACTAATGAAACGTGTTAAAGACCACAAAAAATGGAAATCTGGGAACAATAATACATTCAACAAACAAACAATAAGAAACAACTAATGCCAAAACAAATCCAAATACAAACATTAAAACAATACTTAATAAAGGCCATACAAATAGACACATTATCAAACCACAGTGATCAAGACAGGAGACCGATACACACGACACAGTCCGAAGGCACAACCAATCAGAGAACAGTAAACCGACCAATAGAAGCTCACGGCGCAGGCTCCACGTACAATCTCAGACGTAGACCACACAGGAGCGATAACAGTCAGTAGCGTGCTGATGATGAACCGGGACGGTTCGAAACTGCAGTCCACGCAAACCAATAAGAAATCACAAACGTACAGCAAACAAATAAAGTATATATATATATATATATATATATATATATATATATATATATATATATATATATATAATGTGCGTGTGTGTATGTATTACACCAATAACTCAATAAATAATTGGCCAATTTTGATGATATCTTGCAGGTACCTTTGTTTTGTGAGTGGCTTGGCCATGTTCGTTAGCCAGAAAATCGGACCAGGTTTTCTGGGAAAACTTTGAGTTTTCTTTCGGAAATTCAAACTATATACCAACATTAAAATCTCTATGTCACAATATATATATATATATATATATATATATATATATATATATATATATATATATATATATATATATATATAAGCATTTAATAAAATAATATTGGGTGCCAGATTATTTCTATGAAAATTCACTACCATAACGTACTTGCTGCGTTCAGACTTTTATGGAATTTTCTTTAAAAAATTCACTAATGAGGAGATCCCAACTTTTGAATTTTGAAAAAATTTCTTCAAATGAGCGCTATTTAGGACCCCTGGAACCGAAATCCGTGGTCGATTTCAGACTTTATATGTATATATATATATATATATATATATATATATATATATATATATATATATATATATATATATATATATATATATATATATATATATATATATATATATATATATATATATATATATATATATATTTATTTATTTATTTATTTATTTATGTGTCACACCTATGACTAAAAAAATAATGGACCGTTTTGATAAAACTTCCTTTCGCAAGTGGCTTGGATAAGTTCGTTAGCTAGGAAAATCCGCCGAGGTTTTCCCAGAAAATTTTGTTTACTTTCGAAAAAAATCGAAAAAAAAAATTATATCTCCGGAATTAACAAAGTAAGGGCAACCAAATTTCATACGCGCGTTTACATTATTATATGTAACTTACCTACCAAAATTAGCGCTGTAGGTTGAAGGACAAAAAAGTTACAGGCATTTAAAAAAAGGAGGTTTCCTCAAAACGTCAAAGTCGCGATTTTAAACGTCAAAATTGGTAATATTTAGGCAATGAACCTGAAACTAATATGAGCTATGGAAGGAAAATGTCTCAAGAAGAATATTTTACAAAGCCCGAAGTCTTAGTTTCAATCGTCATTGTCCTTCATTTTACTAAAATATTCCCAGAAAATTCATTTCAAATAGACCCTTTCTCTGATGATTTGGCAGTAGTGTTGGCCATAGAGTTTATCGGTTAATGGTATCATTTTTGTCGAATTTTCGTAAAAAATCATTAAAGTTCAATATATCCGTTATTATGCACGATACGAAAAAAAGTGTATACATTAATTATAGGGTTTCTTGAGCTACATCTTAAAAAACTATTTCTACAATTACAGGGTGGCCCATAAATCGTTGGTGCTTCAAGTTTTCTTTTTTAGTGAATTTTCTTTAAAAAATTCACCAATGGGGAGATCCGTGTTTATATAAATATATATATATATATATATATATATATATATATATATATATATATATATATATATATATATATATATATATATATATATATATATATATATATCGTACCGATAACTCAAACAATAATGGACCGATCTTGATCAAATTTGGCGAGTATCTTCCTTTTGCAAGTGGCTTGGATAAGTTCGTTGGCCAGGAAAATCGGACCAGGCTTTCGTGGAAAATTTTTGTTTTCTTTCTAAAAAAATTTATATCTCCGGAAATAGTGAGGGTAACCAAATTTGGTACGCGTATTTGTATTATAAAGAGTAAACCATGTACCAAAATTTAGGTTTTTAGGTTTAAGGACAAAAAGTTACGTGCAGCTAAAGAAACAAATTTTGTAGTTTTCCTCAAAACGTCAAACTCGCAATTAAAAACGTTAAAATTGGCAACGCTTAGGCAAAGAACATGACTCAAATATGGATTGTGAAAAGAAAATGTTGCAAGAAGAGTGTTCTGCGAACCCTTAAGTTTCAAATTCAACCGTCATTGACCTTCATTTTACTAAAATATTTACAGAAAATTCATTTCATGCTTTGGCTGTCGGTTTAGTGAAGTTTATGGTTTAACGGTCTATAATTTTTAGCTAATTTTCGTAGAACAAAATCGTTACTGCATTTTAGCATTTTTTATCGAAATATGATGCATGTTTGTAAGAAATAAATCTGGACGCAGTAACTGCCTTTTGGTAGCGAATTTTCATTAAATCCTTCACATTTCAATAACTCAATTTGCTATTAACGTAAGTTTTGTTGTTTAGGAAACCAACAGTTAACTTTATTTTCGGAAAATTTTTGTATGAACGCAGCAATGGCGTTTTGGTAGAGAATTTTCATTAAATGTTTCAAATTTCAATAACTCAATTTGCTATTAGCCTAAAGTTCATTGGCTAGGAGACCAGTTTTCTCAGAAACATTTAAAGTTTATTTTCGGAACAGTTTTGTACATTTTCAAATAATTATTTTGATAAAATATGGTACATTGTTCCTACTATATAGGTTATACCGGTAATATATTTATAATTAAAAACATTTTTATGAAAATTCACTTCCATAACGCACTTGTTGCGTCTAGAGTTTTTTTAAACATTGATTTTCACACAATTTTAATGTAACGTGTAACCAAAACGCTTATCTTCTTTTAAATAAAAATTTAGTTGGTACCGCAAAAACATTGCTCTAAAGAAAGCTCTAGCCAAATACATATTTAATTATCTAAAAGGATGTGTATTGTGAGTAAATACGAAATAATATTCTGTAAAACTAAGTGAATATAGCATCGCCAGAAAGGCCGGTAGTCCGCAATAGACTCCTTAAGAAGAAGTTTTAATAAACCGGATAAGGAATGATTCATGAGGCGATGTAGAACGAAACGGGGGTGATATTTTAGCAGAGCTATCTAGGATTGCGCGAAGAGTTTACACTCTAGCAAAGCACTTTCATGGCTCTTATTTTAATTTAATAACTCCAAATGTAATGTTCTCCCGCTTAAGATTTATCAGTATTATAGTCTACAGTACACGCTCCCTGTTTTGTACAGCCAAATAGCTTTCAATTTAACAAAATCGGACTATTTTCTTGTTTACGAGGCATATCTCATCGCAAGCTCCAGAAGAATGATGTATATAGGGCCTATGTAATTTTTAATGAATTTTGGTTGGAAAAATTCACTACTAAGGAGATCTCGATTTTTAAATTTAAAAAAAATATATTTAAATGAGTGCGAACTAGGCCCCCTAGAACACATTTTCAGGGTCAGTTTCAATTTTTACATGTTACATAAAACTTACTAATACTCACTGACTGACTTACTGCCAGTGTTTTTTTTTTTTGATGCAGGAGGGGGAAATGCTCATGCAGACCCCATTCACGGCCCCGTAGGTTCCGTGGGATATCGAGGTACTGTGAGACTGTACTCACTAAAACCCCCTCCCTGGGAGTACCGGACCTTAGTCCATACCTCCGTCGGAAAGAATTACACACAATGACATTTTTGGGTATGAATGTTTCCATTCTGTTTTTGCCGCGGGGGCGTTTAGCGGGTAAGTATAAGCTTTGGACGCTTATGCTTGTGTGGAAGTTGCTCGTCGTAGTCGGTGGCACTACGGAGAATAGCATTTGGGTGAGAAGCGTCTTTTGCGAACTGAGTTGTGGATAGTTGAGTTATAAACTCAAGTATCGAAGGCATTTACAGATCAGAGTGAATCTGACTGTGAATTTTGTTCTGGATGATTTGAAGGGTCTTGATGTGTGTTGCGGCCGCGGTGGCCCATGCAGGTAATGCATAGGTCAAGGCTGGCCGGATAACGACTTTGTACATGAGCAACTTATTGTTCATGGACAATTTGGAATTTCTATTTAGAAGTGGGAACAGCTTCGAGATGAATATCGAGGCTTTCTTTCGAGCGTGATCGACATGGGGGCACCATGTTAAGTGTTTGTCGAGGAAAACCCCGAGGTATTTGGCGGAATCTTGCCAGGGGATTAAACGGTTGTCTAATGAAACGTGTTCGTGAGGTGTGTGTCTCCTCTTGGAAAATAGGACAGCTGAACATTTATCGAGGTTTATGGCTAGAAGAGATTTCCTATACCATGATTGCAGCTCGACTACGGCGGTCTGAAGTCGTTCGGTTATTATCCTCGGCTGAGTGGAGCTGCTGAGGATGGTAGTGTCGTCTGCGTACAGTGCGTATGTCACGTTTAGTGGGGCTGTCGGAATGTCTGTGACAAATATATTGTACAGCAGAGGGGAGATAGCAGAACCCTTCGGGAGACCAGCCGTGGCTGGGTACGTTCTAGATCTGGCTCCAAGGTGTTTGACCTGGTACTTCCTCTGTTGCAGGTATGACCTGATTAGCAGAATCAGAGGGAGAGGATAATTAAATGATAGAAGTTTGTTTAGGGGGCCCGCATGCCAAACCCTATCGAAAGCTTGAGGAATGTCAAGAAATATTGCACCAGTTGACTTGTTGATGTTAAATCCTTTGGTGATGTTTTCCACCACACGAAGGACTTGGTCAGTGGTGGAGTGCTGGTGTCTGAAGCCGAATTGCTCATCAGGGAGGATATGATTTTCTGAGGTGAAAGAAGCTAGCCTTTTCTGAATCAGTTTTTCGGCGATTTTGCCGATGACTGGTAGCAGGCTAATGGGTCTGTAGTTCTGAGGGAACAGCGGATCTTTGCTGGGTTTCGGGATGTTGATAATGTCGGCAAGTTTCCACATGGAAGGAAAATGTTGAAATCGCAGCATGCCATTCATAATCGTAACTATGAATACCACGGCTTTGCGGGGGAGGTTTTTTAGGGCTACGTTGGAGATTCCATCGTATCCCGGAGCCTTGCTATTTTTTAATGCTTTGATTATTTGGGAAACTTCTTCGAAAGTTGTGGGCGTGATAGTTGTGTCTGGGGTGGCGCGAAGCGCACTCCTGACATAGCGGTGCGTTCTTGCTACGTGCGTCAGATCAACGTTGTTATAATTCGGGCTGAATTGCAACTCCAGATGATCTGCGAATGCAGTAGCTTTCTCCGCATCCGTGTATACGACACTGTTACGGCCGTGAAGCGGGGATATCGGAAGTTTTTGGGAGCGAAGGGCTTTCGCCATTTGCCAGATGGAATTGTCTTGGGTAGACAGGGTTTGCAGGCGCTCTTCCCAACGATTGTTGCGGAGTTCTTGTAGGGCGGATCGTACTTGTTTGATGAGTCTGTTAGCGTCTCGTTTGTCGGTGGGGTTTCCGGTGCGTTGAGCCAGTCTACGCACGCGGTTCTTTTCGAGTATCATTTCCCTGATACTGGACGGAAAAGACTGCCGGTGTACAGTGGAAGCGGGCTTATATAGAGGGCTGTTATCAGCTTGAAAGTTTATCGCTTCAGCTACTACCGGGCTTGTTGTGCAGTGAGAGCTATGTCTTGAGTCTCACGTTTATTACAGTAAGACATATAGTTCAAAAGTCTGGACGCAGCAAGTGCGTTATGCAAGTGAATTTTCATAAAATGTTTCTAATAGCAAATATGTCTCTTGAATGCAAGCAGGCATCAATTTGGTCACCGCTATATCCTATATAATAGAAACAATGTACCATATTTCATCAAAATAACTTGCTTGAGAATGTACAAAAATTTTCCGAAAATAAACTTTAAATGTTTCCGAGAAAACTCGTTTCCTAGCCGACGAACCTTAGGTTAATAGCAAATTGAGTTATTGAATTTTGAAGCATTTAATGAAAATTCGCTACCAAAATGCACTTACTGCGTCTCGATTTTTTTTACAAACATGCATCATATTTCGATGAAAATTGCAAAAATGCAATAAGGAATGTTCAAAAAAAATTGTAGGTATCACCAACGACTTATGGGCCACCTGTAATTGTCAAAATATTTTATAAGATGCAGCTCAAGACACCCTATAAGTAATGTATTGTTACCAATCTTCTGTTCTGCTGTAATATCCTAATAAAAAATAATAACAAAACGATCTAAAAATTAAGTTAATGTGAATCTTGAATAAACAGCAGGCAAAGCTTATGCTCCGGCTATCTCAGGGTGGTTCGGGTTGAACGTTTTTCTTTCAACTTTGGTTGTATATTTACGGAAGGAGCATTAGTTCAATAAACAATTTATAAGGGCGCCAGCAGTCTTAGATGCCCGCAGTCGACTGCAAACTATAGATGGTCAGTGTTTATTTACGACACGGCTGAATTTTAAAAAAAAAATGATATAAATGTGCTAGGTAATGCTTGGCCTAAAAGTAATTGTTACAATAACATCAATGGAAGGATGAAAAGCAAGACGCATCAAGTTATAGGCACGTCCAACATACTAGCCTAAGCTCTAAATGAGGAGCAAAAAAATATTATAGGACCCGTAAAACATGTAATAAAACATTGACCAAAACAATTCACTTACTAAATTAAAGTATTAGTTTTTCTTTATTAGAAAATAATAAAATATATAATATACCTATATAAATATAAAAGCCTGGACGCAGCAAGTGCGTTATGATAGTGAATTTTCATAGAAATGATCTGGCATAAAATATTTTATTATAACTTTTTTTTCTTGTAACATAGAAATATAAATTTTGGTGTATAGTTTACTTTTTACATCGTAAACCTACCTACCAAATTTGGTTATCATAGATTTTTTATTTTTTAAGATAATTTTTTTTTTCAAATGAAAACTCAAAATTTTTCCGGAAAACCTCGTCCGATTTTTTTGACTAACAAACTTGTCAAAGCCATTTACAAAAGGAAGGTACATGCCAAATTTTATTAAAATCGGCTTATTACTTTTTGAGATAGGAATTTTTTTCGAATGAAAACTCACAATTTTCTCGGAAAACCTCGTCCAATTTTTCTGACTAACGAACTTATCCAAGCCATTTACAAAAGAAAGGTACATGCCAAATTTTATCAAAATCGGCCCATTATTTTTTGAGTTATCGGTGTGATATATATATATATATATATATATATATATATATATATATATATATATATATATATATATATATATATATATATATATATATATATATATATATATATATATATATATATATATATATATATATATATATATATATATATATATATATATAAACATATAAAAATTGAAACTGACCCCGGATATGGGTTCTAGAGCTTCTAGTTCGCGCTTATTTGCAAAAAATTTTTCAAAATTCAAAAGTCGGGATCTCTCTATTAGTGAATTTTTTCTACGAAAATTCACTAATACGTGCACAAATTAACATGTAAGTGTATAAATATTTAAATTACTGGGTAAAATTAAAATATAGACATTGTATGATAATATTTTGATAAGGTATCGATTTTTAAACCTGGTCAATTTAATACAAAGGTATTATATCTGATAGGTTAAGGGTGTATTGAGAATTATTAACTTCGGAAATTTGGAATATCAATAGTTATTATAATATTATGCTTTAAGGGTAAGCATCGAACAACATTATCTTTCCCGTAATTGGCTGCCAAGAACGTTCACAAAAATTATTACAGAGGAGCTAAAAAAAAATCGTATAGATTAAATAAACAATACTACCTAACATTTAATAAATTTTATGCTGAGGTTTATATTTAAGCCGTGACGTATCTCCGAATAGTCAACAGAATGGTGTGAAGTGTATTTAATTCATTAGCATAATAGTCCACAAAACGATTCTCATTACTCCTGCTAATCCCATTCAATTCCGGGACAACGTGGTCGATATAAAATTGGGAGGTACTTATCTTAGGAACCAATCCTGGACAGTGCCGGGGAGGCCACGGGATCCAAATAGCATCTGCTAGCCAATTGCTGGACGAGAAGATCTCTGGGCAGACGGTACTCACGCTAATACCTGGGAATGAATGGTTGGGGTAAAATCGCGTAACCTGCTGAGTGGTTTCATCCAACGTAACTCGAAATGAGGCAGATTTCGGAGCATTCCGGACAGAATACGGATTACTCCCACGATTACTCACTCAGAAGTAAACATAAAAAAGGGCCAACTCAAGCAAATCCTGTGGAAATGCAATGGCGGTCGTAAGGAATATGCGATAACAGAAAACTTAAACATTATAACTTACCAACTGCATAACATAACAGCCAGTCACAACAATTACCAATTACTATAAACTACAATGACTTTACACATAACCGTTGTCTAAAAAGACACAATAAAATACAACAGCTCACAATAAGATCTGCAAAAAATGGCAAACGGACAGTTCTCGTAAGAAAAACGGGAAAAGCAGCATAGAAAAAAAAAACGTTCGAAGTAGAGTTTCGAAGAGTGGGAGATGGAAACTCTAGATTCAAATATTCAAAAATACGCAAATTTACGATATGCAAAACTATAAACTTGACATGATGAACTCTGAATATATAACACATTCAAGTGTTACCTAAGTGGATAAAATGAAAGGCAGAAATTGCTTTTTAATGAACTGGACATTTTTGAAAAATATTCAGATCGACTCGTGGAGGTGGCAGTGGTCATATATTGCCAACACAAATATGTTAAAGAATCTATATTTTAAACATCTGAACCATCCAGTAAATATCCCAGCGGCGGGTATTGTTTCAACCTATCTAATTGTATGATTAATTTCAATTTTCCCGGCGCTTTGAGCACAGCATGTTATCGTTAAGCGATAATACGTGACTGCAGCAGCTGACAACTTCTAAGATTCTCTGTTAACCTTATGCGAATTCCATGTGTTCCTGAAAGTCAAATTTTTATTTATTTCCAGGAGCCGCTACTGCAAGTATATTTACGAACGGCAAATTCCTTATCTCCAGCTTATCTCCCATACGATACAGGCAAATAAATGTAAACAATAACACTAAAGCGTTAAGATGGTTCGCTATGTTATTCCTCAGTGTTTAGAATCGGTATTAGACCAAACTGTTGCCGTGTGTACATTAAAAATAAATATTTACCTGTGAAAGACGTACGCTATTATTCATAACATGGTAAGCACACAGTCAGATGTGGATGTGCCTGTTCAACATAATAAATACAACGTGCAAATTCGTTTGCCTTCATCTCGTCATTTTAACAATTATTGGGTGCACAATCTAAGTTAGGCATAAATTAGTATTCTCCAGGTAAGTCATCTATTGCCAATTCCTATAAACTGTTTATTAAAGCAAATGTGAAACTACGGAAACTTATATGTCAATAATTTAGTCAACCATATCTTTGCACCAATACAAAAATGAGCTCTGTATTTATTCGATATGCAAAAGAAATAAAGAAAAATTGTTGCCGCGATTTAAGGCCGTAACAGTATACAATTTTTTCTCGCATCTTGCATAATAACAAAATCCAAAGTCAGGATCCCATTATAATTTTTTTTTGTGAATATTCACTAAAATTGTGTAATTTATATTATTACACTGCCTTTCTGTTGTTATTTCAATTTAGATGACTTAGGGCGCTGTAAATGTATTGTTAAAAGAATTAAGGTACGGTAAATGCTTTCGTTAAATATTTCGTCAAGCCGCCGACACCGACTATTGAAACAAAAGCAAAACGCTGTAAGAGAGAAAATGTAGAAGGTAATGTAATAAATGGAAATATTTTGTGTATGTAGAAAGTCGTTACCGGGCTTTTAATGCTCAGTTAAGTTAATGAAATGTTACGCTCCTGAAGATTGTGGCCTCTCCAGGCATTTTAAGAGCCTCTCAGACATTTATGATTCCTCGGTGGTTGAAAGTTTTCATTCTTACATCCAAGAGATTGTTGCCTTTAAATGCCAGATGTAGCTTTTTATGTAATAGCTCAATTATAATGACGACATTAACATATTTTACTCTAGTCTGTACTAATTTTTATAACAAGTGGGCTTTCGTTGCTTGGGGGCTAAAAAATATCAAAGAGAAAATGAAAACACGTAGACCTCAAAAAAGATAATGCTTAATTATATGTGGTTTCTTTTGTTTGCTTGTTTTCTCCTGTAGGTTTTATTTCACTTTGAAATACCGCAATGTTTTTAATAGCCATTTTGTTTTAATTATAGGGGTAATTATGTAGAATGTTATTATTCTGAAGCAAATGAGCCTCCCTCAGGGCTAATCTTGACACAACAAATGTGAAAGTCGCCATTACGACATGTTTGTTTCACAAATGGACCAATAATAATAATAGCAATCTTTATTAGCCCAACAGGTGACACCGATTTACACAGCATTCTTGATAAGTAAGAAAATATAGATACCATATCCTAAACACAGATGATAGTGCTAAAAGGTAAGCCCATAAATAAAAAATCTCTGGACGCAGCAAGTGCGTTATAGTAGCGAATTTTCTTTAAAATATTTTCAATAGCAAATGTCTTTCTTTGATGAAAGCAGGCATCAAACTTGGTTGCCTATATAGTAGAAACAATGTACCATATTTCATCGAAATAAATTTATTGTTTGAAAATATATAAACATTTTTCACAAGTCTGGATGCACCAAATGTGTTATGGAAGTGAATTTCCATAAAAATCTGATTACCAGTATAGCCATGTGTAGTAGAAACAATGTACTATATTTTATCAAAATTACTTATGGTTTGAAAATATACAAAAATTTTCCGAAAATAAACTTAACTGTTGGTTTCCTAACCAATAAAGCTTACGTTAATAGCAAATTGAGTTATTGAAATTTGAAGGATTTAATGAAAATTTGGTAAATTTGCAGATTAGCTCCCGAACGCTTTTCAAAAAATTGTTTTCAGAAATATTACTAGGACCCCACCTGGATGCACAAACCACAAGAAAAATTTCTGGTTCACACCCCCTAAGGAAGTTACGGGACTGGGAGTGAATAGGGGTGCTGGGCGGGGTAGGTAGTAAAAAGGAAATATGACCAGAAAAAGCAAAGAAAACTGCTTAAAAGCTGTCTATTTGAAACCATATACCCATTAAACCCCGCCTACCCCGCACAGCACCCCTATTCGCCTCCAGGTCACGTAACTTCCTTGGGCGGTATGAACAAGAAGTTTTTCTTATGGTTTATGCAACGAGGGTGGTTGTATGCACACTAGGGGGGAAGGAAAATGCATACGACGAAGAAGAACCCCCCGCACCGCCCTCCCGCCGCCGCTTTGACCTGCGGTAGGGTTGGGGGCTTGGGGGTGGCTGCTTCGTCGTGGGGATTGTCCTTCCCCCTCGCGTGCGTACAACCACCCTCGTTGCATAAACCACAAAAAAAAATCCTGTTTATACCCGCCAAGGAAGTTACGGTACCTGGGGGAATAGGGGTGCTGTGCGGGGTAGGCAGGTTTTAAGGGGGATATTATGGCTTTAAGATGTGAAAAAGGCAACTTTCAAGCCCGTTTTATTCGCATTTTCTGCTTATATTTCCTTTTTACTATCTACCCCGCCCAGCACCCCTATTCACTCCTAGTCCCGTAACTTCCTTGGGGGGTGTGAACAAGAAATTTTTCTTGGGGTTTGTGGATCCAAGGAGGGCCCTAGGCAGGATTCTGAAAACAGTTTTTTAAAAAGCGTTCGGGAGCTAATCTGCAAATTTACCGAAAATTCACTACCAAAACGCACTTACTGCGTCCAGATTTTTTTTCTTATAAACGCATCATATTTCGATAAAAAATGCAAAAATGCATTAACAAATTTGTTCTACGAAAATTAGCTAAGAAAATTATAGACCGTTAAACCATAAACTTCACCAATTTCTTTCCAAGGTAAAAAAGAACAGAACAAGACTATACTCCAGACTGAATTTATTTAGTAAAAGCCCTACGCGTTTCGGCCCATATACCTAGCCATCTTCAGGGGCTTCCTTAAATATTACAAAAGGTGGTTGTGTCAGAAACAAAGTTTCTGATAGGTCGGCAAGTATCACACGATACAAGCAGTTACAAAATTATTTTGTAATGTTTCAGGAAGCCCACGAAGATGGCCAGTTATATGGGCCGAAACGCGTAGGGCTTTTACTAAATAAACTCAATCTGAAGTATAGCCTTGTTCTGTTCTTTTTTACCTTGGAATATGTCTAACCCAGACGTTGTGACGTTCAGAAATTAACTTCACTAAGCCTACAAATAAATATTCAAAAAAGCATCAACTTAACTAAACTGACAGCCAAAGTATCAGAGAAAGAGTCGATTTGAAATGAATATTCTGTAAATATTTTTAATAAAATGAAGGGCAATGACGGTTGAATCGGAAACTTAAGGGTTTGCAGAACACTCTTCTTGCAACATTTTCTTTTCACAATCGGTATTTGTTTCACATTCTTTGCCTAAACATTGCCAATTTTGACGTTTAAAATTGCGAGTTTGACGTTTTGAGGACTCCAAAATTTGTTATATATATATATATATATATATATATATATATATATATATATATATATATATATATATATATATATATATATATATATATATATATATAACTTCTTTGTCTTTAAAGCTAGAGAGCTAAATTTTTGTACAGAGTTCACTCTTTATAACACAAACACGCCTACCATTGCGTTGTTATTTCCGGAGATATGATTTTTTTTAGAAAGAAAACACAAAATTGTCCGGGAAAACCTGGTCTGATTTTCCTGGCTAACGAACTTATCCAAACCACTTGCAAAGAGAAGGTACCCACCAAATTTGCTCAAGATCGGTCCATTATTTTTTGAGTTGTCGGTCGGATATATATATATATATATATATATATATATATATATATATATATATATATATATATATATATATATAAAGACACAGATCTCCTCATTAGATATATTTTTAAATCGCTAAAAACACTGGTATGTGATAAGAAGAAACATATTCTATAAAAAAGCAAAAAAAAATCGGGACGCAGCAAGTGCGATCGATTTTAGAGATCCTAGTAAGCGCACAATTGAAGAATTCTTTCGAAAGTGTTACCACCAATACTTCTCTATTATCAAAAAAATCTTGCGTTCTAACTCCTGTTGAGCGAAATGCCCAAAACTCAATTTTCTAGGAAGGTAAAGAAATAAATTTTCCTATATCTGTAGATAGTGTGAACCTCTAAAAGAAACTTGTATTACAAATTTCATTAAAGTTATACAGAAGATTTCCAGAAGGAAACTTAATTCATATTTAGAAAAGTAAAGTATCTGACAAATTATAAACGTAGCAGTTATTTTTTTCTTATTAATCGCCAGTATAATTCGTTTCAGTCAACCTAATCAAACCGGCTTTTTCAATATCAACAAGAACAAAATTATGATTTCAAACTCAAAGGTGACAAACTTATTAAGGCATTTTAAACAAAAATGAGATCTTGTTCTAAACGTATGAAATCTGTGCACTATTGTTTCTCCAAGTGCCAAAATGAAACAATAAAAAAATATACATTCATCGAGCTGGATTCGATTGCATAACCTTCTGCTTAGGAAGCAAGCGCGGTACCCCCTGCGCTATCTAGGCACACGTCAACAAACGTTTTATTTGTGTGATACTGTAAATGGGTTTCATGCCCGGGATATTGTATTCAAAGTATACAGAATTAATTACAAAATTAGTAGAATTACCATTGAAACACATCTCACCGTTGATGTATGGTTTATACATTTATAAATTTATATAAATTCCATATGTCTAAAATAAAGGCTGATGATAAAAGTAAATAAAATTCGTTCAAAAAGGTCACATATATCGAAGTATTGGATATAATATCTGGATTAAAAAACACGTGTTCCTTGGATGGTTTCAATATAAATATGAAAATTTTAAAATGCATTAAATATGCTATAATAGTTCCACTCACAAAGTTGATTAAGATTTATTTATCTAGGAACATATTTCCGAATGCCTTGAAACTGTCTAGGGTCATCTCGGTTTTCAAAAAGGGAGATTGGGAGTTATTGGAAAATTACAGACCAATTTATATAATTCCATTTTTTTCCAAAATGTTTGAAGTTGTGTTGTACAACCAAATTACTTCATACCTAGAGGATAACAACTTACTGTCACACTCACAATTTGGTTTTAGGAAGAATCGATCTACATCTCTGGCAGTAAGTAGCTTGGTGGATGATGTTTGCATGGGCTTCGAAAGGGGTGAGCATACCTATGCACAGTTTCTCGACCTGTCTAAGGCATTTGACTGTGTCTCTCATAATATTTTAATAAACAAGCTTCAGTTATACGGCTTCGATACCGACAGTATCACTTTTTTAAAATCATACCTGGAAGACCGATCTCAGTTTGTGTCAGCTAATGGTAAAAAATCACCTACATTAGATCTAAAATACGGTGTGCCACAGGGATCGGTCCTTGGGCCTATTTTATTCTTGATATACATCAACGACCTACCAAAGTCAACTGACTTGGGTAATTTTGTTCTATTTGCTGATGATACGACTTTTGTTTTCATGGATCCAAACATCAATACGGTACACTCTACCATTAGCAGAATAAAAGATGTCTGTCAGGATTGGTTCTCGGCAAATCAGCTTAGCTTGAACAGCCTAAAATCAGAGTCTTTATTGTTTTCGTTAAGGCACAATGTCGTCATTGGCGCTAACACCGAGCCTGTGAGGTTCCTTGGAGTTATGGTCTACAGCAGGCTGATTTGGGACTCACATTGCATCTATGCATGTCAGAGGGCATCCCGTGGCATGTTTCTCCTGCGGAGTCTTTCGGCCCAAGTCTCCACTCCCATCTTAAAAAGTGCATACTATGGATGTGTGCATAGTATCTTAACTTATGCCATTCTGGTATAGGGGCACTCACCATAGTCTGAATTTTTTTTCGCAACCCAACGTAAGGCAATCCGAATCCTGGGCGGTTTGGGGTATAGAGATGACTGTCGTGGACACTTTAGAAGCTTTCAGATACTTACAATACTTTGCGTCTATATTTTGCAGTGTGTTTTATATGTTAAGTGCCACGAATCAGACTTCACTGGGCACAGTACCATTCACAGTCATCTTACGCGCGGTAAAGATAACTTCGCAGTCGATTTCACGCGCTTAAAAAGAACAAGGAACGGAACCAACCACTATTAGTACGGGATCCGGCTGCTAAATTAGTACATTAATAATCTAGATTATCAAGATTTATTTTTAAGTATTTTTACAACTAGGAGAAGTCACTTTTCATCAGGTGCCAATTAAAAATTACCCGCCAGTATTATTAATTAAAATATAATTAATTTACTTTTAGAGAAACATTTCGTTAACATCTTACGGAAATAAAACCTACACAACTTCACAACAGTGTATTTAAAATATCTGAAACGTCATAGTTGCTGCTGATTGCTTAACCGCTACCTCTACGCAGCCAGGTGTAAACAGGTATAATTTTATTAACACTTTTCGTTCTTAACGTACACTCATTTCATTTATACCACATTAAAGCTCATTTTTTTCTGTAGTTAATGATATAAAGGTGCCTATATAAAAAAAACGCAAAACAAAGTTTCCTACCCTAAAAGATGCTAGGTATGAAAAATAAAGTGACAGAGAGTGATCGCGCGATTCTACTTGTTAGACAAGGATGCTCAATGCCAGCTGAACGTATTTTTTGAGCTATTGCGCATGCTCCGATAAATAGGGTTCTCAACCAACGATCTAAGAAGTAATAAAAAGCCTGGACGCAGCAAGTGCGTTATGGTAGTGAATTTTCATAGAAATGATCTGGCACAAAATATTTTATTATAACTTTTTTTTCTTGTAACATAGAAATCTAAATTTTGGTGTATAGTTTACTTTTTATATCGTAAACCTACCTACCAAATTTGGTTATCATAGATTTCTTATTTTTTAAGATAAAAATTTTTTTCAAATTAAAACTCAAAATTTTTCCGGAAAACCTCGTCCGATTTTTGTGATTAACAAACTTGTCAAAGTCATTTACAAAAGGAAGGTACATGCCAAATTTTATCAAAATCGGCTTATTATTCTTTGAGATAAAAAATTTTTTCAAATGAAAACTCAAAATTTTCCCGGAAAACCTTGTCAGATTTTCTTGACTAACAAACTTGTCAAAGCCATTTACAAAAGAAAGGTACCTGCCAAATTTTATTAAAATCGGCTTATTACTTTTTGAGATAAGAATTTTTTTCGAATGAAAACTCAAAATTTTCCTGGAAAACCTCGTCCGATTTTCTTGACTAACAAACTTGTCAAAGCCATTTACAAAAGAAAGGTACATGCCAAATTTTATTAAAATCGGCTTATTACTTTTTGAGATAAGAATTTTTTTCGAATGAAAACTCAAAATTTTCCCGGAAAACCTCGTCCGATTTTCCTGGCTAACGAATTTATCCAAGCCATTTACAAAAGAAAGGTACATGCCAAATTTTATCAAAATCAGCCTATTATTTTTTGAGTTATAGGTGTGATACATATATATATATATATATATATATATATATATATATATATATATATATATATATATATATATATATATATATATATATATATATATAAACATATAAAAATTGAAACTAACCCCGGATATGGGTTCTAGGGGTCCTAGATCGCGCTCATTTGAAGAAATTTTTTCAAAATTCAAAAGTCGAGATCTCCTCATTAGTGAATTTTTTTAAGAAAATTCACTAAAATGACTGGACGTTCAGCTGGCATTGAGCATCCTTGTCTAACAAGTAGCGTCGTGCGATCACTCTCTGTCACTTTATTTTTCATACCTAGCATCTTTTAGGGTAGGAAACTTTGATTTGCGGTTTTTTTATATAGGCACCTTTATATCATTATCTACAGAAAAAAATGAGCTTTAATGTGGTATAAATGAAATGAGTGTACGTTAAGAACGAAAAGTGTTAATAAAATTATACCTGTTTACACCTGGCTGCGTAGAGGTAGCGGTTAAGCAATCAGCAGCAACTATGACGTTTCAGATATTTTAAATACACTGTTGTGAAGTTGTGTAGGTTTTATTTCCGTAAGATGTTAACGAAATGTTTCTCTAAAAGTAAATTAATTATATTTTAATTAATAATACTGGCGGGTAATTTTTAATTGGCACCTGATGAAAAGTGACTTCTCCTAGTTGTAAAAATACTTAAAAATTAAATCTTGATAATCTAGATTATTAATGTACTAATTTAGCAGCCGGATCTTAGACTATATGGAATGAAATTTTATAACAAACTCCCTCATGATATAATAAATTTACATGACAACAAATTCAAGTCTGCCATTAAGAACATTTTGTTAAGCGATGCTTTTTATTCATTTGATGAATATTTTGCTTATCGCATAAAATAACCGATCCCGCGCCATGCATGGATATTGTTGTATCGCGGGACTTTTGTTGACAGGTTTTAATTGTGTGTGCTGCTGATTTGTATGTATATTTGTGAATAAGATGTATGTTATCACTTTTGTGATTTCGTTTGTACGCATAAGTACATGACCTGTGTAATGCACCACTGTTCAAAGACACCAATAAACAAATATTTTTATTATTATTATTATACGTGCTATATGAATCAAACTACGCGTGGCAGTTAACTACTCTGCCTGTCAGACATTGGACTTTAACCCAAAAGTCGTCTCAACGCCTGTCTTTGGGATTTTATTTTAAATTTGGAAAAAACTCTAAATGTTGTGTAGCAAATTACTTAAAATTTGCAAAATAGGTTTATTTGCACTATTTCTAGCCACGTGTAAAATATTTTTGGGAGAAAAAAATGCCTGTTATAGTTGATAATCGAACTCTTCCGCGGTCTTAACGCAAGGAAGATATGTGTCAAGTTTCGTTCAAATCGGTTGAAAATTTTTTGAGTTTTCGCTCGGACACACACACACACACACACACACACACACACACACACACACACACACACACACACATATATATATATATATATATATATATATATATATATATATATATATATATATATATATATATATATATATATATATATATATATATATATATATATATATATCAACATGAAAAAATTTTAATGGACTTTGGTTTTGAATTCTACGGACCCAAATTCGCGCTCATCTGAAGAAATTTTTTCAAAAGCTTTTCATTGTGACGTCTCTATTAGCGAATTTTTCCTAATGAAAATTGGCTAAAACTTCTTTCTGTACTAGTCGAATAATTCAACTAGTGGGCTAGTTGAATAGTCAACTAGCCGAATGGTATCGGACAAGCTGTTTATTCAAATAACGACTAACTTGCCATTCGACTAGACCACTACTAGAAATATATTATTCTCCTTGTACTAACTGTGGCTAGCAATGATTTGTAGGTCTGCCAATAAATATGTGTCAAATCTTCTATCGATGCTCTGTGTAATTTGAATAATAATGGACTATCTTTTGAGAGTAGGTCAAGAACGAATTAAAAAGCCATCTCTTCTCTTCGGTATTTAAGCGACGCCTTCCCACATTCATTAATTTTATTTATAACAGACGAAATTAATTAGTTATAACTGTAACTGTTCAACCTAAACCTAAGAACTATCAATAACGCTATACTTTACCCAGAATGGTTCTGGTTATCCCTCTGAAGAGGGAACGACAAGTGATTAAATGCGAGCTACGATGTCATGAAGGTAAGATCACAAAGTGTTATTTTTACTTTTTCTGTGAGCGCGCATGTAAGGGGACGTGTAATCCTGAAATGTTCCCGGAAAAAAGAAGTAGACAGGAGCTAAGATAACACTAATCAATCTTACCTTAGCCTTCTCGTGTCTTCAGGCCCGTTGGTCTGACTCTTCCAGCTCTGATAATGGCTTCTGAATGGGCTACCTTGCGACAGAGCACTGGCAACTAGCGCCTCATCTTACCGCCCTTAACACTCTGATCCTGATCGACATCATTCAATTCCAACTAATTCAATTTACCAGCGCTGACCCTCGACATCCACACATCTACAAGTAGTTAGCGGTTATTTCAGAGGTACGTCGTTACAACGAGTCTTTATTGCTTTCTTTTAATATTCATTGTCTAACTTTTGATATATCTTATTTTTTAGTGAATTTTCTTTAAAAAAATTCACTAATGAGGAGATTCCGACTTTTGAATTTTGAAAAAAATTCTTCAAATGAGCGTTAATTAAGCCCCCCAGAACACATATCTGTGGTCAGTTTCAATTTTTATATGTTTATATATATATATATATATATATATATATATATATATATATATATATATATATATATATATATATATATATATATATATATATATATATATATATATAATAACGTATTCCAATTTTATTGGAATCTTTTAAAAAAGGTTTTATTTAAGATATAAACAGACAGGCAAACTACATTCAATAACTAATTACTTATAATAATATAAATGCTCTGAATTTTACAAGTGTTGTATAAATTGCAGGAGCGAATGAAGATTACAGTGAACACGTCTAATGTTTCCGTAATAATGATTATAACGTCTCTAGCAAGATCACACACTCCGTGCTGGGTAGAAACACTATCACATGCGAAGTAACTTAATATGCTGAGTAAGCTGTTCATTGCACTTTCCTTATGATGACTGGTTGAGATCGACTAGGCCAAAGGGTTTCGTTCTAACTTAACTCCTCCATCATCAGATACAAGAACGCCCTCGTTCTTTCGATTATGTTTGATTTTTGGTAAACTGCTTCTTCTTCTGTAACCTATTATTGCTATTATCACAAGAAACAAAATAATAAAGATGGTTATTCCTATATGGGTGCTGTGTATCAGTGGGTGTATACGGGTAGAGTGAATCTTCTGAAGATGTTGTTCTAGCTTGACGTTGTCCTTGAGATGTATTGGTCTATATTGGATCGTCGCTATTGATTTATCGAGGGGAATCAATGTTTCTTGTTCCCAGGTTATATTTTGATGGGTGTCTTCATAGGTATTTCCATTGATTATTATTCTGCATTCGGCTACGGCAGTTAGCACGCTGGTTTCTTTTAAACGATGTCTTTTCAAACTTTGTGGGCACTGTTCTGTGAACTCTTGAGGTTGGTTGGTTATTGCCAGGACGTTGCCATTGTAGAGCTGCACTGAGTATGAAAATTGGTTGATTACTTTGGCAAGGGTGCAGTTCTTGAGCTGGTTCAGGAAACAGTCTTCTTCGAAGAATTCATCTTTGCATATTATAGCTTCTTCAATTCTAGGGCAGTGTTCTTTGGTCCACAAGTTCTTATCGGGAGTCTCTAAGTAATAAGAGCTTGGAGGTACAAGAAGGGTATTTTGGTAAGGGACAGGTATAATGTGGTAATAGGAGCCAGAGGTCGGATGTAAAATCGGGATTTTTAATTGACATACAATAGTGTCCCTAAATGCAATTAAATTAAGTTGAGTAAATTCTAAAATTTTAAATATGTGATTGCGGTCAAAGCTTATCAGTTCAGCATTGCTATAGATTAGTTTTAAATGGTCACTTATGTGGGTTAAATCACGAGAAGTGAAAATCTCTATATTAGTAAGGCCATTAAAAGCAAGACTAATTGTTCTCTGAAGGATTTTTATGTGCTCTAAAAGATTATCGTTTAGAGATTTTTGGAAGCTGTATAAACCTATCTGATGTTGAAACTCCTTAAGCTCTTTAAAAGATTGTTTAATGAGATCAAGGTTTTTATTGATCACGTCTTGTTCATGTTCAAATCTATCAGTTATTAGAGAAGCAAAAGATACCAAGTCGGAAACTTGTGACATAAGTCCATTTTGATTTGAAAATAACAAATCTAAATTTTTGTTAATTTCTTTGAGATCGTCCTGATCGAGATTACCTGTTATTGTTTTGATCACAGATCCTAGACCGTTAATTAGACCTCTTTTGTTACGAGAGTGAGTTAATTTAGAAAGTTCATTTTCGATATCGTTTATTTGCTTATTGATTATTTGTTGATAGGGGTAAGAATGTTTACTAAGCAATTCTCTATTTCTGATACAATTTTGATAATTTTCTTCCAATAAAGTAAGGTTGAAATAAAAATAGATTCGATGAAAATGATTGATTATTTTAGCGACACCTATCGGGTCTTTAAAATATCCATTAGTTTTAGCGGGATGAATTTGAAGGGCCGGGATCGGACGTACCAGGAGCGCTAGTATCGTTCTGAAACACAAATTTTTTCCTTACTCGTTTTACATTACTAACGTGTGCTTGTTTCTTTCTGCTAAGGGGTAGACTAATTTTTATACCCTTTTGTTTTACATTTTTGTGAATTTTGTAAGGGGAATCTAGTTTTTTCACTCGAGGAGTTTTTATAGCTAGTTTTTCTTCATTTATAATGGGTACATTTTCTCGCGCTTTATTTAATTTTTCTAAATTTTTGCTTAATTTTTCTTTAGTTTTCTTATATATCTGATCATAAAAGGGGATGATTTCTTTAAGTCTTTTGGAATTATATTCCTCATAAACTGTAGCTGTGGGATCTATAGGATCTAATTTATCAAAGGGTCCATATAGGAGGTGAAAAGGTGTATAGCCTGTTGTGGAGTGTATTGATTGATTATAAATTATAAGTGCGGTAGTTACTAGTTCTAAAATATCTTCTTTAGGATTATCTATTAATAAACATCTTACTTTCTCGATGAGTGTTGAGTGAAATCTCTCAATGGGTGAATTTGAATTTGGATTCTGAGGGGACGTAACGTGTAGTTGTATTTTAAAGGTCTTTAGGTATTCTTTTAGTACATTATTATCGAATTCCTTACCGGGGTCGCAAACTACCCTTAAAGCGTAATTATGATGCGTAAAATAGTGTCTTAACTTTTTAACTATAGTAAGACCGGTTCCGTCTTTTATAAAATATGCTTGGGCATATTTGCTAAAAAGATCAATAATCGTAAGGAACTTATAATTATTAAAAGAAAAGGTATCAATATGTATGACCTCAAAGGGTCTTTTCGCAACCAAAGGGCCTTGGAAAGGAACCTTATATGGATTTCGTTCGTATTTACCTTTTAAACAAGTTTCACATTTGTTAATAATATCGTTTATGTGATCTTTCATCTTGGGCCAATAATATTCGTTTCTGAAATGATTAAACGTTTCGTTAACGCCATTATGATTCGACTTATGATAATCTATGATAAGCGCTTGTTGATCTAAATGGTTTTTTATGTCTTTAAGCATTTTATCACACCTTACTAATTTAATTGAGGAATTTAGATTGTTTCTTACGTAATTTATAGTTTCTAACATTAATTCTTCATTCAAAAAATAAAATGCAGTAAGAGCGTTGGGGTTAAGATATTCTTTCATAAAGCGTTCTATTTCCCGATGTTTTTGTTTCTGCAAAATATGAACAATCGTTCTTTCCTTAGTTTTAAATATCTGCTGTTTTTGTATAGAGTGTTTTTGACCATATTTGAAAATAACTTGGTGCGAGTAAACGTTAAGTGGTTTTTCTGTCAATGGTATAACACCTACAGGGTGTTCCTGAGAAGAGTGCACGGTAGCATCTGTTTCGGGATCTCTCGAAATGGGTAATTCTATGCCAAGACTTTGTAAATCTTCGTCGGTAAGTTCTTGCAAATCTTCGGCGTTATTTAGTAGTGACATAAGGTCTAAGGAGTCATCTTCAATAGCGTTAATTTCTTGAGTCGGAATTCGCGAAAGGGCATCGGCAACAACGTTGTCTTTTCCTTTTTTGTATTTAATATCATATTCGAATTCCTCTAGTTTAAAACGCCATTTTACTAGTCTAGAGTTCGGTTCTTTGATAGAGAAAAGCCAAACTAGGGGCTTGTGATCGGTTTCGATGCTGAATTTTCTGCCAAATAAATAAGGGCGAAAATGTTTGCAGGCTGTTACAATAGCAAGCAACTCTTTTTCGATGGTGGAATAATTTTTCTCTGCACTATTGAGAGCTCTGGAATAAAAAGCGATAGGCTTTTGTTCTTGGGACAAAACCGCTCCGATTGCTGTGTTGCTAGCATCGGTCGTTAAATAGAATTCTTTTTCAAAGTCAGGGTAAGCAAGAATAGGAGAGTTAGAAATTAATTCTTTTGCATGCTCGAAAGCTTGGATGTATAAGGGATCATCTATGTTCATAGGGGTGTCTTTCTTTAGGCGTTTAGTTAATATATGAACGATTTTTACGAAATTTTTTATAAATCTTCGGTAATATCCAATTAAACCTAAAAAGGATTTTATCTGCTTCTGATTTTTTGGAAGAGGGTAGTTCCGAATAGCCACAATTTTATTTGGATTCGGTCTTATCCCGTCCCGTGAAATCACATGTCCGAGAAAAGCTACCTCTTTACGCAAAAATTCACACTTATCAAGTTGTACTTTTAAATTTACTTCTCTTAGTTTTTGGAAAACTTGTTTTATGTGTATAAGATGTTCTTGGATGGACTTAGAGAAAATTACGATATCGTCCATGTAGACGAAACAAAATTTATGCAAGTATTCCCGGAAAATATTATCGATCATGCGTTCAAAACTGCTCGGCGCGTTCTTCAATCCGAACGGGACCCGAAGGTACTCATAATGCCCATTGTTAACGGTAAAGGCAGTTTTTTCAATACTCTCGGGTGTGAGTTCTATCTGATGGAACCCTTGAGCAAGATCAATAGTGCTAAAATATGTGCATTTTCCGAGATTGTCCAATATTTCCTCTATGCGTGGTAAAGGGTACTTGTCATCTATAGTATTGGCATTTAGTTTTCTATAGTCTATAACAAGTCTCCATTTGCGTTTACCGCTAGAATCGATTTTCTTGGGGATGATCCACACCGGAGCTGAATAGGGTGAGATGGAAGGGCGAATTATTTTATTATCTAAAAGTTTTTGAATTTGGGACTGAATCTCGTTTTTTAGATGAAAAGGATATCTATATGACTTTACATGAATGGGAGTTTCATCTCGTGTTCTTATATGATGTTTAACAGTGTGTGTAAACGTTAAATCCGAATTTTCGTTATAAAAAATGTCTTTATATTTTTTACATAAATGTAGTAGTTTTCCTTTTTCTTCATCATTAAGATGAGATGTTCTTATAAGGCTAGACAAATCGATATAAGTATCATCTTTGTTTTCTTTAGGTAACTGGGATTGTACGTCATAAGCTACAATTGGTTCGACTTCCATTGGCTCGTAAAAATTTATTGGAATTAACTTTGGAGTTTTTCTTTCTATAGGAACCGTACAAATACCATTACACGCTAAAGCAATTGAATTTTGGGTGCTAAAGTTTGACTCATTCATTTCGGGTAGCAGAACGGATCCATTCT
The DNA here is from genome assembly GCA_964006375.1 of Tillus elongatus. Classification (NCBI taxonomy): domain Eukaryota; kingdom Metazoa; phylum Arthropoda; class Insecta; order Coleoptera; family Cleridae; genus Tillus; species Tillus elongatus. The sequence continues at coordinate 11,693,017 of OZ023262.1, forward strand.
CTACATTTACCGGAATTCTAATAGTATCTCGACAAATTTGTTTAAATGGTTTAAAATTCGCGGGATTCAAGTCGAAAAAAAATGGTATTTCGATGTTATTGATTTTTAAAACTTGGTTTTCATAATCTAATTTTGCTTTTAATTCTCTAAATAATGAGGAACCTATTAAAGCATCAAATCTATTATGCCATTCGGCGACGCAGAATGTAATTTTGTTATTAATGCCAAATTCTTTTAAAATAGGGGAAATTAATCTATAATTACCTTGTACTGTACCAGCTATAGATTTTAATATAAATGGGTCATTAGTAAAATAATTTTTGCTAAAACATTCGGCAACATTAGGGTTAATAACACTGTTCGATGCCCCCGTATCCAGGAGAATTTTCATATTTAAAGATGGACACACTATAAATGGGAGTTTTGGGACACCTGATATATAATTTATATCTATAAATTCTGTTCTTCCGAGGCTTCTTTGAGAAAATCCTCATCTTGTAAATTATTGTCAAAATATTCTTGATCTGAAAATTGATTTTCGAAATCTGTATCGTCGGCATAATTTTCGTATGATTCGTTTTCAAAGGGTTCAGAAGGGCCTTCATGAAAATGAAGCTCTTCATGACCTAATGCTCTAGGAGATTTTTGTTGAAAATAATTATTTATTCTAGAGGGTCTTGAGGGAGGTCTAGTGTTTCTAGTAGATATCGACATAGGGGTTGGACCTTGTTGTGAAATATTTTGAGGCCTGTTATAGGTTATTGGTCTCTGATTACTTCCACTAGCTTTAGGATTTGGGTTAATTTGATTAACACGGGGTATTATGTTTTGTGGTTGTGTAAAATTGTGAGGGTTTCTTTGAAAAGGGTTATTATTAAAGTTTTGATTTTTATATGGGGTTCTAGTAGGGTTTGGAACATATTTATTAGATGATTGTGCTTTTTGTCTTAAAGAATTTAAAAAATTCGCTTGCATTTGCTCGTTATCATGTTTATGGCATTCTAGTAAAGCTGCTTCTAAAGAAGTTATATGTGCAAATCTTAAATAACTATGGTATGGCTCTATGATACCTGCTTTGAAAGTATTTAGTGCCAGATTCTCAAAATATTGCTTTTTATACAAAATAATTGCTGTAGGTAAATTCTGTAAATTGATATGCTCTACTAAAGACTGTAATTTAGTTTTAATTAAATTATGATAATCTATAAAAGAATGTGCTTTTTGCATGAAGCAAGTAGTCAAGTCGTTTAACAAAAGGTCTTCGGATCTAGCATCCGCAAACTGTGCCTTGAGACTTTCTTTAAGAGAGCTCCAGGACTGTTCAGGTAAACTAATTAGGACATCTCTAGCATCACCTGTAATTTTTGATTTTATAAATTCTAAAATCATTGAATTAATGTGTGAAGCATTAGGAGAACTGTCGTCTTGTCTATATGTTTCTATAAATAATTCGCATTGGTTTAAAAAATAATTTAAATGTTTCCTACCCCCTGTATAGGGTGGAACCATAACTGACGCTTGCACTATCTGCGTAAGTTCATTTTGTGAGTGAAGTAAATTGGTTTGGTTTGGTTGAGTCATTTTAAAATTAATAGGAGATCTATTTCTTTCAACCATAAAATAAAATAAAACACGGAAAAAATATTTTTCCCAATATGAGATTAGTTATAAAAATATTTTCAGCTATAATTTTTGAATTGATCACTTTAAATAATGATTATTCAATTAAGCAAGCTAAGAAATAAATTATATGTGTTTGACTGACTGTTAAAATTTCTTAAATAGTAATATTACAAAAGGACACAAGTAAATCAATCAAAAATTAAGGAAGGAGTACTTACAGGGATTTCAGCATACTGTCTGTACCAGTCTTCTTACTTCTGGACCACTTGTGATGCGAATGAGTGAGGTTCTTTTAATACCAGCAAATTATTGAAACAACCCGACGCTTAAATTGAACTTTTATGCGTTAATTAAGGCCGTCTGGTATCCGGGTAGCAGCGCCAATAACGTATTCCAATTTTATTGGAATCTTTTAAAAAAGGTTTTATTTAAGATATAAACAGACAGGCAAACTACATTCAATAACTAATTACTTATAATAATATAAATGCTCTGAATTTTACAAGTGTTGTATAAATTGCAGGAGCGAATGAAGATTACAGTGAACACGTCTAATGTTTCCGTAATAATGATTATAACGTCTCTAGCAAGATCACACACTCCGTGCTGGGTAGAAACACTATCACATGCGAAGTAACTTAATATGCTGAGTAAGCTGTTCATTGCACTTTCCTTATGATGACTGGTTGAGATCGACTAGGCCAAAGGGTTTCGTTCTAACTTAACTATATATATATATATATATATATATATATATATATATATATATATATATATATATATATATATATATATATATATATATATATGTATGTATATGTATCACACCGATAACTCAAAAAATAATTGGCTCATTTTGATTAAATTTGGTGGATAAATTCCTTTTGTAATGGCTTGGATATGTTCGTTATCCAGGAAAATATGCCCAGGTTTTCCCGGAAAATTTTGTGTTTTCTTTCAAAACAAAATTATATCTCCGGAATTAACAAAGTAAGGGCAGCCAAATTTGGTACGCGAGTTTATATCCTTATAGGTAAGTTACCCACCAAAATTTAGCTATGTAGGTCAAAAGACATTATAGGCATTTAAAGAAAAATAAATTGGGGTTTGCCTCAAAACGTCAAAGTTGCGATTTAAAACGTCAAAATCGGCAACATTTAGGCAAATAACTTGAATCTAATACGGGCTATGGAAATCAAATGTCTCAAGAAGAATGTTTTACAAACCCTAAAGTCTTAGTTTCAGCCGTCATTGTCCTTCATTTTACCAAAATGTTTCCAGAAAATTCATTTCAAATAGACCCTTTCTCTGATGGTTGGCAGTAGCCTTAGCTATAGAGTTTATCATTTAATGGTATATAATTTTTGTCGAATTTTCGTAAAAAATCAATAAAGCTCAATATATCCGTTATTATACAAGATATGAAAAAAATTTGTATATATTAATTATAGGGTGTCTTGAGCTACATCTTAAAAAATATTTCTACAATCACAGGCTGGCCCATAAGTCGTTGGTGATACAATTTTTTTTTAATCAAACACGCTTTATGTTATTGCATTTTTGCATTTTTCATCGAAGTATAATGCATGTTTGTAAGAAAAGAAATTCTGGATACAGCAAGTGCGTTATGGTGGCGAATTTTGATCAAATGCTTCATATTTGAATAGCCCAATTTGCTATTAACCTATAAGGTTGACCAAGAAACGAGTTTCTCCGGAAACACTTTAAGTTTACTACATACAGACTTAGAGACTACTTCTCTGGCTTCACTGTTGGTTTTCGTTGGTGAAGGACGTACCCAGCGCGTGAGCTAACTGGAGCAAGTGGCCCTACGAATTCTGGAAGTTCTAGGAAGTTCTTCAACGTTTCTGTGACTATAGTTTCGCTGCTTGACAACGAAAACCAACAGTGAAGCCAGAGAAGTAGTCTCCAAGTCTGTATGTAGTATGGACAAGTTTCACCAAGTAAGGGCAACAACAATCAATGGACTTTAAGTTTACTTTTGGAAATTTTTGTACATTTTCACACAATAAAGTTATTTTTATAAAACATGGCACATTGTTTTTACTATATAGGTTATACTGGTAACCAAAATTGTGGCCTGCTTTCTTAAAAAGAAAATACACATATTTGCAATAAAAACATTTTTATGAAAATTCACTACCATACCGCACTTGCTGCGTCCAGAGTTTCCTTCTTCTTCGTCTCGCTTTCTCTTTCACCTCGTTTACATAAATGCAAGCGTTTATAAAAGTAACTATCTCTTTCGCCCTTTTAGTGAATATTCTTTTAAAAAATCACTAATGAGGAGATCCCGACTCTTGAATTTTGAAAAAAATAGCAAGGGCAACCAAATTCGGTACGCCGGTTTCTGTAATAAAGAGTATCCTGTGTACCAAAATTCAGATGTCTATCGTAAAAAATAAAAAAGTTATAGGTAAATTATTTTTTAATTAATTAAATCTAATTCAAAGAAGTTAAAACGTCAAAATTGATTGAGTAGGAATGTGAGTGAAAAATACTACAAGAAATTACTAACAATCTCCTAGATATGTGTCTAAGTCGTTATTTTCCTTGATTTCGTTAAAGTATGAGCAAAAAATCCATTGTAAATCAAAATGGTTTTGTGTAAATTGTAAAACGTTGAACAATTAACATGTATTATGGGATATACATACTATGACATATATGTCGAGCGTAACTAAGTGGGGCAACCGCTGTACATCGGATAATGGAATCCTACATGACGAGTTCTAATTCTACTTAGTGACTACTTTTTGTCAATATTTTTTTAGTCTCATTTCACTTTACCGTTATCTCATCAGATTGCTGTTATTCCGAAACAGAATCACGGAAGCTATAAATCAACCTCACCAGAATTTGCAGGCATGCTTCAGAAAGGTGTATAAAGTGCATTGAACAAAACGGTGGCCATATTGAACAATTTTCTATTCAGTGTATTTTTAAGTTTCTATTTTGTTATTTGTTGAGTTCCGTTTCTAATTGTGTTATTTTGTGGAGTTTACGTTTGTGGTTCTTATTGCCAGGTTTCGTTATTCAACTGTGTCACATAATATTACCTAGCATTATTACCTAATTAAATATTGCATATTAAATCACAATATTTTTTTGTCGTGAATCGTTACGGAAAATTATGTTAAAAGTATAAGTCTATTGTTAGACTCCATGGCCAACTGCTTTGAACACTTTTTTTGTCATTTGTTTTCTGGTATTGAATTACATAGCCTACTATCCTCAAAACGGTTTTTTTCAAAATTATCGGTGCAATTACAAGATTTTTCAAGCATGTTGTACATCATTGGAATTCTCTTTTCACAGGCTATCACATCCGCAAAAAATCCAATATGACTGCCATAATAAACACAAACGTTGACACCTGTAGCTCAAAAACAAACCCAAAAATTGAGAATAGCACAAAAAGATTACTCTGTAAAAAGTGTCCTGATAATGTGCAAGTCTTAGACATGTCAGATCGACGCCTTTTTTTATTTTTTTATTTCACCACGAGAGCTTATAGCCTAAATACTATCGTATCGTGGGTGTCGACAACGGGGAAATAGGCAACTTGTTAATTCTGGACTTGAAGGTTTGGAGGTTCGGGGGAGAAGGAAAAACATGTGCCGGCAAGGAGTTCCACAACTTGGAAGTCCTCGGGACAAAAGAGCGGGCATAACAAGATGTTCTATGTTTGGTGACCTGGACAGTATAAGGGTGCATTTGCTCTGTTCCCCTGGTACATCTGTTGGGGGCAGCAGGTGGAGGAACTATGGAGGAAAGCTCCTCTGGGCAGTGCCCGTGCAAATATCTATAAAAGAGAGAGAGAGGTCACCAACGGCACCTCGGTGGGCAAGGGATGGCAGCCTTTGGGTGAGGGTAGAGTCACCGATGAAACGTATAGCTCTCTTCTGAATAGAGTCCAGGATAGCGAGTGTATAAGCGGCAGCAGCACCCCAGATGTGGGAGCAGTATTCGGGGTTTGGTCTTATTTGTGAAGTATATAAAGTATGGATATTAGCTGGTTAAAAGTATTTGCGAATCCAGAAGAGGAAACATAATTTCTTAGCCGCCGCTTCTGCAATTGATGTGACATGTTGGTGCCAATTGAGATTTTGATCCACAGAGATACCAACAAGTGAAAAGGACCCGTTACTTTGAATAACTTGGTTGTTTATTGTGATGGGTCTAGGGCTAGTGTATATCTTATGAGAAAGAAAGCAAGACTGTGATGTGGTGGGGTTGAATTGTATATTTCGGCTTCCCCAGTCTAATATTTTTTGGAGATCCACAGAGATAGAATCCTCCATGAGTCTGCGATCCTCATCTAGTTGGGCTAAAGAGACAGGCTTAGAATATTGTATATTGGAGTGGAGGGTGCTGTCGTCCGCGTAACTGTGAACTGGGTTGGATGTGCTAGAGATAAGGTCATTGATGTGGAGAAGAAACAAAGTAGGGGCTAAAGTTGAACCTTAAGGAAATCCTGCATTAATTAGATACAGTTTAGAGGAATCGCCATCCACGACAACAGAAATGCTCCGGTTAGGGGAGAAATTTGCTGTCCACGTACAGAGTTTTGGTGGTAGGCCATAGGCCAGTAGTTTATTAAGCAGCGCTGCGTGCCAGACCTGGTCGAATGCTTTGGATATGTCTAAAGCAACAATCTGCGATTCACCGTGTAGTTCCATATACTTGTTCCAATAATAGGTGACAAAGAAAAGGAGGTCGGCAGTTGATCTGCGCTGACGGAATTCATACTGCCTGTCGTGGATTAGACTGTGTTTTGCAAGAAATTTTAGTCATTCGGTGTTCATATACTTTTCCATCACTTTAAAGATGACTGAAAGGAGAGAAATAGGCGTGTAGTTGCTAGGAAGCGCTTTCGGTCTTTTCTTGGGGACGGGTTGTACTCGAGCGGTTTTCCAATTACTAGGGAATATGCCTCTATTGTAAGATGTCTGAAACAGACGAGTCAGGACAGGAGCAAGTTCTGGTGCGCATTTTTTGAAAACAATTGCTGGGATCTCGTCAAGGCCAGAGGCTTTCCTGGTATTAACAGAAGAGAGCATCTTTCGTACCTTTCTAGTTTTGAAAATGATATGCGTCATTTTATGCTCGACATTGGGGACTGTTGGTGGTTGAACATTTGGAGGTGGGTTGAGAGAATTGCGGGCGAACAACGAGGCAAAAAGTTCAGCCTTGCCCAGGGCGGTAGTAACAATTTCATCCCCTGAGACAAGAGGTGGGAACGTGCTCTTGCAGAAATTATTCCCAATAGATTTAGCAAGAGTCCAGAAGGGTTTTCTGCCGCTGGAGCTTAAGAGGACTTTGTTTTTGATGTGGTTATTAAACGTGTGTTTTGCCCCAGAAAAAATGCGGACATAGCGGTTTCTTGCGTCGTTAAATGCTTGACGGTTTTCTTGACTGGGATTCTGTAGAAGCTTTTTGTGAGCTTTGACCTTTTCAAGTCTGGCCTTCTCACAGGATTTGGAGAACCAGGGCTTTTGAGTGGCCGCAGAGCTTTTCTGTGCACGTGGAATAAAGAATTCCATGTCAGCTTGGATAATTTCGGTGACGTTTTGTGAGATATCAGAGGGGTCAGGATGAGAGAAGTAGACAGACGCCGATGGAAATGAGGAAAAGTAATCTCGCATTTCGTCCCAGTTCGCGGAGTTGTAGTGCCAAACGATACGTGGGTGTGATGACTGTGTGACCTCGGGCATTGTGCAGGAAGCAATGACCATGCCGTGGTCTGAGCGACCCAGGAGGACGGTGACTGATATCTTATAGCAGTCAGGATTTGTAGTAAGAAGGAGATCCAAGGGATTTGAGCTGTGTGTTGGGATGCGAGGAAAGTAAGTAGGTTGCTGAACCATATTGGCTAAAGAATTGCTGACTGCAAATGCCTCCGCTGCTCTTCCTTGTGGATCGGTTTTTGAAGATCCTAGCCATTCCTTATTATGGACATTGAAGTCACCAAGAATAGTGACCTCGGAGGAAGGATATTCAAAAATCAGATGGTCGGTTTTTTCAGAATGGTAGTCAAAGAGCTGGACAAAGTTGTTGTCAGAAGGTGACCGGTAAATGCAACAGATGAATTTAGTTACAGCCTTGAGAGAGAGTTTTATCCATAATATGTCTTTTCTTCCAGCTTCTAAATTGGGAAGTCTGGTGCAGGGTAGATTGCTACTAACGTATACGCACACGCCTCCATGCAATCTAAAAGAAGTAAGGAGCTCATACCCCGGGAAATTAAGGTGATTAGTGGCTGTTTTGGCACTGATTTGAGTTTCGGTCAGGAAGAGGAGTTGGGGCCTATTAGCCTGTAGGAAATGGTGGACGGAGTTCAGGTTAGAATTTAGGCCACATATATTCGAGAAGGATATTGTAAATCTCGATGCTGGCGCCCCCTCCCTGTACACCCCTCTCCCGGAGATCCGAATGGAGGGGTATTTTGCCTCCGGAATCTTTTGTACAAGGAGGATCCATCATCATTTTTGCTTATAAGGGAAACCGACTCATACACCAGAACCGGAAACGGCCGTTGGGACTTCACTGTCCCTTGATGCAAGGAGTGGTACCTCCTCGGGCGTGAAAAAAATCCTTTACTATCA